>LR755144.1:541385-655741 GCA_902729485.2 Mus minutoides | reverse complement strand
GACTGCTGCAACTGCTGCCTCGACCTGGCCAACCGCTGCGAGCTCCAGAAAGGGAAGAGCGGGGAGAACCCGGGCAGCCCCACTGTGAGCAACTTTCGGCAGCTGCAGGAGAAGCTCATCTTCGAGAACCTCAACACTGACAAGCTGAACAACATAATGCGCCAGGATTCCATAGAGCCCGTGGTGCACGACCCCTGCTACCTGATCAATGAGGGCATCTGCAACCGCAACATCGACCAGACCATGCTCTCCATTCTACTCTTCTTCCACAGGTGGGTGACTGGCCAGAAGGGCCTCGAAGGTGGCCCTGCTGGATCTTCTCCTCTGACGGGGGAGGGGACACACCAGCAAGTTCCCAGGGGGCACGGGGGGGGGGGCGGGGCTCCTAGGCTGTCACGAATAGGAGACCTCTTGGCTAGCTAGAGCCCAGCAGAGCTCACAGCATTCTAGCATCTGTAAGTGTGTTTTGAATGGAGCCTGGAAAGGCTTGCAAACCCTAGGGCCCACAAGATGGGATGACTCCATATGGGTTGGAAGTAACTGGAGGTGCACCCTACATTTTCTGTAGTCCTTCAGACAGTTCTGCCATGAGCTTCTCTTGGAATTTGAGTTCCACCCAGCTCAGTGGGACTGAAACTGGAAGGACTGGAAGTAACTTTAATTTACTGAGTGGCACTGGCAATTAGAACAAGTCAGTCGTTTACAAATCAGGCTTCTGATAGGGGAAGATCAGGGGATCTGGATGGGAGAAAAAGTCAGAAACCTCTGAGACTCAGGTAGGGATGGCCTGACCTACTCTAGATTATGGCCTTCCATTCTGAATGCAAATGCAAAGCAACCCCAGAAAAAAATAGTTTAGGATTATCACTTTGAGCACATCAAGACCTCTGAATGGCAGGAGAGTGGATGAATCCACCTCCATATAGCCTCTGTGTTGGAGTGTGTTTCAGATTTTCTGGAAAATGAAGGCAAGAATGGGAAAGGGAGAGGAAATAAACACAGTGGGAATGCTCAGGGCAACTGTTACCCCAACAATGAGATACTCTAGTATTAGTGACTTAGAACTCAGATAATTTAGGGGCAAGAACTTCATAAATCTATTGGTTTTATGTTCTTTGAGACTGTGTGTATGTGTGTACACACACGAGCTCAATCATGTATATGCATGCATACGAGCATGTGTCTGCATGTGCGGGTGTACATATTGGGGTGGATTTTTTCCTTGCTTAATGACACCAGTTATGTAAGAGTGACACCCCTGCTGTGGGAGACCTGGGTGGTAGTGCAAGTTATGCTTCTGTCTTTTTCTATGAGCCTGAGCAAGTTATGTGACCTCAGTGCTCCCTGTACAGTACATTCTATCTCTCAGATTCTAGGTCGTGGGCAGGTAGTGTGCCCAATGTGATGAGAAATGCTGAGCACTCATTCATTACGTGCATGGCAGTGAAACTCAAATAGGACATTGTAGAAGGCTATCCAGACATGCAGGAGGCACTCTTCATTACTATCAAGAGTGTCTCCCAGACAAATCCACTTTCCTCACTCCAGCCCCGTTGATTTCCTGGTGGGGACAAGCAAGGCATAATGTTATACCAAGTTATATCTCTGAGGCATAGTAAATATAATTGAAGCATTTTTTTTCACTTAATTCGTGATAGACATCAAATTATTCCATGGTCTAAAATAAAGCAAAGCTATAGATAGAACAGGTTTCAAGAAAATTTTCCTTTCTGGTAAAATATTACTACAAGTGTATTCGGCCCACAGACACTGAAATCCTGTAGAGCACAATCCTTAATGGGTGTGGAATGATCTACTTGCTGGCACAGCTCAGTTGGAAAGTGGCAGAGGTGGGGGAGAGGATAGAAACCTGGAGAGAACTTTGCATTTGCTTCTAACTGGGAAAGCAGGGACTCCTCTATGACTTTCACTTTGGTGAAGAGAGAGGATGATTTCAGTTTCTAGGCCTTAGGGGGATCTAACCTAAGTGAGTGAAGTGGGAGGCTGAGTTTTGCAGAAGAATTCGCATTGTGTCACACCTCTGGAGTATCCTGATTGTTTGGGTTTCTTAAAAGACCTTTTGTCATCTACTTCAGTTACAGGTACTTGGTTCTTGACAAAGCCTAGAAACGCTACTTAATAGGAATATTAAAGGCACTGTATAAGGGAAGAGAACAAACTAGGAGAGTATGCACCTCACAATGACTCCTGTGACCAGAACGACTCAGTATGCTATGCTACTATCTCAGAGCAAGCTAGAAGGCTACCAGGCTTCACTGACAGAAGGGAGTGACATAATAATAATTACAGCAAGACACACCACTCTCTTTCCTTAGTTGGTATTGGAGATCCAAAATTCAGTCTAAGCTTTGCACATGTTCTCTGCAAACTGCAAGGCTAGAATGACATGTTCTTTGCCAACTAGAAGACTGTTATTGCTGGCTATAGGCCTTCTCCAATTTATAGGTTGAATAGCCATCTATATATGAACATTTCCTTTGTTACGTTGTTTGATTCCATGGGTTTCTACCTATATAATCCAGCCATAATTTTTATTCCTGTTCCAATTCACAAAAAGACATTTCAGGTTCCTGATTGAGTGTGTTTCCCATTTAAAATTTTCAAGGCCACATCTATTAGAGAAGCCAATCTTGTCTTGTAGCCTATCCTGCTATTTCAAGGCCTCCAGCATTCTTGGGAAGAAAACATGTCATATTCTTGATTTATATCTGTTAATCTGTTTTGATCTGTCCCTATCTCCCAGCTTAGGCCTTGATTTTCTTGGAAGAACGCATGTAAGCAATCTGAAGGTAGACTTGTGTTTTATTTGCTTGGTTTCTTCTTGGCCTCTACTTATGCAGACAGTATTCAGTAAAGGTGGTTTGTTCTGGTGATAACAAATAACTACTTAATTGTTAGTATAATCTGAGGTAAAGATTTCACAACTTTAACATTTTTTAAATGTTTTTAAATTTTTGTTGAGGGGTTGTGCGCACATGCACACATTCACACAATTGTGCATTTACTCAATGGAAGCCAGAAGAGAGTATCAGCTGTTGAGTTACAGGTGGTTGTGAGCTTCCTGATGTGGGTGCTAGGAACCAAACCCCGATCCTCTCTCTGCAAGAGCACCAAGAACTCTTAACTCTGAACTATCTCTTCAACCCCACATCTTTAATCATAGAAAATCCTTACTAGTGTTTAAATGTGGAATTTTCTTTTTCAGTTTTAATCACATGTGGTAACTAACTAATAGGAATGGTAGAAGTTCAGATGGAGTGTTTGTACATACAGAAATCAGCAAGCATGAATATGCAGACTTTTGTTATATACCTCTAGACTATTGGGAAAAGAAATGTATTTTTAAACAGCATCTCTTCAATCTTCTGTAATGTAACCAACAACCATAGAGGATTAATAGCTAACAATTCTTCATTTATAGTGTATACCGAGAATTGTATCTGTATAGTCATTTAGTATTTATAGCGGCACAACAAAACTGGTATTACACCGATTTTTGTTTTTGTTTGAGAGAGGGTTTCTCTATGTAACAGCTCTGACTGTCCTGGAACACACTTCATAGACCAGGCTGGCTTCAAACTAAAAATGTTCCACCTGCCTCTGTCTTTTGGGTGCTGAGATTAAAGCCACCAAGTCCTGCTTGCTTTTCTTTTCTTTTTCTTTTTTTTTTCTTTTTTTTTTTTTTTTTTTTTTTTTTTTTTTTTTTTTTTTTGGTTTTTCGAGACAGGGTTTCTCTGTATAGCCCTGGATGTCCTGGAACTCACTCTGTAGACCAGGCTGGCCTCGAACTCAGAAATCCGCCTGCCTCTGCCTCCCGAGTGCTGGGATTAAAGGCGTGTGCCACCACCGCCCGGCTGCTTTTCATTTTTAAAAGAACGGGGAGCTGGAGAGATGGTTCAGTGGTTAAAGCAACATCTACTCTTCCAGAGGTCCTGAGTTCAATTCTCAGCAACCACATGATAGCTCACAACCATCTGTAATGAAATCTGATGCCCTCTTCTGGTGTGTCTGAAGACAGTGACAGTGTACTCACATAAAGTAATCTTTTTTTTTTTAAAGGAAATTGTTCTTGGGAATTTTAAGTAACTTGTCCTATGTCTCACAATAAAGAGCAATATCAAAACCCCAACTGAGATCATACATTCTAGAGTCTATTGGATGTCTCTGATGAAAGAATTATTTCAAAAAACTAAAAACAAATAAACAAATATATAAATAAAAAACAAAACTAACATTAAAGAGGTGCTTAATCTTTAATCCCAGCACTCAGCAGGCAGAGGCAGGCAGATCTCTTGAGTTCCAGGCCAGCCTGGTCTAGAATGAGTTCCAGGACAGCAACACTGCACAGAAAAAAACCCTGTCTGGAGAAACATACATACATACATACATACATACATACATACATACATACGAATGAAGCAAAGAAAACTGATTCCAGAACCTTTGCAAATGGTAGAAATGTCCAACTATTGCATGGGACACAGGACCCTGATAATCAAACTGGGATAGTTTCGGGGAAACTGGGATGGTTGGTCACACTATTAGACTTGACTTCATTTATTCGACTATGCTTCTGAATACTAGAAAGTTTAGGAGGAAAGTAGAGTACACTGGGAAATTAGCTGAATTTTTCAGTTTAAATGCAGTGTTTTTTAAAAATGAACTTCTTAAATTAAAAGTTTGTGTGACTTTAATTACCTGACTTTTTTTTTTTAAGGTCTAGAAAACTGATATGGTAACTGGTAATATTCTGTTTTTATGATTGCTGTTTTTATAACCTCATTTTTACTTGTAAGATTGTTTTGTTTTGTTTTGAGATAAAGTCTCACAGTACAGACCAAGATGGCTTGGAATTCAGACTGATCTTGGCTGGCCTGGAACTCAGTATAGTCCAAGTTTGTCTTTAACTCAAGGTAATCCTTCCGACTCTGCCCCTCAAGTGCTTGGATTACAGTTATGAGCCACCACACCTGACTAAATCAACCTTTGGGCCCAGAGCATATCTTCTCAGTGTCATCTCAAACACTCTGAGTCTTAATTCTCTTAAGCTCCAAAATTTTTCTAGGATTCTACCTGTAAGCTGACCTGCCTCCAAAAGGTTCTCACACACAATTTCAGAAAATAATATGAAATATTTCTGATAGCTTGATGAGCTACACTAGCATGGAGGAGGAGTTAGATTTAGAGATCAGGGTTGTTTTGGGTTTTGTTTTTTCAAGAAAATTTCCATAATATTTAAGATTCAACTCTGTCCTTGTAGTGTCTGAAACTCCCTCTCAAAACATCACTGGCATGTAGACGGCACAGTGAGAAACCCTGAACTAGAGATTGCAACCCTTTGTCAATTAATTTACCATTTGATTTCAAGGACAGAATTCTTTGTCATAGAGAGGTTTTGAGTTTCTATGTGGTTAAGCCTGTCATTCTTTGCCTTTGTGATTTTTGTTTTTGGTATCATGCTTCCAAAGTTCTTCCTTAGCCCCAAGTAAATTAACTATTTCCCAAGTGTCTTGTAGTCTGACAAAGAATAGGCACTCTTGGATTAAGTGGCAGCCACCATTAAAAATACAAATGCATTTGAAAACTTAACATTCAGGGTTTGGATAACTCCTGAGAACCCTACTAACAAGAACAACAACAAAAAAGTTCTCGTTTTGCCAAGGAACAGATATGAATTGAATGTGCTGGCAGGCTAGTATATTGAGGCCAGTCCATATGCTGATGAGTAAGCTTAGTGCCCTGCTACCCCCACCATTACCTGAGTAGGTCTGTGATATATATGGTATGGGTGTGCATACACATGTATTTTATGTGTTCAATATTTGTTAAAATTTACCATTTTAGCCATTGTTCTCACTAAGTGGTAACATCCCATTCTCTCGTCTCTCCAGCTTTTGATAACCTGGTACTTTCTGTCTCTATAGATTTGCCTATTCTTGCTATTTCATATAAGTGGAATTGTGCAACATATGATCCTTTGCATTCGTCTTCTTTCACTCACGTTTTCAAGATTTATCTATGTTGTAACATGTTGTAATAGTACTTCTTTTTATGACTGAAAAATATTCCACTTTATTGCTATAGTGCATTTTATTTATGCATTCATCTATGAAGAGACATGGATTGCTTCTACTTTGTGTGGCCATTGTGAGGAATGCTGCTGTGAGTACTATACAAGCTTGTGCTCCAGTAACTGTCTGCAATTATTTGGGGTATATACCTGGGAATGGCATTTTTTCATCAAAAACATTTGACCATTTATAGCCATTATTTGTCATTTATTTTCTTGTGTGGAATTGTTTCTCATCTCTGGGGACATAGTAATAGTTCATAGAAAGTAGAATTCAATGAGAATGGAACACAGAAAAGCCAAGTTTACAGAATCGAAGTGGAGAAACAGTGCTGGATTCGTGAAAGACTAGGTTAGGTGAGGTGCTACAATGTGGGGCACTGAGCAACAAGAGAACACAAGCAGTCTGCCTGGGAGGTTCAGCCCTTAAAGAGGTTCGGAATGGGTCACTGATTTTATTTTCTTGTCAGTTTAGTCTGGAGAGGACCTATGTGAGCCCATACCTTAGAAGATAACTCTTTCCAGGGTGACCTTATTTTCCCTCCCTGTCTGAAGAGGTAGTTAACACCCTTGCTTATATTTTTACTTCCAGATAAACTGGCAAGTTCTCAATTCCAGGTAGTGTTGGCTTCCTTCCAGACTCACTCCTGAAGGCCAAGACATCTAAATAAATGGAGATGGATGTGTCTGGCCAAGGTTTCCAGGGTCTCTGGGCCACCTGAATGATGGAGCACAGCAAAATACTAGCCCCCAAGTGTGAATTGCTTCAGAGGGATGAGGTCGTCTGTTTGTATGTGGTGGTAGCCATTGGACTGTGTTTGCTCATTGTGAATCTGTTCCTACCTGAACTTTCTCCTCTTATGTAAGGCATCCCTCAAGATAACTGCAAAGCTGTAATCTGCCATGGCTGGCTGAGTTTACATAACAAATTGGTTGGTGTCATGCAATAGTCTTTTGAGCCCTTGAGAAACCAGTGTGCTGAAAGAGGCCAAAGCTTGGGCTCATTTGGAGGGGCACGTTGTGTGCTCAGTGTACTCAAGGGAGAGCATTCCATGACCACAAGGGTCAGAAAGATGAAGTTTCCTTTTTAGATGAAGAGAGTAATGATGACTCAGGACATACTGTACCGTCCCAATGCCTGCAATAATGGGGCAAGGGTTAGGGCTTCATTTTCTGCCAGAGCTTTGGAATTTCTCCATGGAATCACATAGGTTAGTGGGAGCCCCACAAAGACCAAACTTTACCAACTTCCTTCCAGTTACTGCCATCCATGCTGAAATAAGGAGTTAGAGGAGGGATAAACTAGGAGAAGAAAGAAAGCTTTTTGCAAATGTTATGCTAGGAAGGGGATGATTTTTATCAGCAGGCAAGGTAAGTTCACTTGTACCTTCTGGCTAGAAATCATCCCCAAAGTAGCTATTGAACTTTTAGAAATGCTGTAAGAGGTGTAAAGTTCCAACCAACACAAAAGATGAAATGAGAAGTTTCCCAGTGTGCAAACACTAGTCCAAGAGAAAACAAGGTCTGGAAGCGGGTTTGGTCAGTAATGACCAAAGCATGTTATTGCCTCCCTTTCTTGGGAATAACATTTCTTAGTTAGATCAAGCCTGAAGTCAGTTCCCTGCCTTTAACAAAGTATTGTAGTGACCTTCCTAAAAGGAAGAATTTGCTCATAAATTAGCTGTGAGTATTCAATATACTTTTTTTTTTGTCTTCTCTTCAGAAAGGATGGCGATCAACTGCTTACAATGTAGGAGTCTGGTGGAGATTACCACTTTTCTAAGCTGTATAGGCCAGAAATTGGCCCCAACTGTCCTTGAGGAAAAGAGAGTGAGAAGTGAGAGGGAATGTGGATCCAGTGGCTGCATTGTAGCTTAGCCCCTTAGCACCTCTCCTACATTGCTGTTTAACCTTACTTTCCAAACTGGGCTGAGCCCATGCCAGCCTCAGGGCCCTGACTCATATCTCATGCTGCAGTACCTTATGTAACAGTGCCAGGTTACTGAGACATCAAGCTTCTGCTTGCTCAGTGGTGGGCTTCCCCCAGGGCCAGGCATTCAGAAGCCGGCTTCAGGTTTAAATGGAGCTCATACTTTCCAAGGAAAAACTTGCTATTCCCTATGTGAGGCAAACATTTGGCCCAGAGTTACGTGCAGACTTCAAGGTGTGAGTGGAGTTAGTCCCACACTTAGAAGCAAATGTAAACAGACAGGCAGGCTGGAATGGATTTGGTTTGACTGAAGTCATTTTGTAGGGGTACTGCTGCTTTTTCTGAATAGTGCAGTACTAACGGAATGGTGCAAAGGGGCTTCAGAACAGGCCTCAGAAAATACTTTTTTCCATCTTATTGACAGGCCAGGAACTTTTCTGGATACCCTAGTCTGATAGAAGGTGTACCCCAAGCTAGAGGAAGCATTTAAAGGAAAGCTCTCACATGTCAGTTTCCTGTCCAGTCCTTAGAAAGGCTCAAAGTTCCCAGGTTCCCCTGATTTCACAGTGATTTCATCGTTTGTTGGGTTGTTTGTGTTGTTTTGTTTTGTCTTGTTGTGTTTAGAGGTTTTCTTTTTGCCTATTTAGAAATTTACATTATCAGCTTGGCATAGCTCTGCCTTAGTAAAGTTAGGTTTGCTAGATTCTGACATTCATCTTTTAAAAATAAGTCTATATACAGCACATCTATCCCCACCAATGTAATATTCCATTGGCTCAAAGTGTGTGACTTAAGTCAGTAACTCCTCCTTTTTTCCTCCCCTGTGTTTGTCCCACCCTCTTCCACTGTGTTGCCACCAGGTAAGTGGCTCACAGTCTGAGGTTAACTGAGGAGACAGCTCTATAGTCCAAGTAAAAGAGACACGGGGAAACGAATTTTCTTTTTTTAAGTGGCTTGGAAATCAGTAGCAGCTGTGTCCAGAGATAGTACTCATGAGTTCTTGGACAAGCCCAAGACCATTATCTCAGGACTAGAGAGCTAGGCACTCCAAGTTCTGAAGACACATCACAGCCAAAATCAAGGAAAATTGTAAACCCTTACCATGATTTTAAATTCGTCCTTTTTTCCCTCAGCCTTTTTTGTTCTTACCTGTAAGGGGAAAGGGAAAGGAATGGAAAAGGAAGGGGAAAGCATAAGAACTGCTGAGTTTTAAGACCATGTAATCTGCCTGCTCAGGTGCACAGAGAAATGAATAATGGTAGTATCTCATTCAGCCATTATTGACAACGTCCTGCTATATTACTGTGCTCTGAGTATGGATTTATTGAATTCCTAACTTCTCTGCAAGGCACCATAAAGGACACAGGGAGATCCGAAGCTAAGGCCAGGGTCTGAGGAAGAATTGAAGCTGTGGCCATGGGGAGTAAAAGCTGCCACCAAGGACTCGAGGCAAGGAAGTATTACAGGCTTCGAGCCTCTAAAAGCTGAGTGGAGGCTATGTTCCTTGAGAGAAAGGTCTTAAGCTTAGTAGAGCTTGGGTTGTGCCAAAGCAAACTAGGAAGGGAGAGTCTCTTGATGGCGGCAGCTTCCAGCAGCGCCTTAACGAATGGGTTGGCTTTGGCAGGTGTTTTGTGACTGTCTGGCTGGTTGTAAGACTTTCTGGTTAGGAAAAGAGAGGAGAAACTTGCCAGCCCCACAGGGATCCGAGTAGGACGGAGCTGGCCTGGGTGGGAAAACTTTTGTCTTCCTGGGCTGAAACCCAGAGTTAGCAAGCTTAAGGAAAAGAGAGAGAAAGGCTTGCTTTGGCATTCTCCCTCACTGTTCTTTTTTTTTTTTTTTTTTTTTTGCCTCAAAACAAGCTTAACCCTGATAATCCTCTACTCAGGAACTTGAATTATCCTTAGGTAGATGGAGGCACCTAGAGAATGGGAGCAGGATGATACTTCTCTCTTACGGTCACTGGAGCCAAGAAGGTTGAGTTTAGGTATACAGTACAGGGTAAGTCCCAGAAATAGAACCTGGGGTACAGCTTCATATCTGGATCTCAGCTTCCATTTCTACAAAGACCCTTTAGAAGCAGGGTGCTATTGTGAGTGCGTGCATGTGTGTGTAAAATTTGCCTACGTCTTTCTGGGAAAAAGAGGCTGGCGGCCCAGTACAGTGTCATTTTAGGCTTGTTTTCATCTCAGCAAACTCTTTACAGATGCTTTCTAAATCAGGACCTTTGAATGGGTTAATAAAGGTGGGAAACCTCAAGTTGGCAGGAAGGGAGAGGAAACTAAAGTAGCAAAAGGACCAGCTTCAGGTCACTGAGAAAGTAAGGTGTTGCTCAGGGTCAGTATTTCATCTTTATTTTCTAGTGCTCTCTACCCCACTAGAGTCCTGGACACCTGTGTCCATAATCCTTTCTTACAAGTGGTCTGAAGAATTCACATTTAAGTTCATGAAATGATTCAGTCAACAAGAAATGCTTTCATACTCTAGGCTCACTGAGCTAGACACTGAGGATACAATGGGAAATACATAAAAACCATCCATGATCTTATCTGAGAGAGTTAGGCAGAAACACGATGGTGTAATGGTAATGAATATATAAACTTCTAACTACCAAGAGGGAAGAGTATAGCAAAGACTTCGAAGGAAGTGGTAACTGTGTGAAAGAAATGAATATCTAGTATTGAAATTCTCATTACCAGACACAGGCCAAAGGAAGACATGTGCAGACAAAAGACTTTCTGGGAACCTTTCAAGTCATACCATGCAAATAGTTTTCACACCCCTAGAAATATATCTAGGCCATGAGTGACCAGCAAGTCCAAAGCAGAGGAATAACAACATTCTGACAAGTAGAATAGATAAGTTTGAAGCCTATGAGGTAACTAGCATTTAATGTCATCCTTTGCTAAAAATAGTCCATGACAGTATGGAAATGTGTAAAAACTAGCCCCTGGGGACCAGGAATAAAGTGGGTATAGCCTTTAGGGAGGAAACTGGCTTTTGTAAATTATTTACTTAACAGAGCAGCAGCAAAAAAATCCAAAAACAAACACAAACAAACAAACAAAAAACACGAACAAATAACTGAGGGGAGGTCTTTTTTATTTCCTCCCTCTTTTGAGAGAAGAGCCTTCTTATGAACCATGAATTATTCTTACTGTTCAGGTTTCACTCCTTTCTAGGGCCCAAGGTAATGTCAGATATTTGACTAGGCTGAAAGAAATAATAACCTGGATGTAGAAGAGAAGCAGGGACTACAGTACTGAAGAGAGCACAGAAATTCATCAAAGGGTCACAAATAGTTTTCCTTTGGGAGAAGTGATCTCATTATACTGAAAAGGCAGATGACACTAAAAGGTCAGTGGGGATCCAAGGGAAATCTGTTTATGAAGAGTTGGGATTGAGATATAGTACTTGCAGAGCCAACAAGAGGTAAACCTGTCTTGGAGGCACCTGTTTGACAAAGCTAAGGAACTAAGATCATTGATATATGAGTTTAAGGGCAGGATAGTGGAGGATAATCAAGATAGAGAAGTTTGCTTTCAAATACAAGAAAAGTCACAACTCAGATATGTTGGCTAGCTGTTTCCCAGCCACACTAGGGACAGAATAAGAGGAAAGAGGCCTATAGTATAGCATGAACAACTGAGATTAGATAGAAAAGAGAACTTCCTGACTATATGCATCTAAAGAAGCTAGCAAAATGACCAAAAAGTATTATTTATAAAGTATGGGACAGATGTAGTGCTATCAGATAGGGTGGATTTAATAAAGGCCATGGCATAAGGGGACAGACAGGGAAAGCAAAGAAGTTAGAAACAAGAACTTTGAAAAGGAAAGCACATGATACAAAAAGACAATGTGGCAATTTCATAATTAAAAGGATAATGTTTGGCTGAAGTGATAGTTTAGCTATTAAAAGCTTATACTGCTTTTGCAGAGAGAATCTGATTAAGTTCTCAGAACCCATGTTGGGCAGCTTGCAATGGCCTGTATCTTCAGTTTCAGGATAATCTGACAACTATGGGGTCCCTAGGCCCCTTCATTCTCACACAAATCTATAATTAAAAATAGTAAAAATAAATATTTGTAAAAACATTTATATTTCCACTAGAGGCAACTCATTACAGGTAGCATATGTTCCTGTGTGACTGAGTGGTATATGGGAATGAACTAAGGAACTATTAGGGCCCCTTCCAGCATCTTCCAACCTTGTCTCCTAGCTAAAATAATAACAATGGTTCACTCCTATTCCCTAAACTTAATGACTTGGGAGCTTATTATATTCTGAAGACAGTAGAATAAGATTGCCTATACCAGGTGCTTGTGGGAAGAAGGAGACAGAATAAACCATGCCAGATTTCCTGCCACAGTAAACTTAAAATTTATTAGTATAGATAGTATCAAATAATAATTACACCTATGAAGATATTGTTGTGCTTGATCACAAAAAAGGGCAGGAAGCTGGAGAACACAGCATAAGAAGTCTTCACCTGGGACTAGAGAAATCTCCCTTCTTAAGACTGTAGTAAGTACCAGTGACCCACTGTGAATGTGTCTTGCCCAAATTCGGTAGCAAGAAAATTTTTTTCTTTTAGATCAGTGGCAATTACAGGAGTTTCCACCTAAACCTTAGAGGAGGTCGAGTGACTTCGGAACATTTTATTGTCGTTGGGAGAGGTACCTTGACCAGAGTAACGGCTCTAGTTTATCAGAACTAAATCGTCTCACTACAGTGTTACTGGAACTTTTAGACACAAAACTTCTGAAACTTCTCAAGTAACGCTATCAGATGAACAAGATGAAGGTCAATGAAGTGTGAATAAAATACTCCACCCTTAGGAGGTGGAGGCCAGAAGATCAGGAGTTCAAGGTCATGCTCATTTTTTTATGTAATATATCTGGGACCAGGTTGGATTACATGAGACACTGGAAGCTGCCCCCCCTCCCAAATAGCCTTGTATCTAAAATTGCTATGTCCTCAAAGCTTTTCTAAGATTTACCTTTTTTGGCTGCATGGTGGGTCCAGTGCTGAAGGGCAGGTAGCTTAGTCCTAGAAATCAAAAGTCTTACAGAGATTGGGCCACATTTTGCTGTTCTTTAATCTTTCTTGAGAAACTAATTGGTTCTGGCCCGTCTGAAAACCTAACGGACTACTACTTGTTCAAAAGTGAACTACTAAGTGCTATGTCTTTAGACATTGTGTGTTCATGAGACATAAGGACTTCCCATACTATGAACAATCATCTGACATACTGTGAGCTTTATAGTTCTTCTAGAAGACCTTAGTGCCATTGTTTAGAAAGTGGTGGCCATATGACTAGGAGATTTAAGGGAGAAGACAGTCCCAGTATTCTTTCATTATCATTAGGCACATCATATATGGTAATAGAACATCCTTGCCTTCCTTTCTCCCTAAATCCTTCTCTCCCTAGCTCCTCCCATCTGCTGTCAGTCTTAATCCCTCTCCTGCCCAGAACTACAACTGAAATCCAATCTGTCAAGCTTTCTCTCTAGCAAGACTTACTCTTCCTGCCTTCATTCACCTTCAGGTATAAAAGATTAAAAATACTTCTGGTTTCCCTCCTGCTGGCCCTGGTGCAGGGTTAGGGGTGGGTAAACCATGGCTTTGACATTTTTTTTTGAAGTTACATTTAATTTTTATTTTATTTTTATTTTTTATTAATCATTCCATTTGTTAACATCTAAAGTGATATCCCACTTCCCAGTTACCCCCTATAATCTCCCCATCCCACAACCTCCCTCCCCTCCCTCCCCTTTGCCTCTATGAGGGTGCTCACCCACCCTTTCCCACTCCACCCCTCCAGCATCCCCCTGTGCTGGAGTATCAAACCTCCACCAACCAAGGGCCTCCCCTCTCAATTTTTATCAGAAATCAAAGCAAACATAAGCACAGGAGTGCCTTCCTGCCATTACTGCCAATTTAGGAAGGTGTTCATAGCACTATGAGACTGGGAGTGTCTTTGAGACCTGAACTTCCCAAGATTGGCTGATATATCTTCTGTACCTTAGACAGAATATAGAGGCTTAGAACTGTAGAGACTTTCTCAATCATCTAGTATGACTCCTCCTACTATAAAGGAGAAATGTGAAGTCCCAAGTAGGGTGGGTACCCACCTCAAACTGAATAGCCAATTAGTGAACAGCTGGATAAAGAAATTATGTCTACTGATTCTCTGATTCAGTCATCTTCCAACTTTTCATCTCTAAATGGCTGTGCACAGACCATCCCTGTAGGTACACATCTCCATGCCAGGAGACAAGTTTAAGGTCCACCAAATGCCAAAAACGTGTTTTTAAAATTTGATTTTATTTAATGGAATTGACCAGTGGTTTGGGTATTAGGGAGACCCAGCCCTAGAATCCTACTTCTATTCCGGCTGAGGCTGCATACCACAGCCACAGTCATGCATAGGGGACAGAAAAGCTTTGCTGTTCGGGTTGGAAAAGAAATCAGTTGCTGAAACATTGGTCTTTTTGAAAGTTCCAACCACAGGAGCTGGCTGGCAGAGCCTCTGTCTGGGTTCCCCAGGAGGATCCGGCCCTCCTCTTTAGTCTGGGAGTTAGTTTAGGAAACTGGCCCAACTTCCACAGAAGATCCTGAGGGCAGCACTTGCCTTAGGAGCTCCAGTCTTCCCTCAGAGCTCAAGAGCCCCCAAAGCTACTCAGGACTCAGAGCAGGGAACATCTTGCTGCTTCCACAGCAGAGCCAGCTTACGCTGGCCCTAAGGCTCCTTGAGTACTTTTGTTTGGAAACTATTAAAGAGTTTCTAGTTGCCCCCACCCTATCCAGGAAGCTACAGGGAGAGAGTAAGAGGAGATAGAACAAGAGACAGGAGGAAAAAAACTCTAACCAGGCAACCAAAGCTTTGCTGTGCAACTGGGAAATGAAGGTGGAAATGCTGGAGGAACACCAGCTCATGGAGGAGCCCCAGCTCAGGGAGGACCCAGAACCTGGGGAGGAGGCACAATTTCTGGAAGAGTTACAGCTCGAGGTAGTAGAGAGTGGGTCAGAGTTGGATCCAGAAGATCTGATTTCCAGTCCAGACTTTGCCACCAATCTGATGCTTGAGCTTGAGTAAGTAACTCCCTGCCCTTCTATGGACTTCTTTCCCTCATTGTACAGTTAGGGAGGGAGAGATAAGATAGCCTCTATGGTCTCTTCCAATTCAGATGTTTGGGAAGAATAAACTTTCTATGTGTAGGGTTGAGGTGTAGAAAAAGTTGAATCAGTTCTTGTACACTCTGATGCCAGAAAGATGTTTAAGGAGTACAAGGGATTTACATCGGTAAGAGAGAAAACGGGTAATGAATGTGGGAGTTATGACCCCCCAAATATAGGCTTAACAGAATATTAGCTTTGATATTTTTTAACTCAAAGAATTAGCCTTGAAGAAAGCTTATAAGTAATGGGAAATACAGTGTTTGAGGTCTCCTTGATGTACAGTTGCTAGCAAATCCCTCAACAAAATGTCTCCCAGTGGCACTATCCATCCTAAAATGCAGATACTGAACCCAGATTGTGTTTCTTGTGCTTTTTTCCCTATGTAACTTTGAAAGAATTCTCAGTTGAACAGGAGGGAGATAATATTAGATATTTGTTCACATTCAGAACTGGCAAACCACAACTGTCACTAGACTCATGTTGCAGGACTCAAAGAAGACCCTTTAGAGAATCTAAAAGATATATAGATGATAGAGAGACAGACAAAGAGACAGAAATAGATAGAAATACCCCTCTCCACAATGTGTGGCTGACCTTGGGCTGCCAAAACCTTATCTGCTTTATGTGTGGTAGGTAGTGTTTGGGATATGGTACTGTGTTCAGTTTCCTTCAATACTGGTCATCCTGCCCTGGGTTATAAGGTAAGTGCCTATAGGGCATAAAAGTAGACATTTCACTATGATGAGCTCATTATGACAGGCATGATATTTTGAAGTTTCTAATATATCAAGTTATTTATACTTTCTTCTACTATCCTTATGCCCACCAACATCTCCACTGCTGGGAAATTGTAATGAAGACAGTGAGTAGAACGGGAGCCTCCCTCAACTTGCCCAGCTACCTGACCACATCCCTAGAACCATTAACCATGCATTCTTTGAGCCCTCACTTTCACCTTTACACTTGCGTATAATTTTGCCTCGTCTTGGCTGAATTAATTTCTTCAATAATTTCTTGGTTGATATCTGCCCACTAGATTAATCTTAATAGATTTCTAAGATTGGAAAGGATATTATTTCTACAGAACAATGTTTTTTTAATAGCTGCAAAATAAAAAAAAATCCTTTCTGGCAACTTGGGGACTGTAGGAAGAAGAAAAAGAATAGGAGGAGAATTTTACTAAGGGGAAGAGAAATTAATTTGAGTGAGAGAAAAGGAGAAGGAAATTGGGAACAAATAAAAAGAAGGGAGGTTAGCCAGGCGTGGTGGCGCATGCCTTTAATCCCAGCACTTAGGAGGCAGAGGCAGGAGGATTTCTGAGTTCAAGGCCAACCTGGTGTACAAAGTGAGTTCCAGGACAGCCAGGGCTATACAGAGAAACCCTGTCTCGGGGAAAGAGAGAGAGAGAGAGAGAGAGAGAGAGAGAGAGAGAGAGAGAGAGGTAGATTATGCTACCATTTTCCCTAAGAGGAGATTATACTTCTATATAAAGTCACAAATAAGAGTCTACATGTGTCTTTAATGCTTATAGGGCTCTGGTCCTCAGCTGAACTGGTTTTCATTGCTAAAGGAATTGTATGTTCTCTGCATGATGGAGGTACCACATGAGTGTTACATTTAGGGAGCTCTGGAAGGCTGAGGAACCAGGTGGCCAGACCTCCCAGCCTCCCATAGAGGAGATCTTCTCCTCTAAAGACCTTGAAAGTTTTTAAGTTAGATTAGGGAGGGGGTAGAAAAGAGTGATTATTGCTTAAGAACCACAAAGAGGTATATAAACCACTAAAGGACCTTAACTCTCCAATCAGAATCTTACAAATAAATCATCTTTAAGAGGTGGAAACACTGCCTGGACTTGGGCAACTGGCACTAGCACAGCACAAGCCAATTCTCTTGTTGATCAGACTTGCTTTGTATACAGCCTGTCTGTTCAAATCAAATCAGCATACATCCTTCTTGCATGCAGAACAGTTTGGTCTTGCAGTAACTGTTCCTACTGCAGGCCCTCTTTGTTTCTTTACCACCCTGGTAGCAGGCTAGGGGCCAGAGGTGTTTCTGGCTTCAGTATTCCCAAAAGGGGGCATCTTGTGCTTCATGGGGCTTCTATATGTACCACATATGGCACAAGGGTGGGCAAATTAGCCACTAATGTGGGCTTGAGGCACTCCAGCCTATACAGCCCCTGGGACCAAGGTGGAGGAAATCCACTCCACAGAATGTATTGGTTAAGTGACATCTAGTGTGGCATTCTGGGCAGGGGAAATAGCTCCAGGGAAGGAACACTTGACCAGGAATAAGGGCCCTGTGTTCTGTTGCAAACTCCAGCTTTGGCTGGGGCTGTCACCTGAAAGGAGAAAAATAATAACTGGCTCTGAGAGGAAAGGGGGAGGGAGCCAGGCTTAGGATGGTATCCTGGCCATTTGAGGCAGTCTAAAGCCCCGCCGGCTTTATATTTGGAGAAAGAAATAAAGCAAGGCTTGTTGGCTATGGGAACCATCTGTGTGCGTGATACAGAAAGCACTGTTTCTCCAAGTGTGGTGTAAACACTGGTAGTGTGCAAGATGACTGACTTTAGGTGGTGTAAGGACTGTTTTTCTATTTTTATAGCTATTGATTTAACATGTATTGCAGGTAAATGTGGCTAGTACATACACTCTGATTTTAGAAATAGTATTTCTATTTTTTAAAAGGTTAATGTGCTTAGTTTTGAGAAAATGTATTGACAGTAGTCAAATAAGTCAAGAATATTGTACTGCTATATTGTGTCTTTAACAGAAGTGTGGCAAGAAAACCCAGGGGAAAACAGGAGCCATACAGTAAGGCCTGAGGTCTTCTTTTTCATAAGCACCTGGCTCAAAATCACCCTGACAACCTTATTCCAAGCATAAGATCAACCTGCTATTTTTATATCTTTGGTGTCCTGCTCTGCCCCATGACACTCAGCACTCCAGATTAGCAGTAGGCCTTTCACTCATGGTGAGCACTGTCTCAACCACACTTCGGTAAACATTGGCTAACAAGTATTGGAGAGCTGGTGGGACTGTCCCCACTCACCTCTGTTGATTTCCTCTCATCATTACCCATTGGCTTATAGATAGCTATCATTAGGAAACAAGACAAAAGATTAGTATTTCTTTGAATGTGCAAAACTGCAGGAAGGCAGAAACTGTCACTGAGCAAATTTGCATGGATTTGCATTGATGTTTGGATAGATTAGAACAAGATTTTGTGGGAAATGTGTGTAAAATCAAACTAAATGAGAGACATCTCGCTTCTGCTGGGATTCTGTAATGGGCTCTGTATACATAAGTTTAGTTTACTTCCTCCTTTAAATCACCTGAGACAGAGAGCATGATACTTACAGAACCTGATGCTTAATCCTAGTTTCTCCCAGGGCCCTGCCTGGCAGATTATAAGAGTTAGCAGAAGCAATGAAGATTGTGGGCTTGGTATATATTTCCTTACATGACTACGTTATATTCAGGAGGATTGTGTGTCTTTTCTGTGTGTCTGGTCTCCTGAAGTAGCTCAGATAGAGTTGAGTAATCTTCAGATACATCCAAGCAAGGAAATCGTACAATTTTCTTTGGTGTCATACATTCTAGTGGTTAACTACCCACTACCCATTTGGAAATGACGAAAAGTAACTGGCCTGTGAAAGGCCCTTCTCTGAGAATTTTACCACTAGTTCTAGAACTTTTCAGTTCTCATATATACCACTTTTTGCTTAATTGATACTTATATTCTTCATTAGCTTTTTTCATAATTTGTGAAAATATTTTCTATATTTTTAATTAAATCTTTCATAATTTCATATAATGTACTTTGATCATATTCATTCCAACTCCTCCCAGATCCACCCTACCTTCTCACCCTTTCCCATATTTGTGTCCTTTAGGGAAAAAAAAGACAAAAATAACCTGTCCACTCCTAATTTGTGCTGACACCCATATATTCCTGGGATGGGGCCATCTAATGGAGTATAATCAACCTACTAGGAGCCATAAATTTAAAGAAGACTGACTATCCTAATCTTAGAAGACATCAATGGTTGCTAGCTACTCAATTAGAGGTAAAAACTCAGAACCTCCTCCCACTCTATGCTAGAGTTTTGAGTGGCTTCATCTTGTACCAGTCTTGTACAGGTGACCACAGCTGCTATGACTTCAGGAACACAATGGTCCTGTCATGTTCAGATGACACTGTTTAAGTCTAGTCATCCCTGACATCTGGCTCTTCCAGTCTTTCTGCACCCATCTTCCACAACATGAAAGATAAATTTAGATGGCAGTTTGATCTGTCCACTTAAACAAATAATAGTAATAGGTTCACCCCTGGAGTCTATGACCTACAAAACCTGAGTTCTTGGCCAGATTTATAGTATTGAAATCTATTTTTTAACAAACCCTTTGAACCAGCTTATATTTCTCCACCCTTTATATAGTTTCCAACTTTTCCAATAGAGATTTTATTCTGACTTTTAAAAAGGCTTGAAGTTATTTTATGAACACCTTTACTTTTAGATAGTTAACCCAATCCCACTTTTGATCAATGAGTTACACTTAAAGGAGGCCAGATTTGGAAACGACCAAAAGTAACTGGCCTGTGGAAGGACCAGTCACCTGCTGTAAGTCCTTTAGCTAGCTGTCCTTCTGGAAACTGGAGCTATGTTGGATTTCATTATTTAGCATAGTTACTATGGAATATAGAAGGAAAGCAACCTCAAAGATTTTACTTATCTTCATATTCATATCATCTAGGATCATGCTCTTTCCTTTAGAAAATTATATAGTAGCAATTTATTGTAGCCTCTGCCTTTAGCTATCTATTCATATCCAATTTTGTATATGGGTAGCAACACATCTATACTATCCCTGCTTTTATTCATTTTGTGATTTATCCATAGCAATCCCAAAATCTCAGGTTGTCGACTCCCATATTCTGTAGCTCGTTTCTGAGAACCTAGGAGTATAAATTAAAAATGATCTTGAAAAAGGTAAATTACATACTCACACTTAAATTCCATTGATTTCCCCATGGCAGGATCACTAAGGCAGGATATGTGACAAAGTATTAATAGGGAAGAAAAAAGTTGCACTATGGGTTCCATACATTTTAGTAACTGTGCCTTTCTACTTATTTGAGCTGATATGAAAATGAGTTTGCATCCTTGGAGTGCATAAAACTAGAAGAAACTGGATGTAGAGAGAAACTAAGCTATGTCCAAGTATTTGCCACAAAGTAGAGAGTCCACCAAGAAACACTTGAAAGTTGATTTTCTAGCACACAGAAATAATTTGTTTGTCTTTGGAATGTGTTATGTGGCTGTTTACCACCATGACCTTGTCTAGAAAGATCTAAGGAACCTACCTACTGGGACTTAGTTTGCTTTGGGGAGATAGGGCCATGCAGTTCTCAGGAAATTAATAGCCCCCTTCACCATCGTCATCATACCTCATAGCCCATTTGCTGTATCCCTATGCCTGGCCTGATCATTTGACCTGCATGAGTCTGCAGAAGGTGGTGTAATCCATCTAAGGAAAATCATGTCAGAGACAGGAAGGGGCACAGCAGCCTCTTTGGCCAAGGATTTATGTATCTGTCACGGGAGGGAAGTGTGAACTGAGAAATGACTCCCAGAAGTGCAAGAATTGGCTGGGGCAGTATTGCTACCTTTAGCAGTCAGTGGTGCATTCATTGGGAATCAGTGGTACTTCAGAAGGCCAGCATATTGACTCTTTCTCCCTTCCTTCCTTGAGTCCATTCTCCCTGTTCCATGTTCTCTTCCCTCTGGCTCAGTACACACTGAAGAAAGAAACTGAAATGGTTTAGTGTACCCTGCCACTGGCCAAGCAGTGAGTAAAGAAAGGATAACAAGGCCTTGGACTGCTTTTTGTGTGGCAATTAGAGGCCGTGGGGACTGACACAAGATGTTTGGGTCAACCACAGCAGGCTTGCAGCTGGTACCATGTCACCATGGCTGGCACTAATGGCAACTAATGGGGTCCTGACAGTCCTCACAGCCTACAGAAACCAGCCGGTGGCTCAGTTTGACTCTTATCTAGTCTTAATTCTTGCTGTCTTTGTGAATTGCTTTCTGCATTTTCTTTAGCCATGCATATCATTGCTTTGGGCTCTCTGCTGAGCCTGGGACTAAGTCTTTGCTTTACATAGTTTCTCCTGCTGTGAGCCTGCCAGACTGGCTCCCTTGGCAACCTCATTAGGCATTAGTGGTGTCCACGGGAATCTAAGCTGGGCAGCAAGACTCATCTTTAGGGCTCTTATCTCCCTGATGGCTTGTAACATCTCCAAGGAAAAGTGTATCCAGCTGTCTTGGAAAAGGTCTACTCTGCTCACAATTCAGCCCAGCACTTACTAAGACAGACTAGAGAAATTCCAGGCCTCTAGAAGCAGCTATTTGTTTAACTTGTCCTTATTTTTGTTTCCTAATGGCTGTTGTCATCTCCTCCTCAAGAAGCTTAAGGTAAGTCTTGACAAGCCTTGAATCTCAGTAAAGAAAGTAGGTGCCATTCAGACTCTAGACCCATTTTCCTTTCTCTCCAGCACGTTTCCTATACTACATGGGAAAAAAATAAAGGAGTACAGTTTAAGGGCAAATTCTTTGGTGTGAAAGGAGATTTTTACCTCTTTGATAAATAGAAACCATTTTCACCTGGGATGGAAGAAGGGGGCCCATCTCTCAAAAAGCAGCAAATGGTGTAGGATTTGGTTTTAGTACCATCCTTTCTCCCCATTTTTAACCAATGATCCCTCAATAATAGGGTGTTCTCAATAATAGGGTTATATCTTATAGAACTTTTCTGATCTGCTGGCCACTTAACCACCCATGGATTTCTACATCTTGCTATCTGCCAATGTTCATGTGAGATACTGATGCCAGGTAAGCTGTAAGCAGCAAGCATGCTCTCCTATCCAGGTCACACAGTTCTGTTAAACCTGGCCTTTCAAAGGGAGTAAGCCAAGTAATTGATGCAGGCTCAGCAGGAGGCAAGTAAACAGCTTGGGGAGTGGGGACATTGTCCAACCTATATCCTTTCAAATCGAATTGTACAGGCAGCTACCCTTTCCATTTGTATGTAAGACCATTCCTTACCATGGTCTTACATAGCCATAGTGGTTGACCCTAGCAGAAGGAACTGGGAACATCTTGAGCTAAGTAAATCTCTGTTTAAACCTGCAAAATTCTGCCTAGGCTTCCAGGAGGAGTCACTCTTCCCACAAGCCAGCCAGGCACTTACAAAGAGATGCAGACAAGAAATTGCAACTCTTCCTTCCAGGGTACCTGCTTTACTTGACTTTTTAAATATCTGAGAATGTAATAGTGAGGCAGTTCTTGCAGTAGCAAACCCACCTTTACTTGAGGGAGGAGCACTGACCACTTACAGAGGAAGGGTTATAGTCCTCAGAAAGGTCTGGTACAAAATGATTTTTGGCTCATTTGCTCTTCTTTCCTTTTTGAGTTCTGTTTCCTTTCAGTCCCCTCAGGAGAGCCTCTCTCCACCTCCTTCTCCATGTCTGTGCTCACACAGCTTACACAGGGGAAGTAAAAATAATTCTCTCATCCAACACATTTTCCAAGATGGTCCCAGTGGTCCTTCTAGAAGATCAGAGACAAAGACTGTCTGGGTCAACCTCTTCCCCTCCGCCCAAGCACACCGGAATTCCAAATGTTCTTGTTTCCTTCAAGCTCAAATGGTTTTTGCTGCTGATCCTTTGCTCTGGGTTACCCATTTCCTGCTCAACCCTGGCACAGCAAATGTGTCTCTGTAGCAGCTACCTCAGGGTAATTTGAGAAGCAGCTTTAGGCCACCACATGTGGAAAAAGAATCAGAGGAAGACACATGTGGAATAAGAATCTCCTAGAGAAAGATGTTGGGCCTTTGCAAACAACTTTAATAATGTAGAAATGCCAGCATCAGATGTTTCTAGAATGCCAACATAATTTAAGGTGATTTTAAACACTTATTATATACTTCCCTAACTCTAGTGACTTACTAAAATCTTTGACACTCTTTCATCTGCCTTGGAGAATCAGCTACTGCCCATTTTCTGGCTGTGTGAACATCTTGGGCACACATACCCCTATCCTTTTTAGAGCCTCTAACTTGTTCCTGCAATATCTGATCAGTTTCTGCCGAGTCAGTCAGATATGCCCTGTTGCTGAGCCTGTTTGGGTGGGGAGGATGGGAAAATAGAACAAGCCCTCTAGGAGGAAAGTTCTCAGTTTCTACTCTCCAGTTCTTTAAACGTGTTCTGTCTCCTGTTTCTGGGCCTCTATCCTGATCAGGCCAATTACCTTGCCTATAACACTAGGTATGCATTGTTAATCACTATACTCACTTTACCATTTTGGTGCTTCCACCACTACTCTTTGGCTCAGCCCCTAGGGATGGTTGCAAACATCTGCCTGCCTGGCAACAGAGCCCACCTAAAGACGTCCTCTTGGTCTTGTCCTTCTCACCATGGCAGTGTTGCTCATTTGTGGTGGGGCCACAAATTGGAAGCTGCTTCTTCAATAGACTTATCCTAGAGGGGCAACTGGTTTCTCCACAAAGCTAAACAAGAAAGCATGTGTGTAACTTACTCACCTGGGCCATGGCTTTTTTTAAAAATCCATTTTTGGCTCTATATTGTTAATAGCCTTTTTACATGGATTTCCAAAGCTGTAATTTCATTCTAGAATGATTGAAAAATTATGATTGAAATTTAGAAAAAGCTGCCAACTAAACAAAAGATGTTGCACTCAGCTTTGCATTTCTGTAGCATTCTTTTGCCCATCTTTCCCTTGACCCATCCTCCAATTCCTCCAGTACTCAGCCTATATCCCTGGATGCCTGGAAGAACCCTGTGTTAATCAGTGGTTCCATTTCTACACTGTCAGTTGGCACGAATATTCCCTTTGGAGCCTGAGGCATAGAAATCCATTGGAGGGATCTCAAGGACAAGTTGGTCTAGCCAGTGAGGCCACATACCCCTGCTCCTCTAGCTCCAACCCAAGTAATCCTGCTTTTTGTCTATTTTATAAATAGTGTTTTGCATATGAGGCTGCATTTGAAAGAAGAGATTCGCTGTTTTTTTTAATCACTCTAGACCAGTCTTTATGTCAAAGTTAACCTATGCCTTGGCTTCCCTCTGGTTCTGAACTCTGCTAGCAGACAATGAAAGGGATGTAGTACTAATCAAATAATGAACTCTAAGATGCTGTTAGTGGCTCCGGCTTGCTAGAAATGCCAGTTCCTTCACTCAGTTAAAGTGGTGAGGAGAACAGACAGGTTGACACTCTGCTTTTCATGTCATATAACTAACTGCCTCCCCACCCATCATTAATAATAATCTCTCACATTTGCATAGTACTTGACAATTTCCAAAGCACTTTCACAGACTATCTTATTTGATCCTCTGAAAGGCCTATGAGTGCTGCCAGGGTAGGGGCTATTATTTATATTTTATAGACTGGAAGGCTTGAGACCATTTAATCATTGGCCTCACTGAAGAGCTTACTATAGGGAATAGTCAAGGTGAGATGAAGGCTTAGATAAAGGGAACAAAATTGGGAACAAGAGTTATGAAAAGAATGGCAAAGAAGGGTGATGAGCAGGCAGAACATATGAAAAATCTACAGTACCCCAGATCTACCAACACAGTTTGGGAATCATTTTCAAAGCAATATAGAGCTTTGAATGCCCACCTAATGAGGCAGAGGTATCCTCTTCATGGTGATGGTTCCTAGGGCTACTGAATTCACCTTGTCTTAATTCTGTTCCAAAAAAACCTGATCTTGTCACATGATTTTCCTAAAACTCCTGAAGTAATCAAGTCCTAGAACTAGAAGGACCTTTCATTTTTCCAGGAGAGGAAACAGAATCCCAGAGACAGAAAAAGTTTTCCCAAAGTCACAATAAAGTGAAATGGATCTAGTGAAACGTGGAGGTGTGTGTGTGTGTGTGTGTGTGTGTGTGTGGAGAGAGAGAGAGAGAGAGAGAGAGAGAGAGAGAGAGAGAGAGCACGTGCATGTGTGTGGGTGGGTAGGGTATTTTTGTATGTATAGGAATATGAAGGACTGTGGACAGTGTTGGGAATATTTGGTGAATTTCTGAGGCCTGGACCTTATACACATATGCATTAACTGGGGTTAAAGCCATTTATGGGGCCTGGGGTATGACAGGGTGTGAGAAAGAAAGGGTTCAGGGTTTCTCTACCAAGGGGATTCACCCATATAAACTGCTCCAGGTAATTAAGATCCCAGAAGAATTGGCAGCTGCTTGCTGAACAAATTAGGCTCTGCCTTTATGGGCATGTTCTGTGCTGGAGATCAGAGGGCCCTCCCTGATGTTTGGTTCATTAGTCATTGTTCCCTGTCAGAGCAAGCACTCAGAAAATTGGATGTCTGGCAACAGTCTGTATTCAGAAATTCAATAGCAGAAGCAGCAACAGCAACAGCCGAGTGTCTGGGACAGTGCTCCATGCACAGTAGGTGCTTGAAAATGCTTGTTAGCTAACTAATGAACTGAGTAAAGAAAGTCTTTAGTTTTCTGTGCTATTCAGAGTGAAACAGTGTCAATAACAGATCTGATTGCCTTTCAGCTAAGGCACAGTTGAACTTTTTAATAGACAAGCTGGTGGAATTTGGGGTGGGGGCGCTGGATAAAGGCTTGATTTCCTATGCTGACGACACACCATGGATCACATTGCCCTCCACTTAGATGTTGCACTACATTGCTTGGGTTGCATAAACTCACTGATCCCTAAACTAGCTTATGATTTCCTTCTATTTGAACCCAAATTTTTTTCCTAGTTCTAGGCTTCTTTGGCCAGAACATACTATGCTTGGCAAGGAACAAAATATGGCCTGAGTGCATGTATGCAGAGAGAGAAGTGAGCAATATTCAAGTGACATACAGGGCCATTGAGATTAAAAATCAGTTCTTCCTTCATCACTGACTTGCCATAGGCCAGGCCTGCCAGGTTAGTTTAGTCAGGCAGTTTAATACTGTTCTTAAATGTCAAGGAAAGATTTTTGGTTTTGTTTAGTTTTGTTTTATACTAAATATTCCTAGTTCAAAATACCCAGGATTCCTTGCAAAGGTCAGCTAGCATAGCAGGACCAAGAGAATTTTAGAAGCTTTTGGCAGTCACTAAAGGTCACCACTGATGTCTTGTCTATAGGCCAAGGGAGTGAACTGTGAGGGATTTCAAATGTCCTGATGGACTTTTCCACCATGCTAATAAACTATCAGGAAAATACTTCAATTCACCTAGTTATCCAGTCACTGTTTTAAATCTTATTCATTGAAGAAAAAAGCAGTAAGAATTTATTTAACACAGATTCTTTAAGACTTAGTTGGGAAGGAGGGTGCAGGGGTGTGCACATGCACTCCTGTGTTTGTAACTGTGTGTGTGTCAGGACTGTGGGAATAACTTTTGGTAGTAAAATAGATGTATATAAAGAATCTATACTGTATGGATAAAAAGTATAGAAAAATAGATAGTAGGTATATTTGTGTGGAAGAATACATTTGATAGATAGAAGGTAGGGCTGACGTTTCTATGTGCATTACTTTTGTAGCTCTGCCTGAGCTTCATGAATATGGGACTCGAGTCAGGGTGACAATAGTATATATGAAGAAGGTATGTGTGTCTTTCTATGTTGGTGTATGCATAAGTACTGTGTGTGTACACACATGTGTGCACACTTACGCATGTGTGTTTATTTGGTATAGCTATGTATGTCTAAATCCTCAAGTCTTTGGCTTCGAGAACTGTCTTCTGTTCCACACTCCCAGGTCTCCTTAAGTTCCCTGTCTCTGCTTCTTCCTTCTTAGGGAGATATTTACTATCATGAAGTCTTTCCCTCCCATATTTCTGTTTTTAGCCTCTCCCAGGCTACTCTGCAGTCTTCTAATGAAGTTGGGGTGAGTCTAATAGTGAGAAAGACAGCATTCAATGATTGAGAAACAACTTCCAAGCCAATGAAATGTCTGCCTAAAGATTGTTCTTGGATCAATGGAAATTCTGTGGGTCACCCTTGGATCAACTAACATTGTCAAGAAATGTAATACAGATATTCAATACTTTAGTTTTAGCGAATTAATTAAAACATTGTTTTTAGTTCTATTGAGAAGGAAAATCATTTATTATCTTTGGTCTGGCCCTAGGCCTTCAAGAGAATTCTCATTCCGTGAAAATAAAAGCTGAAGTAGGCAATTCACACATACTTGTGAAATATAAGCACATTATCTCACCAGTGGCTATAACTGTAATAAACTAGAGTGACCTGGGTTTAAATAAACAAATATTTGGAGCTGGCAATTGAAGTACAAACATACCCCTAATTACTGGTTTGGTTAATAGAGAGTAATTCAGTCTTTAGAGATAGTAAAAAAAAAAAATCTGTCTTTGGTTTATAATATGGGTCTTTAGACTACTTTCAGAGTCTTCCTGTTAGAAACTAAAAATGTCTATCCATTTAATCTATTTTACTCTCCTGTTTATGAAACAGGTGAAAAGTAAAACAGCTCTCCTTTGTAGAGTGTTTTCGCAAAGGTATTCCTAAATAGTCAGCTTTCATACCTATAAGTATGGTCCTCAAAACCAGTTTCATACATAAAATCAAAAAAGGAGTATATCTTATTAAGCATTATAGCAAATTCCTAATAGTTTTCTATCTGTAACTCTGTCCGCAGCCAATGTAGTCACATGGTTAGATCAGATTCAAAGTAACTCCAGCTTCTAGAAAGCAGCCTAAAATTTTGCTGTCCAACAGATAGATGCAACAGAGTAGAGAATGCTAGGAAGTAGAATGTCCACCAGTTATTGGCTAAATGGACGCTTGGTAAGAGGTACTCCACCCTTGTTCCAATTGTTTATTTGTTATTTCATGAAGATGAGATGGGGAGGGAGGGGCTAGTTAAGTCAACTGAAATGCTGGATTGGGGTGTCAAGAATAGCTCTTTCTTTGCTGCAAGGGATACATCCAGCTGCAGATTTCTGTCATCATTGGACACATTTGCAGATGAATTCAGAAATTATACTGGCCTCTCCAGTTGAACAATCACCATTGAGACCATCCTCTAACCCACACCACTGTTCTGGGTGCCAAAAGAGTAGGGGGAGGGGAGAAAACTACAGAAGGCTTGCTCCCCACCCTTCAGGAGCTTTAGATTAGCTTGGTTAGATGAAATACACAGACATCAAACTTTCAGGAACAATAACAAGGATATATTGTCCATAGATACAAACTGTACAAACCAACACTTCTGTAACAGATTAAATTAAGTAACAGTTACTACTATCTACAGTTTTGATGATCTTATCATGTATGTAAGATCAAAGAGGACTTTGTTCTGTTGCATGTGTACCACTGAACCTACTATAGAGTATGTTCCACAGTATGTGTTTAAGTGTTCAGTGTTCAGTCATGATGTTTTCCATGCTGACTTCTTTATTTTAATGGCACTTATAGCAGATAATCCAGATGCTCTTACCTCAGAACATGATGTGTACTATTTTTCCACTGTCAAAGTGAAGTGGCAGCTTACAAGAGTCATACCACAGAGGACAGGTCAGGGAGTGACCTCTGCTTCAGCCCCTGCTCAAAGATTGAGCACAGACTTATTTGATTATCCTCTTGGCCTAGGCACACTGAAGTCAACATTGTGGACCTTTCTATCTGCCTGTAATCTGACCCCAAAACTTGCTCAAAGCTTATAAAATTTTCCACAGCTTATCTTCCCAAAGCTAGGAGGTAATCCCACCTATCTACTTCCTCTTCTGTGGTCTATTGCAGTCTGCACATAGGCTTCAACTAGAGTATATGTATGGTAAGAATGCACAAATTGGGCTCTGATCCCCCCCAACACACAAATGATAAGAAAACACACCTGGGTTTGTTCCACATTGTACCTACCCAACCAGTGGGGAAAAAATTAGGTCTGGCCTTCTCCCTCTTTCCAGAGCTTGAGCCATCCATAGAAAAAATAGCCCGGAAAGGATGAAAGAACAAAGTCCCCAATCTCATTCCAGTTTGATTTTTTGAGTCCAAATACACTGTTTATCTGGCCCAAAAAAATGTTAGCAAGCATGCCAATTGACAACAAGATAATGCTTAAAATATTCCAGACCCACAATACCATTCTAGCCAGCCTCAGTTCACACTAAGTTGCACTATCTACTTAAACTTTATACGTGGGTCTAATGCTTCTGGGTCCTGATATTTCTACTTGTTCTTTATATCTGTTTCCAGCTTTTGTGATAAATAGAATGAAATCTCATTTCTACTGTGGGACTCAGTCTTCCCATATGGAAGATGCAAACATTGGACTCCAATAATGCTTATGGTGGCCTTCTAGCTCTGTCCTGTTTGTTTAAATGCCTTCTTTCTTTTAATTAGGTAAACATTTCATGGGGAGGTGTTTGAGAACTTCCAGTTTGAAAGCTGGAACCAAGTTCCAAGGCTAGGTTTGTTTTGTGTCGTGTTTGCTTCTTCCTAACTGGTTTTTCCCACGGCTAAGTATGAAGGACCTCTCTGGCTTTGGCTGCAGGTAGGCGAGGTATGGCAGCAGGTCCACCAGGTCAGTGATTCAAGGCCACTCTGGGAGCCTGGGATGGCAGAAAAATGCTATCTCCTCTGTTGAGATGTGCACAGAGCCCCTTATCTCAGAAGCATTACCACTGACCCGTGAGGTGACCTGAAATCTCTGACATTCAGACTGATAGCATTGTGGGGTCAGCTGTCTGTGGGACTAGGAGTTTTCAGAGTTCCTGAGAATCGAAGATTTTCGTAGAAGATATGAAGATCCCATGCTGATCCCAGGATAGGATCAAAAGCATATCAGAAATCTGGAAAACTTGTATGGAAGGCCTGAGGGAGCCATACTGTGGACCTGGGGAGAAGTGCTGCCAGTAGACTATAAGTGGGAGTGAGTAGGGGCCAGGCAACATTATATACTCTGTTTCTCTGAGGGACCTCACCTGGCTTTTCATATTTGGGAACTGTGGAGAGGAAGGAAGAGAGGCCTCCATAAAGCCACATAACTGGGGTTAGAGTAGGGGAGAATTCTATGTGTGATCATTTTATGACACTAGTACTCCACTATTTCATAGACCTTTTGAGGGAAGCATTTGTAAATTGGAAATAAAGGAGTCAAGGAGAACAGTGATGCAGTGACACTCAGAAAGGATTGTCATGTAGAACAAATAAGCATAGCCTCCCAAACAATTATACACAGTCTTATTTACAACCACCTTCTTACTATACATACACATGCACACACTTAAATACACATGCCAACAAATATATATACAGAGACCTCACTGCACACTCATCCCACACCCTGAACATGGTTCTATCACACTAATTTTCTGTGAAGATGTCAGTGATCTAGGCAATATCAACCACAAGTAGAATTTCACTTTGGACAGTTGTTAGAAAGGGACAAGTTCCTTGGGATAGTAGGGGCATTTTCTAATACTTAAAAAAAAAAGTCAGGAAGAAAGAAAAGAAAACAAAGAAAGGCTGAAGTCCTCCCACAGGCAAGCTCATGCTCTGGGTGTGCTTTCGCAGGCCAGAAACTACAGAACTGGGAGTACTGCCAAGTGCTTTATCAAAGGAAACAGCCTGCCCAACAGCTGGAGATGGTCTTCTGCCAGCTGTGTGTGCCTCTTGGTCTCCCTCTTTTCACTCTTCTATCTTTATCTGTCCATCTCCTGCAGCCTTTCACTTTGCATTGGTAAACTCCATATACAGATATCCTTGGACCAGAGAGAAATCTTCATGCTATAAGTAACTAAGCAGCTCACAACCCCAGCTAGTCTAGAAGAGGCTGTCTTGAGAGGGAATGTGTTGCCCAGAAGTTGGTTTCTAGGAATAGAGTAACGGGTGTGCAATATGGGAGCTCTTTGCTACACCTGGAGTCCTGGGGAGATATAATCCAGTAGTCCCTCCTTAGCCTCCCTGTCAACCCATAGTGGGTGGTAGGTGCCTAGGGAGATTGTGTGTGCTGGCAGCAATAGGATATTTTCCAGCAACCTCAGCAACATTACTATCCATATTCATTAATTAATTAGTTACTTGGATTCACTTCTCTGAGCTTTAGGCTTCCCACTGAGAGAAGAAACAACAACTTTGGGCAGAGGGAAAGCTCAGAAGAAAGGTGTTCTGAGGAGGGCAGAACTACTGCTAGACAATAAAAGAAGAATCAAGGCAGACCTCCTGTGACCTCACTTCATTTTGGGGGCTATATCCACTTGAGATTTCTGGTTTGGCAGCTGAAGTGGCCAGGACCAAAAGATATACATTGAGATGTATATGTGGAAACAACCTCATGAAAATGAAATCCTCTGGGGCTGCTAAATTCAAAGACATTACTGATCTCTGTGTGTTGAAAGCATTGCTACACTCTAAAGGAAGCCAAAGAGGATTCATTCTATTCTCTGTTCACACAACCTGTACTTCTTGCCTTAGTCAACCCTAAAAATGACTCGAGAAAAACCTGAACATGTCCTAAGAACAGGAATCTTGTTATGTTCATCTCTCTATCACCAAGTGGTGGTCATATACTGACTGCTTAAGAAATCAATGACCTAAACACCAGAGATACTCACTTTAAGGATTTGAATCAGTGGGAATCAGTAAACTTGGTATGTATGTATTGCTCAAAGTCACCACCTTAGACTTCTTTGTCCTTTAGCCAAATTTCACTGAGTACTGATGATCAAAAAATGTGAATGGTCTTGGAGCTGGCATCTCATAGGTATTGTGCTGTCCATAATCCCTGTCTCACTAAACATTATGGTTGTTCTACCCTGGCCAAGATCTTGAATCTTCCTTCCCAGTCTTCCCTTTCTCCTTCCCTGAAGCTTCTACAAATGAGAGCACTCTTAACTCTTAATCACAAATGGCTCTGAAGCATAATGAGCATACACTTTAGAGCCAGACCTAAATCCTTAATCAGTCACTTCCTAAACCTGATATAACTTTTAGTTATTCACTCTCTGAACTTCAGCTTCTCTGTGTGTGAACTGCAAATGGTACAGATAATATTAACTTTGTGGAGGTCTAATTGTGATTACATATGTATTATACATAAAGTGCTTTGGACATTGTTCAGTACAAAACAGATACTCACTGATCACTAGCTGATGATTTTTATTACTATTCCTCTGTATTTGTGTGATAATGGAGGGGGTTGGTCCCACACAGATGGGATGATAGAGCTGACTTTATGAAAAACCAGAGACCCTGACTAGAACACTTTGAAGACCTTTCAGTAATTCCATATGTCGAACCCTGGCAACTACAATCTTCAATGGAACAAGGAGCAATAAAGTAAGGCCTAACTCTCAGTTCAGTGCCTGCCCGATCATGTCTGTCCTAAGTAATTTCTCCTTTGCCACATAGAATATACTGGCTTCTAAGTTAGGGGCCAAATGTTTTCTGGAAAGGTCTACCTTCACCATAACATCTCTAACCTGGCTTACTTACTTCCCTCATTTGGGGTCTCATCTGTTTCAAGTTTCCTTCCTGCCCTATGTGCTAATAATACACATTCCTTGCCACATATTTCCCAGTGTGTGGTCAAGTTTAAGTACATCTTAAAGTACCATGAATATGACTCTAAAGGAGTACTACTTCTATCACAGCCTGTTTATGAGAGTATGTGAGTGTGTGTCTACAGCCTTGAAATGCCAGTTCCTCTACATAGTAAACTTTGTGACAGCAAAAGTTTCTTGTTTCTAACCCAACTACAGATTCTTTAACTTGCCATTAGCAGGGAACCTCTGGAAATAAGGAGGCCTACATGGAATTGATATTATTTGTCTTTACAAATGGAGGTTTGAGGCACTTGACTCCTCCAGATCCCTCAAAGAGTACTTCCAATGGTTGGCACCACCAGCATTCAGCAAGAGGGAAGAGATTTCAGGTCTGCCTAGGCTACCACTGATTTCTTATTTCCTCTCCTTTTCTAGTTTGAGAGCATTTGTTGCTGTCTGAAGGACTGGGCAGTACCAACACCACAATAAACAGCTTGTCCAGTACACACAAGCTCTTTGGACCCTGAAATGTCAGCTGGCCAACTGGCGCACCGCTAGACCCTGCTGCATGCTGTTGCATCCCACCCCAACAATGCCAGTTAGCACTTGTATAGCCATGTGTCATAGCAACAAGGCTTGGGAGTAGGTTACCCACAGGGACCTGGCCATAGCTCTGAGAAGCCAAGCTCAGGGACCATACTTAGGGCCTCAGATAAAAATGACTGCCTTAAAGATCCACATCTGCTCGTCTTAGACCAGCTGTGTGGCTGGTCCTTCTCCATCCTGTCTCAGGCTTGGCTCCATGGATAGCAGAGAGACAGACTCCCTATGCCTCATATGGCTGGGCTGCTGACTGGTGTTGAACAGAAATATCTCACCTAGTGAAAGCTTATGGAGTGTGGGATATGTTCCTCCAGGGTGGTGCAGACTGAGCATAAAGGGCAAGAGAGGAAAGAAAGCAGCAATGGGGTCTGGTGGCAACAGTGCTAGGCCAGGATCCAGGAAGCCTGGGCTGTGCTCCCAGCCTCTGCCACCAACTCCCTTGGTGTCCTTGAGCAAGATCACCCAGAGGGCAGGGTTGGGAGAATAGGCACAGGGCCAAAGCCTTGCCTAGGAGATGAGCTGTGAAACTTTGTTCATACATCTGAGAAGTGGAGGTTAGGTTTTAATCAGGAAGTTTTATCCAGCTCTACCTCATTGCCTTTAAGTAACCTGGATGAGTTTTGACCATTAACACAACCAAGCTTGAAGCCCCAGAAGACATATCAGAAAAGATGGGTAACTTCTTTCTAAATGCTTGTCCTTTAATTTTCTTTGGAAGTCAACAGGCAGAGATCTGTGCTGTCAGAACTCATGGCAGAGTACAGTTAGTTGTTTCTTATCTGTGCAACTAGTTGATAGTCTTAACTTCTGCACCTCACAACCACACAGGACAGCTTCTCTGGGACAGTAAACTTATACCTGGTTCTGGGAGTTTATACACAAGGAACATCTCCTACCTCATTTCAGGTACCTCTGTCCCAAAACTCAGGTACCCACAGCTTGGCACATATTTAGTCCCAGGACCTATTTGACGTCTCATCTCTTTGAGTTTCCTCTCAAGCAGGAGATCTGCTATTTATCAAGTCCTGTGGGCATTCCGTGGAAATGAACTCATGGGGTGCTCTAGTATTCAATTGCACAAAATACAGTTGATAGAATATACCAGTATCTGCTGATACTCAGTAGATGCTCAACATGTATTGTCAAGTGAATGCAGTCTAGAATAAAAGTATAATACTCTTGTATAGAAAGGTTGTATCTATTGGTACACATTCCAGGAAGACAGGCTTCTTTCCATGGCAGAACCAGTTCAGGGGGGTGAGGACATGAAGAAAAAAACCTGCCAGAAAATAGTATAGAGGCACCCACCTCTATGTATACATATAGAAACTGGGTATAACTATGGTCTGGTGGGGAGGATATCTGGGCAAAGGACTCACTGCAGTCTGAGAGCCTGTGACACTTTGAATCATAGGAAGGCCACTATGGTAGTGTCTAATTGGCTTTGGGGTTCTCTTAGGGAAGTGAAGTTCCAGTATGACAAAGCTATGTCAAAGCTGAGATTTTAGCATATTTTCTGGTGCTTTGGGTAATTCACTATTATTATTTCCAAGCAGATGCCAGTTTTCAGGAAGTACCTTGGAGTTGGGAAACATTTTCTGGGGGAATCAGAAAGGTTTAGGTCAGGATCCTCACCAAGTACTGATAATAAACAACATAGTCCTGGTCTTCATTGTTGCAGGAACTTAGAGCTGTGTTTTGCAGCTTCTTACAACAGATTTAAATGCTGTCTGTATCTCCACAAAGTGATGGGTAGAGTGACCCAAAAGGAGGGGAAAAACAAACAGAAGAAAGGTCTCCTGGTCTTTTGACGTTATGAGTGGTATTGATTTTACAAGAATTTTCCATTGTGAGGACAGTGAACTGATCTCATTTTGCAGCCAGCTTGAGTTCTTGACACCACTGTCTAGGCTATAAGCTGAAAATCACAGAGGATGTAAATTTATTTCTGCACAGTTGATAGTCACTACTCTCTACAAGGCAATACTGTGCCTCCTGTGGTGGGATATAGTTTGTATGTGATTCCAGGCATTCCCCACTCCTTCCTGTTTCCCCAGAAATGTCATGTGAACCTAGGCCCACATGTTCTAAACTCTATCAGTAAAAAGAGATTTTTTTTCAAGAATAAAGGAGCAGAAAAATGATGTTGAGGCAGCAGAAAGATGTCTGAAAGAGCATAGAATTTGAATTAGTAACTTGTACTTGTGTCCCTACTATGCCACAGAATTAACCTGAATTTAGATAGTCAGCTTCTCTTCCTTGCTATTTTTTAACCTGTAAATGAATAGGTAAAGAGATTTCTTTCAACTCTAAAATCCTATAGGCTTGTGAAAAGAAAACACAGCATCGGGAATGGAAAAAGTTTAAAGTAGAAAGTGATTCTGATTGAAAAATTCTAGAACAGTACCAAAAATGAAAAACTGGGGAAGAGAAGTGTCATGGTGGAGTGGGAGTGCCCTTGAGTGGAAACTCCATGACCTAGATTTTGTTCTCAATTATATCACTAATGAGCTATATGACAATAGATAGACAAGTCACCTCCTGGTTTTATATGTTGTACCTCATGCCGGTGGTTCCTTATTGATGATGGATGGACAGCTAAAATCTGACACGTAGGTAAAAAAGAACAGAAAAAGAAAAATGGCTCTCGAATCAGGCAGACCTGATTTATTTCTCCTATTTGGCTGTGTGACTTTGAGCAAGTCATTTTCTCTACCCAAATTAAAATTTTCTCATCCATAAATGAAGGAAATTAAATCTAGTTGACCTTGAAGGCTTCTTTAATCTCTCTGAATATGTAAGAAAACAAAACATAATTTTAAAAAGGCCAAAAGATGCCAAGTAAGCCAAAGGGAACCATTGTGCATTCAAGGAAGCAACCAGCCACTGAAGATCATTTAGAGCAGGAGAAAAAAGGCATTCTCAAAAACTTGGGGAAAGATGTTGCTACATGTTTAGTGAGAGAAGACTTGGTCAGAAATCATGCTGATGAGAAGCCAACACCTGGCAGCAAACTCACCAAACAAACAAACAAACAAAAACCCCTCAAATGGAGTAGGGGAGGGACACTTTGAGGTTAGCAGGTTGAGGGAGTACATGCAGAACCTGGTCAAGGGTCCTTCAAAACGTATTTGGCACTTTTAGATTTTATTCTATTGATCAATTGATTGATTTTTGAGGCAGGCTCTCATGTAGCCCATGCTGGCCTTGAATTTATCTATGTAGTTGAAGGTGATCCTAAACTTCTTTTTGATCCACCTGCTTCCACATCCCATTTATGCAATGCTAGATGTCAAAGCTAGAGCTTCATGCGTGTTATGCAAGCATTCTCCAAGTGAGCCATATCATCAGCCCACTATTAGCTTTTATCCCTAAAGAGACACAAAGTCTGTGTGTCTATGGATGAAACTTACCAAGAACCCTATAACAATTTCATGGCAGAACCAGGAACAAAAGTTGTTGGAGTATTTGTGTGTTATTCTTATTCCATCAATTGGGTGTTCGTAAACAAACCCCAAGGTGAAATGTTACCCTATCAGAAATAGCAGTAAAGAAAAACAAATTCCAGGTAACTGGTCTCTTAGGCCCCTAAGAAGCCAATATACAAAGGCTGGAACTTGATGGTTTGTTTGCTTGGTTGCTTGGTTGGTTGGTTGGTTGATTAGTTGAAAACCTGAGCCTGGCACAGGCAATAAGGGCTACATAAGGGGGAAGGATATGAGTCCACAGTTAACTAGATCTTAGGCTAGTTACAACCTCTTTAGGTTTCTGCTTATTTATCATCTATAATGTTTTTCATTGGGTAATTTTAAATAAATGAAATAATATGTGAAAAACACTTAGCACAATGCCTAATACATTACAAATTTTCAACAGTAGTAGCTATAATCATTACCATTATCATCATCCTTTCTATGATTACTTCTACTACCACTACTGTCAGTAAATGACAGTTTATTGTCTACCTTGCCAACATTCTACTCACTTCTCATGTTTTCTTTGGAATTCTGTCCTCCCATAGGTTTAAAAGTCAAACCCCTGTTTTCTCATGACCACTTTTTTTGTTGTTGTTTTTTGTTTGTTGGTTTTTTTGTTTTTTGGTTTTGGGTTTTTGGTTTTTGGTTTTTCGAGAGAGGGTTTTTCTGTGTAACCCTGGCTGTCCTGGAACTCACCCTGTAGACCAGGCTGGCCTTGAACTCAAAAATCCACCTGCCCCTGCCTCTCAAGTGCTGGGATTAAACACACATGCACCACCACTGCCCTGGCTAGCTTTTTCCTTTATTTACATTTCAAATATTATTCCCTTTCCTAGTTTCCCCTCTGAAAATCCCCTATCTCATATACCCTCTTCACCTGCTCCCCAACCCACCTGCTCCTGCTTCCTGACCCTGGCATTTCCCTATACTGGGGCATAGAACCTTCACAGGACCAAGGGCCTCTCCTCCCATTGATGTCCAACAAGGCCATCTTCTGCTACATATGCAGCTGGAGCCATAGGTCCCACCATGTGTTTTCTTTGACTGGTGGTTTAGTGCCAGGGAGCTCTGGAGGTACTGGTTGGTTCATATTGTTGTTCCTCCTATGGAACTGCAAACCCCTTCAGCTCCTTGGGTCCTTTCTCTAGCTCCTTCATTGGGGACCCTGTGCTCCATTCAATGGATGGCTGTGAGCATCCACTTCTGTATTTGTCAGGCTCTGGCACAGCCTCTCAGGAGACAGCTATATGAGGCTCCTGTCAGCAAGCTCTTGTTGGCATCTGCCATAGTGTCTGGGTTTGGTGGTGGTTTATGGGATGGATCCCCAAGTGGGGCAGACTCTGGATGGTCATTCCTTCAGTCTCTGCTCCAAACTTTGTAACTCCTTCCATGGGTAGTTTGTTCCTCCTCCTAACAAGGACCGAAGTATCCACACTTTGGTCTTCCTTCTTCTTGAGTTTCATATATTTTGCAAATTGTATCTTGGGTATGCTGAGCTTCTGGCCTAATATCCACTTATCAGTGAGTGCATATCATTTATGTTCTTTTGTGATTGGGTTACCTCACTTAGGATGATTTAACTCAACCTTAACTCCATTATGACACCAGCATTCTCAGGCAGCTTCTCTAGAGTGTTCTACCTCCTCCCAACCTGCTTGCCCATGTAAGCCCCAAAAGAAGGTCGAAGGTTGGAAACAGGTGGCAGGGGACAACCAAATGAGTTCATGCATTGACATCCTGTCCTCAGTTTTCTGGCAAGACCTAGTAAGGTCACCTTTTGCTTCAAATTTCCTCCTTTGGGGAGAGGAAGGTTGAAATGCAGCCCAGAGGGAACACAGATAGAAGCAAGAGCTTTGTCCCCACAAGGGAGGATGGGAATGGGGGCAACTCTCCAATGTTTTCCAGTCCAAGAGGCATTTCAGACCAAGGGCATACTTTTGATACGAGCAGGATTATCATGTCTCTGTTGTGCTGTGGTGAGACTCATTCCCCTACTTACCCCTAGGCCAAAACCCAAGAGCACTTAATGCTAGGTGAGAAGTTCTGATTGCTTCGGATGAGAAAGATTTGTGGATGTGATCATGCAGAGGTAGATGATTATGGTGAGGAAACTCAAAAGTGTGCTCCATACTTCCTCAGCCTCTCAAATTCCTGGAGGAAAGGTGAAGTCACCAGAGAAACTCATTGGAATTAAACCAGCAAGAAGTGAAATCACATTGTAGCATGCAGGCCCTGGAAATAAAGTAAATTGTCCCTTTCTCTGCCTTGAGAACTGAAGAGGAAAATAGGTGGGAAGAACAGACAAGCAGGAACATAAAGATGGAGAATATGGTTGTCTATGATTGACAAACCAAAATTATCTCTGTCAAAATGAGTCCCCCAACCCATGTAAACAAACATGATGTGTTGTTTGCGCATATGCTCTGTGTTCCCCATAAAAGCCTTTGTAGGTAATTTTCCAGTCTAGTCCAGTCATTACTCCCTAGAGTCCCTTCTTTAATGCTTTGAGTCTTAGGTCAATGCTGGGATAGTAGAGAGGTAGAGAGTATTACATGGTAAAAGAAGACCTGAAGGGCCAGGATAGTAGAAAGAGGCATGGAAGTCAGGCAAGAGCTGCTCTTAAATAGGGTAAATATACACAGGAGATCAAGTAGGCTAAGGGTTGGCCTGGGAGAAGGGATGAAAACAGGCCTAAGACATGTGGGTAGGTTTTTGGTGTTTTGTTGGTTTGTTTGTTTGAGCTACTATCATGGATTATAGGCAGGGGGAGGCAACATATCTGATACTCATCCAAGGCATAGATAGCCCTTAAGAAAACCTCTGGGTCACTTGTTCCTTAGCTGGTGTGTGCATGTGTAAGATGTGGCCTCCTTTGCAGTGTTGTTTCAAGAATTCTGGGAAGGATGCCTACTCAATCAAAATCAATCTCTCTCCCTCTCCTTTCTTTGAATATACCTTAATTTCAGTTCCAGATGCTCCTTCTGTTTGGATTTAAACTGTAGCCCTTTAGAAATGAAAGAGGATAGTGGAGGCAAAATAGGGAGAGCAAGTGAGACTGTCAAAGTACCTCAGAATCTGGGGGTGCTCCTAGGAGTGGGCCTGAGCCATGGTTCCAGTGGAGTAGGGCAGGGGTATATTGTGAGGGAAGGAACTCAGTGGTGGCTGGCTAGCCTCCACCCATTTGCATAAGGAGTGGAGGAGTTGTGTCTGAGTAAATTTGGGCAATACTAGGAGCGACTAAGTCTGTCCAGAAGCAAGGATGGTCTCAGACAGCCCTAAAAGGTAACTACACCAACCAGCTAAGTCCTTGGAAAGAAGTTTAGGGAAGACATTTATGTAGCCTTTGTGTGGGGAAGGGGAAGGAAAACAAAAAACCTTGGCAGTGGCTTGAGAAGGAAGCAGATTGGCCTAAGAAGCTGGAATTATGGAGGGGCAGAGTCAGGGAGCTATTCAGGGAACTGGCCTGGAGCCAGTGGCCAGTCCCAAGAGAGTGAGCAGAGGCTTGAGAGCTCTGGGACCCAATCCAACTTCTGACCTTGAGTCACCATGCAACTCTGCACTTTTCCTACCTCAGCCCAGATACCCATCAGATCTCTATTATCTTGGCTTGCTATTTTACAGAAAACTATGTAGAAGTTACTCTCCTGGCTTCTCCTCTTGACTTACCCTTCACTTTCTTCAGCCCTATACCACCTCTTCCACCTACTCCAGCATCCCACAAACTTCTTGGACCTCTAGAAGTTTGTTCTTGTTCCTTTGGTTCCAAGAAATTATCCATGAGCCAAATGATACAAACAAAACCTAGTCCTGCAAGCAAGGGCCTGACTATCTCACCTTGTTTTTGGCCCTTTGACTTAAAAGTATATCTGAAAATCATTGCATCTGTGATCATGGCAGAAAATTAGAGCTGGTGTCAAAATAAAAAAGGTAATTTTCTGCTACTTACTCAATCATTCTTTTTGTTGAGCATATATGATATGCCAGATGCTGCTTTTGGTACTGAGAATATGCCTAAGTTTATGGATTTCAAGTCTACATATGTGTCATTTATGAAAGAAGTACCCAAACTAAAAATTTGCAGACCTGGCCCTCTCATCTTACAGTTAAAGGGAATTTAAACCTAAAATGGTTATAGAACTTTTCAAAGTTGTTTTGGTAGCCAGAGACAACCAAGCCCAACTCATATTTCCTCACTTCTATTCCACCACCATTTGTACTGTGTAATGGAAAGAATATAGTAAGAGAATAGTAGTATTTATCCCTGTACATATATACTCAGACTTACCTTTTGTGAGAGTATAGCATGACTTTCTTGGCAGTACTTAAAAATCCATTCATAAGCAACCTTCACCATTACCACCCCTCACCTAAAATCATATCATTGACTTACCTCTTTGGATTAAAGCACCTGCAATCTGACCAGGGAAAACACAAACAAATTTCTTTAATTTGTTCTTTAGGACTAGCCTAAATGCTTGGTACATTTGATTTATGGATGGTAGACCAGGAGTTTTTCGTAAAGACAGCATTGCTGTGGAAAGGCCAATGCAGAAACAATCCTGAAACTCTCAGGCTGTGCAAGGACAAGGACACAGGTTGCCTGGCGATTAAAGCAAGAAGAAGGTACCTGAAAAGGAAGCAGAAAAGTTCTAATAGGGCTCCTACTTGAGTTTAGCCTGGAGTGCGGGGGCAGCCCTGCAAAGACACTTTGATGGGTTTGTTTCAAAGTACATGTTTACTTTTGTTCTTTCCTTATACTACATTATACTCATTCTTTTGTCCTTTCTCTAATCTGGCCTAGTGGGTAGTTTGCACCTGTTTTCCATTACCAAGGGGCTAGTCACTGCATTGAAATGCAGAATTATTCCATCCTAGCACCCTAGAGGGGCTCACTTGTGCTGCGTGGTTGATGCTTTGGGATTCCTCCCTGATCTTGATAAGGACCCCTTTTCAATTTCCATGCAACTGAGATGAAAGAAGTTTCCCAAGAAGTGACATTGGGTGTGAGTTACAGTAACTTCCAAGAATACAACTGTGCCTAAACTCCTTAAAACAAGATACAAGGGACTGGAGGTATAGTAAGTTAGTCATACAGTGCTTCACAGCAAATGAGCAACCATCAAACCTCATAGTGCACAGTTAAAAACAAGCCAATGCTTTGGAATAGAAGTCCAAAGATTCTTTTTGTTTCTTCTTTTTTTTTTTTTAGTATTTTTTATTAGATATTTTCTTTATTTACATTTCAAATGCTATCCCGAAAGTTCCCTGTATCCCCCCCCCCCCCGCCCTGCTCCTCTACCCACCCACTCCCATTTCTTGGCCCTGGCGGTCCCCTTTACTGGGCCATATAAAGTTTGTAAGGCTTCTCTTCCCAATGATGGCCGACTAGGCCATCTTCTGCTACGTATGCATCTAGAGACAGGAGCTCTGGGGGTACCGGTTAGTTCATATTGTGGTTCCACCTATAGGGTTGTAGACCCCTTCAGCTCCTTGGGTACTTTCTCTAGCTCCTCCATTGGAGGCCCTGTGTTCCATCCTATAGATGACTGAGAGCATCCACTTCTGTATTTGCCAGGCACTGGTATAGCCTCAAAAGAGACAGTTATATCAGGGTCCTTTCAGCAAAATCTTGCTGCCATATGCAGTAGTGTCTGGAACGGTGGCTGATTATTGGATGGATCCCCAGGTGGGGTAGTTTCTGGATGGTTCATGCTTTCATCTTAGCTCCAAACTTTGTCTCTGTAACTCCTTCCGTGGGTATTTTGTTCTCTATTCTAATGAGGAATGAAGTATCCACACTTTGGTCTTAGTTATTCTTGATTTTCTGGTGTTTTGCAGATTGTATCTTGGGTATTCTAAGTTTCTGGCCTAATATGAACTTATCAGTGAGTGCATATCAAGTGACTTCTTTTGTGATTAGGTTACCTCACTAAGGATGATATCCTTCAGATACATCCATTTGCCCAAGAATTCCATAAATTCATTGTTTTTTAATAGCTAAGTAGTATGCCATTGTGTAAATGTACCACATTTTCTGTATCCATTCCTCTGTTGAGGGGCATCTGGGTTCTTTCCAGCTTCTGGCTATTATGAATAAGGCTGCTATGAACATAGTGGAGCATGTGTTCTTATTACCAGTTGGAACATCTTCTGGGTATGCCCAGGAGAGAGGTATTGCTGGATCTTCCGGTAGTACTATGTCCAATTTTCTGAGGAACCTCCAGACTGATTTCCAGAGTGGTTGTACAAGCTTGCAATCTCACCAGCAATGGAGAAGTGTTCCTCTTTCTCCACATTCTCGCCAGCATCTGCTGTCATCTGAATTTTTGATCTTAGCCATTCTGACTGGAGTGAGGTAAGTCCAAAGATTCTTTTTTGGCCTATGCCACTTACTAGCTCTACAATTCCAGGAAAGTCATTTAACGGTTTAACATCTCTAATTCTCATCCATACAGTTGGCCTCAGATCATATGGTACCCAGCTACTAAGACTGTTTACAAGACTCAAAATGCTGAGGTATTGAATAAAATAAAAAGGGTAATCAGGATGTGAGAGCTGTTGCCTTTATGCTTTGTCCAGGTGAGGCTTTAGGGTCTCTTTAGGTCAAGGCCTTACAGATCTTTTTTTACTCCTCCTGTTTTCTTATATCCATTTTGCTTTAAACAAGGCCTACCTGCAGGGCATCCCATTGCTGGTGATTCCAGGGTGAGAAACATTCCCCTCACCTATTTTAAGCTGTTCTACATTTTCTACCCCTGAGGTAGATATGTTTATGCAGAAGAGGACAGTCCCAGTCAAAACAAGATGAAAATACACTGCTGGCTGAGAGCCCCAGGCTAACTGGTTTCAGGTCCTCTCCCAGCTGTCAGCACCTCACAACAGGGCCCTAGGAGTGGGAGGATACCCAAACTACTCCATGGCTCCTTCAGCGGGTCCATCTGAGTCTTGTGTCTTCTGACTTACCTCCAAGGTGGGCTCAAAAGACTATAAAGTTTATTGCTCTCACAACTGCCCCTTGCACTTAGTTTTTGACAGCTAGTCTTGAATACTTTGGCTCACTTTGACTGTCGATGTGCTACCAGGTAAGCAGTATTCTTTCCAGTTCAGACCAAGTTGGGATTATCACCTTCCTTCTTGTGAAAAACTAAAGAGTTTTCTCTCTGAAAGGCTCTTCGTTTTAGCAGAATACTTGAAGGTTTCAAAACCAAGGGTGACGTTACCAGAGAATTTCCTTTATCTTAGTGAATGTTAGGATATTTTTATCTAGATGGGTTTTGTCTCTCCCTCCCATTCCATCATTCAAGTTATACCACTGTCACTCAGGCCTGCTAGCTCTAAATCCCTCTTTGATATCGGTGCCAATTGAGATTTGGCTTCCCTGCTCCTGGACTTTTATCACCCTCTACTGCTCCCTGTGGATGACCTGTTCCAAACTGACTCAGCCCCTTTAGCTAAAGATGGAAACTGACCAGAGAAACAAAAGTACATACTCGGGCAAACTGTCCCTTTAATTTAAGTGGTTGGGACTGGCTTACAAGTTAACAGTGGCCACTTACTCAATTAAACTATATTTTGGTTTTCAAAGAATGTTGTATTTTCAAAGGTCTTTCATGTATTAACTGTAGAATTACTCTCGAAAGTATTCCACAGTTTAAATGTTAATGAAAGGCCATTACATTAATTTGCCTATAATTCTTCCTCATTGAAGCTATTAGCAAAGTTGTAACTTTGCATTTATATACAGTTAGAATGGTCATTCAAAAGTAAAGCTGTGGAGCTTCACATTAAATTTTACATTTTCAGTACTGAGTGTTGTATGTAGTTACACATGAACAAAAATGTTTTTTTTTTTAAACCATGACAAAGCAGGGTGTGGTAGCGCACGCCTTTAATCCCAGCACTTGGGAGGCAGAGGCAGGCGGATTTCTGAGTTCTAGGGTAGCCTGGTCTACAAAGTGAGTTTCAGGACAGCCAAGGCTACACAGAGAAACCCTGTCTGGAAAAACCAAAACCAAAACAAAACAAAACAAAAAACATGACAGCAGCTGGGCAGTGGTAGCACACACCTTAAATCCTAGCACTTGGGAAGCAAATGCAGGTGGATTTCTGAGTTCGAGGCCAACCTGGTCTACATAGCGAGTTTCAGGACAGCCAGGGCTATACAGAGAAACCCTGTATCAAAACACCAAAAGAAAAAGAAAAAATCCATGACAGAATTAGCAGTAGGAAAACAATTAGCTTTGCATCCACTTTCATAGATTGTGTCTATTACCTACATTCAGTTCTTCCTTATCCCCCTTGTTTTTAGCCTTTCTTGTTTTCATATTACACTGCTCCCACATGTTTACATAAATACATATATTGTTGGCGAGGTTCTGCATATGAAAGAGAATATGCAGGGAAGGGGGTTTCTTTCTGAAACTATAAGACTTTGGTTGATCAGGCATTCTAATTTAAATATTGATGCCATTTTCACATTAATTCCTCAAACCACTCCCCTCACATAAGCTGTGCAAATAAGTTCTGAAACCATGAGACCAAACATATTAACTGAACAGAAAGTTTGAAACAGCATTGGAAGGCTTGCACAATTACAGAGCAATTTTTCTAGATCATGTTTTAAGATCATGGATTATATCACATTCACATGTTCCCTTTTTGTTCTCCAACAAATACAGAGATTTGACACGACACACACACAATCTTTGTTCTGTTAAAAATAAGCAGAATTATGTCTATTACCAGGTCTTAAGATGTACATAAAACAGTCCTATGAGGCATAAAAGTTATATGAGAGGAGGAATATAGTTCTATTTTTATGGGTTATAGTTCTATTTTATCTAGAACATACGGTTTAGAAGCTATCTATGTAGTCTTCCAGCTAGCCAGTAGCCAATGTGGAAAAAAATACTCTGGTCTCCTGACAGAATTTTTTTCTTGCTTGACAAAGTTTATGTAGAACAGGTATTAGAATATCTCTCAAAAAATACATTAGGGGAATATTTCTCTACTCTTCTGTCATTACCATCTGTCTAAGGGACCAGTATCTGTATGTATGTCAAATCCATTATTACAGCTGCCTAACATGACAGATACTTCTGGGTTATCTCCTAACTGTATTTAAACCCTGGTTTCCCAGGAAGTCCAGGGAGTATCTTTAAAAATCCCTTCTTAGTCAAAGAGGTAATAATACATATACTTGGCTATTCCTCAGTTTCCATATTTACTTTAGTTCTCTTGCAACTCTGTCAACAAACCCCACAGTATTATTAGTTCCAACAAATAACAGGATGCCAGCCAGAACTGTTGACTGGGATTCATTAGGTTGCTGTTAGAGCACTACCACAGGATAAAGGGACTAGTGTTCATCTTATTTTGAAAGTATATGAGCTTTGGCAAGAAACTTTTCCAGGTCAGACCCACCAGCTCTGTTGTCTGTAGATCTTAAAGAATTTTTGTGCCTACAAAATCTCCACCCACAATGACCCAGGCACTTCTGTATTTGCTTATTGGCACAAAGAAAATAATAAGTTGATCTAAGAAAAAAAATCTATGTGGCACTTTACATTTGCCATTACCGTTCTTTATCCATACAGCCTTCTTGTGGCCTTTAAAAGAACTCTGTACTTGATAAGATGACTTGACTTCTTTACATGCATGTTGTCAGGAAGGGCTGAGAGCTAGTTATAATAGTAATATTTTCATTGACATCTGACAAAATACCTGAAAATAACTACAAATCCATAGTGTTTGGTGTTTTTTTTTTTTTTTTTTTTTTTTATTCTGGACCTATGGCTACTCAGAACAATATGGTGGCAGGAGCATGTGGCAGAGGATACTTACCTAGTGGTGGACAGGAAACTATAAAAGAAATGGATGAGGAATGGATATATTCTTCAGAGAGCAGACTAACATTGACTCCCTTCTTTCCAGTTAGGCCCCAACTTCTCCTGAAACAGTACTCCCAGTTGAGTACCAAACATTCAATACATGAGTCCTTTGGAGTAATTTCATAGTCAAACCATAATAACTGGTGTTTTAGGCTGGCACTAAGATTTTCAAGGTTTTTGACCCAAAGTATCTCTCTTTTTAAGCCTCACGCACAACATTTTTTCAAGGAGCAACAGAAGAGTAAAGGTTAAAAAGATCATTCTGTTGCTGGCAAGCCACCAGGAAATGCAGGCCTTGGGGAAAAGCACAGCTTTTGCTTATTTCTAAGCCTCAAAATACAGCAATGAAAAATAAAAATAAAAATGAAATATAGTGCCCAACTAAAGGTCACAGATCAGATGCATATCACAGAGAGCAGTGAATTCTCCTCGTGCTACTCCTTGAGAGGAAAGTGTTGGTGAACATTAGGGGCAGCCTCCTGGCCAGGGACGGGCTCATAAATCATAGCATAGGGTGATAGTGATGATACAAGTAGGTAAGTTTCAGCCTTTGATCAGGGTAGGGATGGGCATGTCTGCAGCAGAGAACTCAACTAGTATTTTTTTAGTCACCCCTAGCAAGTTGCTGATGGGGAATGAGTCATATCCCTTCAGCAAACATAGGAAACACATTTGATTGGGTAGATGGCAAACATGGTCTTTCGGTTAGAGCTACTTCTGTAAATGGAGTTAAAGTTGGTTCATTGACCAGACTGTGATGTTGCAAAAAGTCACACCCCTCCTTATTATCTGGCCTGAGTTCTCTCTTCTCAATTGTGATGCCCCATTTCCAACCTCCTTGGCTTCATGGACTGAGAATTCCAAAAGACAGCTATGAGGTGCTTTAGATTCTATTTCTCATAACAAAGAGGCAAAAATTCTCCAACATTTAGATATAAATCAAAGTACTTCAGGAAGGCTGACAATGGTGGCTCACACCTATAATCCTAGCACTCAAAAGGCTGAAGCAGAATGATCTCTGCACATTTAAGATCAACATTGGGTACAAAGTAAGTTCCAGTCAAGGCTATATAACAAGAAGCTGTCCCCTGGCCCCCTTTAAAATAAAAAGATATAAAACAACAACAAAAAAATAGGTTTGGAATTACCCCTCTAATAATAGCTTTCGTGTGTACTGATGAAATTTCTAAGAGTGGGAAACCTGGAAAATCAGGCAGCTAGCCATGATTTGAGCACTGACTTGATTTAAAGTGCCCTGTCTTGCTATATTGCCACATACTGTGGCCTTATTACCTTACTGAGAGTCATAGGGAAGCTGACAACCAAGGAGAAAAGGAGATGAAGCCCCTCTTTGGCTGTTTATCTCAAGGAATCAGATTGTGTGAAAGGCTGGAGAAGGTGGGTATTTGCATAAGTAGGTATATGTGTGCTTTGTGCTTCTCTTTCTTTCTGATATGTGCATTCTTTGTCAGCACCCCTTAAAAACAGTTCTTTAGTGTAGGAATTGCATTCAAATCACTTTGAAAAAATAACCTTCCCCTTCTCCTGAGAAGTCTTGACTAGTTAGAGCTAGAGCCAGAGCAGCTCAATGCAGTGGCCCATCACTTTTCCCTCCATGACCACTGTGAAGATTTCTCTTCTATGAGTCTAAATTGTGTTCTTTCTTAGATTGTCCACCAACTGCAGAAAGTACTTCAGTAATTTTATTTCATACTGAAGCACTTCTGTTAGTGGCTGCATGCAGCGTGTCTTTAGGGTTGCTTTCCATTGGTAAGGAACTTTTCTAGTTCCTCAAAGTATAACTCCAAAAGATACAACTGAGATCCAGAATCATGACAATAATGGCTGTCTTTAGACACCACAGTTGCAGGTCTGGAAAACAACTGAGTTTTTTTCCTCTGCCCTTCAAATCATGCTTAGAGGTAACCAGTCACAGAAGGCACTTTTGCCAGGACTGGCCCTAATTAGAACTGTCCTCAGTAAGAACCTGTAGAGTCATTCCTTAGGCATCCCATATGATTTATTGTGTACAAATGGCACCTGTCTTTATTTCTCCTATATTTGAAAGACTCCATTATATGTATGATTGAGAACTTTGAAAACTAGTCCTGGCAATGCTTAAGGATTTCCTGTTCCCAGTGTGCAGTACTCAAAGCCGGTTTCTCTAGTGACCATCTGAATCCCACTCTAAGTTTCTTCTAAGAGCCTGTCTTCACAACACATAGCTAGCTCTTAATGTCAGAATAGAGACCATAAATTTTGACACTGACTCAAACTCTAGAATTTGTCGTCTTGTTATTTCCTGTCATCTTACTACCTCTTTGAGGACATAAGGAAGCTGGAAACAGCAAAGGAAGAAAAGAAGAGGGAGACTGTGGAAGGAATGATCTTTTCCTGTGTGAAATATTGAGGAAAATGTGTGTGTGTGTGTGTGTGTGTGTGTGNGAGAGAGAGAGAGAGAGAGAGAGAGAGAGAGAGAGAGAGAGAGAGAATATGAGAATGAGAGTGTGTTTTATTTTTCCTCTTTCTCCCTGAGAAGATGTATGTATTCCTTGTAGCATTTCTTAAAACAATTGAGGAGACCTTCCTTAACCACTCCCAACACTTCCAGCAGCACAGTTTCTATGGTTGGTGGTGGAGGTGAGGCTGCCCAAGGAATAATTTGATCTATTTCTTTGCTTTCTGTTTTTTTTTCTCTGCTTTCTGTTTTAAGAGAAGTGCACTCTTACTTTCCAAACATTCTCTGTATCCCCCACCACTGCCTTCCACTCCATCTAGGCTGCCTTTTCACCATCCAAGAAGCCCTAGGGTAGAGAAGGATAGATCAGACCCTTTGAAATCTGCATAGCCTCTCTTTACACTTTGTAGAGTCCCACAAAAGAGGCCCAAGGATCCACCTCAAGTGAATGTTGTTGAATAGCTGCTGTGATATAAAGGGGGCTCTACTGAACACAATGTGAGACCTATTGTGGCTTCAGGAGCCAAAAGCCCTGAAGGGGCTGGCATTATTAACCATCCTTAGATTTCTGAAAGAACTTGTATCACTTCAAAGGTCATCTGTTCAACTGTGGGACACATAGAGGAGCCAGGTGTTCTACTTTAGAGTCTCTGCCCTCTTAACAGCTCATTGCTTGCTAGCTCTGCCTCTGTGACAAAGTCCTTATTAGTAAGCCTTTTGTCTGTTGGCTCTGCCATCCTAATAGAGTCCTCTTGGGTTTTGTCTCCTAAGCATTTTTAGTAGCCTCAAGTCCTTGATATACCAATCAAAGTAACCTTGGCAACTGCTAGAAAAAAAAATGATTTGGAATTTTGACTCTCAGGATGGCTTTACAGAGAGCTATGTGGGTAAGAAGAAGGCCCTGCCAGTGTCTCCTTGGCCTGTGTAAGCTGGAGCAAATAACAACATGCCTATCTGCCATAGTATACTCTTGTTTTCTCCAGTTCTTGTAAGGTTACAGTGGACCAAGATTTTCAGAGAGCAATTATTTGCCTTTGTGAACAAGTCTCCTAGCCTGAGGGTAGAGGTACAAAAACAACCTCATTACCTACTTCATAAATCATATAGAATGAGGGTAAGACCAAGAGCTGGCCTAGGGAGAAAGACCAAGCATATGGCAGGGAGAGGTGAACCCTATGTTAGCCTTGAGTTACAAATTCTTTTTGGCACTGTCAGCCACAGTGTCAGAAAAAAATAGTTTTTACAGAACTCCATATTCTGTGGCTGCTGTATTATGGGTTCCAGGTAAGGAATGGCCAGAGAAAAGACATGAAGCGAATAAGAAAAACTCAGCCCTCGCTATGGAATGAACTTAGGCCCAGAGATGGGAGTGGTATAGTCTCCATGAACTACAAGCTACTCTCCTGTGCCAAACTCTTGTTCTTGTTTGGTTTGTTTGGCTTTTTTTTTCCTTTAAATAAACCTTTCACTAAGATCTAACTGTAGGGAGAACTTCTGACCTTGCCACAAACTAAGATATTCTACAAGGAAGCATAATGTATGTCTTTTATTACCTAGTTTGCTTTTACCTAGGTTAATTTTACAAACTTCTTTTTCAGGAAGTTTATAGATCGATTATTGGTAAGGGCGAAAATGAAAAGCTTAGAACAATTGTGAAGGTTGATTGTGCCCGCCCCAAGGCATCAAGGGAAAAGAGACAGGCATAAACACTTATACAAGGTTCATGGGATTTAAGATCCACAGAGGTTAAACTGCATTCCTGAATAAATCAATATTTCTAGTCCTAATGACACTTTTAATACAAGACATCCCAAAAGTTAGCCATCAAAGTTGGGGTAATGAAGGTGGTTTTGACGAGCAGTTTTTACTTCTGTGAATGAGGGACAGGGGAGAGCAGAATGCCTTTTTAAAATGGAGTTCAGTTCTGCCTGCCATCCCTAGTGTCACTCAAAGATTGTTTGTGAAGCTCACTCGGGACCCTGTCCAGGAGGAAGCTGAAAGGCACAATTCATTGCTCTTGCCATCATCCAGTGCCAGGGTGTGCCCCAAATCATTTGCTAGAGCTGCTTCTCCAAGAGAGTATCTTTTTATTAGGATTCTCCTTGCCCTCTCCTACACCATTGCCTTCAGCATTTGCATCTACATCCTTCCCACTTTCCTGCCCAACAAAGTTAGGGCTCTAAGCTCTGGCCATGCAAGGCAATTCACATGATCTACAGAGAACAAGGCACTTTCTCTGTCAACGTCTTGTCTTCTTGCTTCCCTCCTTCTGGACTTTGGGGATTTTCCATGGAGTCAAAATAACTATGTAAGTGGCAGTTGCCTTCCTGTCTATAGTCTCCCACATTGGAGTGGAACCAGAGGGGAAGAGAGAAGATAAGAAACAAGGACAGATTATACCATGACATTTCAGCCTCCTTATTCCCCCAGCCTCTTCAGAAAAGGGGACAAGTAAGTAATAAGAACTAGATAGAGCCTCAGATAGGAGGGGGTTGTGGTTGAGGAGTAAATGGGGAGAGATGGTTTTTGACCCATCCCATTAACACTGTACTAATGCTCAGACGCTCAATATCCTTTTTATATTTCCCTTTCTAGCTCCTAACCCAGTGTTTGTTTTGTGGCCTGTCCCACACTTCTCGCATCATGTCCTTTTCCGCTTCTCCTGACATAGGACCCTGTGTTTTGCTGGCAATATTGCTGAATCCTTGGGTGGAACATTCCCTGTAGAAAATACGGAAGACTTTCCTATAAATAGTTTCCTTCGGGCTATGGTACACAATGCTTCAAGTGTGACAAAAAGGGAAGTAAGATAGATGTTCCCCCTCATTGTCTCCTCCAACCTACCACACCCACCCAAGCCTGCTCTCCACCCTTTTTCAGCCTGCTTTGATCCAGTATGAGACTTCTGATGCTGGGATTTTCCCCAGTTACCCATCTACTATCTAGTTGAAACCCCAAGTAGCAGGAGCTCTTGTCTTGATGGCTTCGGCTTTTAAAGTAGAACAGACCAATGAGAATGTGATTGCATTCTCCCAGCTCAAACAACACATTACCTTTCAGGGGCTCCTGAGATGAGGAGAATTGATTCCATCTTCATTACACACTCTCCTTTAGGAGGTCACCCCTGAGGGAGGCAGGGCCAGTTATGTCTGCTTCCTTGCAAAATACTGTGATTAGAGCTAAAAGTGAAAGCCACCAAAGGGCATAGCTCATCAAGTGCTGCTGGTGTGCTGACTCCAGATCTAGGCTGTATTCATAAGTTGTGGGATATAAAAGGCTTAGAAATATTTCTCAGTATTGATGTTGCTGGGCTGTTGAAGCCATAGGTTACTGGTTCCTTTATGGAGTCCACTTGCGCAGGACACAAGGATATATATGATCATCACTTTACTCGGAAGTATTAGACCAGATAATGGGTATAATGTACTGTGCAATCTTCTACCCCACTCCAAGGTTTCATGCAACTATTTTGAGCAGAAGCATTTTCTAGTGTGTTCAGAGTTAACCCAAAAGTTAACCCTTCAGGTTCTTCTCCCCTCCTTCAACCTTCCTTGTCCTTGTTATTAGAAAATCTTTGTGTAGAGACATTTGAGTCAGTTGTTTCCCTTCATTTTACACTGAGATTCTCTCATTCTTTGAAACCTGAGCTACAGCCTACTTTTCATATAACAGAACTATGAGCATATACAAGAAGGAGACTTGTCTAAGTATGGGTTGAATCTACAGGATAGTAGATCGATCATTCAGAAGAAGAAAAAAAAAAAAACTTCCTGGTATAAGCTTGCTCCTTCCTTCCCGCCCTCTCTTCTTCCTTCCTTCTCCTTTGACAAAGGTTTACTGTGTAGCTCTGACTTTGTCTATCAGGCTGGCCTTGCACTCACAGAAACATTCCTGCCTCTGCTCCTGCCTCTTGGGATTAAAAACATGTGCCACAATGCCCAGCAAAGCTTCTTTTCTTACTGACTTCATTTTAAAGGCTGGGTACAAAAAGAATTTTTAAAGGGGGGGGGGTTAATTGAGGATGCCAGTAAGTGGAGGCCCAAAACTTTGAGGTTTGATTAAATAGTAATTGTTATTACAAGACTACACAGTGTATTTGGAATGTTCTGTGCTCTGGAAAAATATATATATATTCATTCCTTTCTAAAGTTCTTAGGGACAGTTTGAATATTTTCCCCATGTCTAAATGTCAAAAAAGCTGGTATGCTTAAAACTTAAAGTTGGCCTTAGAAGCCCTTGTTTACCACCGATGTTTCCTAGCACCCTAGAGGCATTTTCTCTTCACCCTGTCTTCCTCCTTAGCTGTATTTGACACCTCCAATTCATTCCTCTAACTTTGTGACTTCTCCTTTTTCAGTAAACATACTTCTTGACTCACAATTATCCAATAGCTGAAATAGTAGAAAATAAACTTAGTTTCTAGGTCAGTATATTTGGGCTGAAATGTAATTCACTATCTTGGGCAAGGTAGCCAAACCCTCAATTTCTTCATTTGTAAATGGTAGTGACAGTGCCTGTAATGCAGGGTTTGTGGTACATCCATCACAATGTCAACCCATAGTTAGTATGTCATTAATGGAAACTATTACAGTCAGTGAGTCTCAAACTCAGCTTGTTTTTTTTAATTGAAGTATAATTAATTAGTGAGCAAATTCAGTGCAACCTCATGGGCAACCCCTATTTCCCCCTTTCTCTTTTTTCCTCAAAGTACCTGAATTTCTCTGTCACTGTTTCCAAATGAGGGAATCTAGACCAAAATGATTGTTTTACTTCTGTCCTGTACTCCATTTTTCTGGTGTTATTTTGCCTCTGCCTACCTGTCTTATCCCTCTCCCACTGCCTTCCCAACATCTCCCTTGGAATCTTGAGGTGAGTAGCATAGTTTAAGAATAATTTAACAGCCGGATGTGGTGGCGCACGCCTTTAATCCCAGCACTTGGGAGGCAGAGGCAGACAGGTTTCTGAGTTTGAGGCCAGCCTGGTCTACAGAGTGAGTTCCAGGACAGCCAGGGCTACTCAGAGAAACCCTGTCTCGAAAAACAAAAACAAAACAAAACAAAAAGAATAATTTAACAAAACAAAACAAAAAAAAACTCGGACTCTCTCAGACCAAGAAAGCTCTAGGTGGCAGAGGACAGATAATAGAGCGGGAACTCTAAGAACAGCTAATCTGCTAATTTATAAGTGGTTGGGGGTTGGTTTGGTTGGACTGGTTTGTTTGTTTTTTTCAGGACGGTTTCTCTGCCTAGCCCTGGCTGGCTGTCCTGAAACTCTGTAGACCAGGCTGGCCTCAAACTCCGAGATCACTTTTTTCCTCTTTCAGATAATGCTCCTGACGACCTATAAATACTATCTATACTTTGTTCTGCTTGCTGGATACCTCTTAGTTGCAAACACCAGGTTCAAAGAGCCTGAAGTTTAAAATGTCCTGATGTTGGCATTATTTCCTGACTAAAATGGTCTGAAATGGGCTTATGCAAAAGGTTTGCTTGGAGAATTTATTGTTCAGCTCTCTGCAACCGCAGTGAGAATTGAATATGTTACCATTAAAATCTGCTAGTTGAGCCTTATTTCATACCTCAAAACAGTGACTGTTGAGTTATAATGCACTAAAAACCAGGAAGAGGTCAAGGCCTTCAGATTGGGCTTGTCTGAGGCTTTGGCCAGGATGTCAGTACCAGGTACTTGTTTAAGAGAAATATCCTGAAGCAAATAATTACCTCCTTTGCTGATAAGAGGTCCCAGTATTTTTCCAATAACGTGATTGCACTAGAATATTTCATTGGACCATAACTTGTGGAGCACTGATTTATGGGTACTTAACTTAACATCATGCAAACTATTGTATATGTTGGTGGAACCTAGTGTTCGTCTAGTTCTGGGTTGGTTGGTGTAAACAGTATTGGTTATTGCATCACTTATTCCTTTCTCTGCCCATGCTGTTTCTTATGTTTGCCGTTCAGATTTTGTCCACCAGGTGGCCTTTCTTAGAAAGGAGCAGGAGGAAAGAACCTCAAGTCTTAGATGCCACCTTCTTTTTCATTCACTCATTCCTTCCTTCCTTTCTTTTTTATGCCAAAAGAATAAAACTGTATTTTAATGCAAATGTGTAATTTTTATTAGACAACAGTAACCTTGTGTCCTTACAGCATCACTACTCTTCAATGGTATATGTATAGTTGGACCCATTACTACTAATAAAAGTGAATTCATATTTTGGCAAATTTTCCCCCTGGGATGGAGTTTCTCTTTGGATTCCCTGTATCATTCATGATTTCATATTTTATAGGAATAATGAAACAAGTTGAAAGAAAACTAGAAAGTATGAACATGTAGATGGAACTGTTACCAGCACTTTGAGATTCCTGGGAGGCATGTCCCCCTTGGTGTTAATACTTCAGGGTTCTCAGTTTGGGAACACATGGAGAAATCCTAAATCTTGCTTTTTTTCTGGCTCCTGTTTATACTGTTACATTATCACAGGAAAGGATTTTCCTGAGGCAGTTGATATGTCACTTTGGATTGTAGTTTTCTTTTCAGCTTGTTGTTTATTTTAAAAAGTAACACAATTGTGCTTTTAAAAAATAGTGAAATCATGTTGCTATAGCCTATAATCCCAGCATTTAGAAGATTTATGATTAGAGGCCAGCCTGAGCTATATAGACAGACTCTGTCTAGAAAGAAAGGAAGGAAAGAGAAGGAAGGGCTGGAGAGCACTGGCTGTTCTCCCAGAGGACTTGGTCAATTGTTGCGAGGTTGGCTCACAACCTTCTGTAACTCCAGTCCCAGAGAATCCAACAAGGCACTCATGTGGTACACAGTCATTCATACCAGCAAAAGACCCATACACAGGAAATAAAAATAAATAGGGACAAGAGCTGTCAGGTAATGGTGTTGAATGTATTTTCTTGGCAGAGTAGGATAGAGAGACCAAAGAGAAAAGGACTGTTGTCACTCCATTGTCAACTGTCAGCTTTCAATATCCTCTGTCATACACCCAGTGCTCTTATTATGTGTCCATCCTATATCTCATGCAGACCACCCATTATTCCCATAACTACTTTTCAAGGAAGAGATGGATTGAGTGGGTTCTAAAATTTGGACCAGGCTGGGTAAGCATCTGGCTAGGTGAGGTGACAGCTGAGTTTCTCAGTGAGTGAATATGCAGATGGAAAGTCTGTTTCCAAGGAAAGAGAATGACCGAGGGGTTAGTTGGCTGGAGAAAGTGAAGAATGGTGGGAGTAGGCATTCAGAGTGACTGGAGAGCACTGCGGAGCCAGTTAGATCTTGCCACTGGCACCCGAAGAACTTTTAAATGCAGTACCGCCCTCTGCTGAATGCTTTCTATCTCCTGTTAGAGCATTTCTTCTTTCTCTAGAAATCGGCTCCGGTTTGGTTTTTGCCAGCCTCCAAAGTCCTCTTTGGAAATGCCAATTGGCACAAGAAAGTGCTGAACTGTTTACAGTCCCTGACTAAGGTTCAGGGAGGGGATGTGGTTTAACTGGGCCACAAAGCCCAGTACAGGACTCATTTGCATGGCCCCTGACGCCATGTGATGCAGCTGGCTCCTCCTATATAAAGAAGCAGGAGCCGAAATTATCTCTCAGTCTGGGTTGGACTGGCTTCTGTGGAGTTTGTGACATACTAGGGGACACCCCTGGAGTCACTGCTCTTCAACTCCAGCTTGGAAGTGCCTGCCTGGCTCAGGGTCTGCACTGCAGCCTCCTCCTTGCTTCAGGGCCTGACTGCAGCGCCAAAGCCTAGCCCAAAGCGGCGCGCTAGCAGCCACTCAAACCAACCACAGCTCCCCGGCAACCCGAACTATGAACACCGAAATGTATCAGACCCCCATGGAGGTGGCGGTCTATCAGCTGCACAATTTCTCCATCTCCTTCTTCTCTTCTCTGCTTGGAGGGGATGTGGTTTCCGTTAAACTGGATAACAGGTAACCACTGGCCCTAACTCGAGCGCTGAAGTGAGCCAGGGAGCCTGCGGGGGTTGGGCTCTGAAGTGGACTTCAGAGCCAGCTAGCTAGCCTTGGGCCGATCCCTGTTCCCCGCGGTGTAGCATCCTGGGAAGGGGCGGGAGTAGGGGACGCAGGAAGGGGGGTTACCTCCGCGCTGGGATCCGCTGGCTGAGCGTCCCTGTGGCTGCAGCGCGGCGAAAAACAGCAGCTGCAGCTGGGAAGGCAGAGGGTCGGCGAGCTGGGCAAGGCTGGGGCAGGGAGAAGGCCGAAAGCTTCTAAATTGAGAAGGAATTCCTAGCTAGGTCCAGAGTTCGGTAGGTTTGCCTGGGACTTTGGGGGCCTGCAGTAGGGACTTCCCTTGGGCACGAGCTCCATTGTTTGCAAATAGCCTAAAAGCAGGCCGCTCAGGCCAGGGAGCCCCATAAACCCTGAGGCTCCAATCCTTTAGAACTCAGGGCGGAGCCCTCACAAGGCTTATGGGGGTTGGGGAAAGTGCAGCTTCTTGCAGGGGCTGGAGAGGGACCTAAAGATGTCTGGACTTTCAGACCAAGGAGGCAGGAGAGAGGAAGACCCTAGGCACATGGAGGACTTCGGCCACAGTTGTCTTGTACACTTAGAGTGACTAATAGGTGGCTATGCTTTTTGTCTTTGCAGTGCCTCCGGAGCCAGTGTGGTGGCCCTAGACAACAAGATTGAGCAGGCCATGGTGAGTAGCATCACTGCGTCATTGCTGTCCTCTGACTTAGCTGCAGCTTATGTAACTCTGAACAGGTCTAAGGGCATGGATGCAAGTGTTTAGCCAGGACCCATCCTCATTGGAGACCTTAAAGTACAATTAGCAGGATACTCTGTTTTCACTCCTCCATCCCAGGGCTTTACAGCAGCCTCTGGCTTCCTCCTGAATGGTGCAAGGGGAGAGCTATGACTCTTGAATTTGTCTGCCTCCTGCAGTTGGCAGAGAGCAGAGCTCATTGGATGCAGTTGCACTGCAGTGCCTCTGCAGAACCTGGACTAGGGTCAGGAGTTGGGAGGAAACAGAAAGCAAAGCACCCCACCCTTTTGCTGGCCCAGTTCTGACTAGGTAAAGGTTATATTCCACCAAGCAGCTAAAATACTGCAGAAGCTTGAGACTTGGTTCAGTGAGAAGCTCTTAGCCTGTGCTATAAAGCTTAATGAAACAATCCCCGATCCCTCAGTAGATTCAAAGGGTATATTGCAAGCTTTGTCCTTCCCCAGAACAAGGTTCCTGTGTCCTGTCTGAGTCTGTAAGACAACTGTGACTCAGTGTACTGGGTTATGCACAGAGGAGAAAATGCCAAAATATATGAAATAACAAATGTCATATTCTTGGAGAATATTTGTAAAGCAGACTAACAATATAGGGTGCTCTATAGGCTTACCCCAGATTTGTGCCAGCACCAGGGCAAACTTAGAGAGTTCTTACCCTAGTCAGACTTGAAAGTCATTAATAATTTTGAGGGAACCTGCCTGGAACAAAGCTGGACTCCCAACCCTGGTATGGCATAAATCCTGTAACTCTCCTGGGCAAGAGTCTTAAGTGCTTTGGACAAGATAGTGTGAAGAATTGAGCTTCAGGCACAATATACCGTAGGAAGGTTACATGATGGTGGCATAAAGGCCAGTTCAGTAGATTGGTGGCAGGGTGACAGTGCTGCCGACAGGCTGTGATGACTAACAAATAGCTTTGTTCCATGGCAGGATCTCGTGAAGAACCATCTGATGTATGCTGTGAGAGAGGAGGTGGAGGTCCTAAAGGAGCAGATTCGTGAGCTGGTTGAAAAGAACTCCCAGCTGGAGCGCGAGAATACCCTCCTGAAGACGCTGGCAAGCCCAGAGCAACTGGAAAAGTTCCAGTCCCGGCTGAGCCCCGAAGAGCGAGCACCTGAAGTCCAGGAAAGTCCGGAAACCCTGGAAGCCCTGGATGCCCCGGAAACCCCGGAAGCCCTGGAAGCCCCTGGTGATTCTGCGGTGTAAGTGGCTCTGTCCTTAGGGTGGGCAGAGCCACAACTTGTTCTACCTAGTTCTTTCCAGTTTGTTTTTGGCTCCCCAAGCGTCATCTCATGTGGAGAACTTTACACGTAACATAGCTGGTGCCAAGAGATGTCCCAAGGACATGCCCATCTGGGTCCACTCCAGTGACAGACCCCTGACAAAGAGAAGGTCTCTGGAGACTGAGTTGCATGGGGCCTAGTAACACCACGCCAGTGAGCCTGTCATGTCACCGGGCCCTGGGGGCTCCCGGGGCCTGAGCAGCTTAGTTACAGCTGACCAAGGAGAAAGTAGTTTTGAGATGTGATGCCAGTGTGCTCCAGAAAGTATAAGGGGTCTGTTTTTTCATTTCCATGGACATCTTCCACAGCTTCACCTGACAATGACTGTTCCTATGAAGAAGTCACTTGTGTTTTAAGCAGAAGCAACCTCTCTCTTCTCCTCTGTCTTTTCCAGGCAGGGGCAGAGATGGGAGAGATTGAGCCAAATCAACCTTCTGTTGGTTAATACTGTATAATGCATGGCTTTGTGCACAGCTCAGTGTGGGGTTACAGCTTTGGGATGACTGCTTATAAAGTTCTGTTTGGTTAGTATTGGCATAGTTTTTCTAAATAGCCATAAATGCGTATATATACCCATAGGGCTAGATCTATATCTTAGTGTAGTGATGTATACATATACACATACACCTACATGTTGAAGGGCCTAACCAGCTTTGAGAGTACTGACTGGTCTCTTTATCTCTTAAAGCTAAGTTTTTGACTGTGCTAATTTACCAAATTGATCCAGTTTGTCCTTTAGATTAAATAAGACTCGATATAAGGGAGGGAGGGGAGACCAGCCTCACAATGCGGTCACAGATGCCTTGCTGCTGCAGCCCTCCCTGATCTATCCACTGAAGACATGAAATCCTCTTTTGAATGCCAAACCCACCATTCATTGGTGCTGACTACATAGAATGGGGTTGAGAGAAGATCAGTTTGGACTTCACATTTTTGTTTTAAGTTTTAGGTTGTTTTTTGTTTTTGTTTGTTTGTTTTTGTTTTTTGTTTTTCTTTTTTTTAAGTCCTTGTGGGAAACTTTGGGGTTAATCAAAGGATGTAGTCCTGTAGTAGACCAGAGGAGTAACTACTTTTGATCCCTTTGGGACGTGGAAAATGTACCCAGGAAGCTTGTGTAAGGAGGTTCTGTGACAGTGAACACTTTCCACTTTCTGACACCTTATCCTGCTGTACGTCTCCAGGATTTGGATTTGGATTTTTCAAATGTAGCTTGAAATTTCAATAAACTTTGTTCTTTTTTCTAAAAATAAACTTGGTGTCTGACTGCATAAATGAACTGGGTGACGCCTGGTGGAGGCAGGCTTTGCTAGTCTATCCAATATTTGTTGAATACCTGGTAAGGGCCAGTCCTATGCTACATTCATTCTCATATCCCCTACATGAAGAACATGCTTGTGCTCTTGTACCTTACTGTCCCAATAAAGGAAGCTTAGAGTCAGCAGGTTTAGGTAACTTGTCTAGAGTCACACAGCTCTTACAAAACTTTGGACTCAACCTAGCAGCCTTCCTACTCTGTCCTGCTCTTTTACATGAAAGCTACATAATGAAGGACTATGAACACTCAACTTTAACTTGAGGGGAGATTTGAAAAAGATATCCCCCAAGAATGTTCCAAAGAAAGAGGCAGGGTGTACTTGTGGAAGAACAGAGAGGAACCAAGATACTATAGGTGGGCCTCTTCCTGCTTCTGAAACATTCACCACAGACTGCATTTGAATATTTCACTTGGAGCTCTTGAGCTTGACGAAGTGTTTTGATGGGAAAAAGGAGACAGTGTGAGGTAGAAAAGCTACATTCTTTTAGTCTGCTTTCCCAGCCCCACCTTAAAAAAAAAGATAACCTTCAAATTCCTCCTTCTCTGTTAGTCCTCAGAATCTTCTCACCAGCTCTGTGGGCAAAGTCTATTCCAGCTTCCCTCTGCACCTCTTAAGGCCTTCCCTGGCTTCATTGCCCTGCACTTTGTCTAACCAGCTATTAAACATTTAGTGTCTCTTCTGATATACTCTCAACTGGACACTAGGCCAATTCTGAGCCTCACATGTTCCCAAGGATCTCATCCCATGTCAGTTATTTCATTTAATCTGGGCTGCCTGTAGAACACACAGCAATCATTTGAACACATGCAGTTGAACAGAACTGTTTTTTTTTTTTTTAACAATTCTAGAACTTTTTCTTAAGCCATGATCCTCAAAGTGACTAAGATGACTTGGCCCAATTACTGCCCAAATTAATTCAAAACAATGTGCCTCTTTCTCCATCAGATTCAACATATTGACCTTTTCCAATTGTAAAAACATTCCAGTTTCCCTACCTTATTTCAACCACGCTAGTCAGGATGTCAAATACACTGTGTACAACTGTCAGTTTGCTCAGGGTATACGTAATGCATAGATTTTGGCATAGATAACAAACTGAGGTCAGCTATCCCTCATCTGACCTGGCTTCTTACTCCTCATTCCCAAGCCCTTTACCTTTAAAGTAAGCTGAGGGTTTTTTGGACTATTCAGGATACCTATAGATTTCAAACCCCTGTGTGAAGCTGAAAAATAGCAAAGGAAGAAGGGTTTGATCCATAGTGTTTGTATGATTGGGGGTGGGGCGCAAGTGGAATTAGAGTGTGGTGGGACATGTCTGTTATAATTTCAGCACCTGAGAGGTGGAGGCAGGAAGAGAAGTTCAAGGACAACCTGGGCTACATGAGACCTTGTCTTAAAAAAGAGAGGGGGCATGAGGAGAGAAAGAGGTCTGAGGGGTGAGGGGCAGAAAGTAGCCCATCAAAGCCTCTGGTCAATAAGCACTTTCTGTACAAGAAAGGGGAAAAAACTTGTCCCACAGTCACTTAGTGGCGAAGAGAACAACTTTGTTCCCTAGGCAACCCCGCCTAAACAGAGACAAACACTGCCTCCTCGGAGGCCACAGCAGTTACTAGACCAGATAAGAGGAACTTTAGAGGTTTGTTATTCACACAACAGGAACAACTCTTTGTTATTGTTGCTCCACAGAAAACCAGCTATGGTGGAGAAAGGCAGAAAAACATATTGTTCGTGGACTTTTATGGCTTTTCAAGATCAGGGTTCAGATGGTAGAATCAGACCCAGATACAAGGATAAAACAAAACAAAACAAAACAAAAAAACAATAAGAGCTGCAGCAATAATCCTTCTGGGCATGTCACCTTGCTGGGTGACCTATGGTCTACTGTCTCATTGATCCTCCTCCTGGCAGTCCTACTGGCACAACTAAAATGATCACAAAAACTACTTTGTAGTTTTTAACCTTGCTGAAGGCAAAGCTCTGTGTTTCCTGTCCTTACAAAAAGGCAGCTCCAGATTAGTTCCATTAAACAGACAAGAAAACTGAGAGCCTGAGAGCTCTGTGCAGCTCCCATGGTTCTCAGGAGACAATGGATCCCCTCCCCCACCCTGAAATGTCAAAAATACTTTCAGAACCCCCTCAGGACAATGGTAGTTGAACTTTTAATCTTTACTGAGAGGAAGAGGGAAAAGGAAAGGGATGAGGGAGAAAACAAAAGTATTGAATTAAATTTGGCTTTTAAAAGAAGCTTGTATTTGCCCTGAAAGCCAGACATCCATTTGAATACTAAAGCAGTAATGCATATGCTAACTAGCTAGCTACACACACACACACACACACACACACACACACACACACACACACACACGCACGCACGCACGCACGCACGCGCGCGCGCGCGCGCGCGCGCGCGCGCGCGAACTAGATAATTTACAGAAAAGGGCTTAGGTCTAAGGAACAAAGGCTCCGAGGCTAAGGACAAGCACAGAGGACACTGCTCCTGGGAGATAGGCCTGGAGAACCAGTGGAGACTGAATGGAAGAGGAGACTTTGCCCCTGGGGTATGGAAAGAAAGACAAGAGAAAGCACACAGGGCCCACTGGCTCCTGTGGTGTTTTGATCCTCATCCTACTTAGGAAACCCTTGCCTTCAAATCCTACCTCTTCTCCTCCTAGCAGGTTAGGAATTGATGGGCCAGCGACAGCTCAGTCCCTGGGGAGGTGTGCAGAGAAACCCACTCAGGCCCAGACACTGAACTTTTATGTCACATACCATTATAATTAATCATAATTTTTATATATATATATATATATATATATATATATATATATATATATATATATATATATATTGCCTTTTTAAATCTTCTCCACAAACCTATGAGGTATATCCTACTAAGATCCCTGTTTAGGGACAGTGTAGCTCAGTGGTAGAGAGCATACCCTGGGTTTAATGTCTAGCTGCAAACCCACCAATGATCAATGCTCTAATTCTACTTACCAATGAGAAAATGAGAACACTAAGTACATTGCAGAGAAGTTAGGCCCCTTGGCCAAAGTCATACAGCTAGTGCAAGGCCAAAGCCTGGATGTGGAGATGAGACAGATACTCGAAGAAATAGGATTAAACAACCTCAAAATTTTTCTTAATTTCTCCCTTGTAGTGTAATCTTCCCATTCCAATGGATGATGGTTATAACTTGGAGAGGTAGAAAGGAAAGAACACCAGCCCAAACTGGCAGAAGCTACCATAAAAAAAAATCAGTGAGTTGGGTGGTGTGGACCTCATGGTGACCACTGCTCCTTGACAAAGTCCCAGCATATTGACATCACAGATCACATTCCCTTGCTGACTCCACATCTTCCCTTAGGGATCTGAAGCCTGCTGAAACTGGACTCCCAACAGTTGGGAAAGGATGGGAGTGAACAGAGAAGAAGGAAAGGGGAGGGTGGGAAGCTGTCGCTGTCCCCAAGCCAAATGCCTTTAGATAGCATCTATCTAAGAGGTCTCAGGAAAGCTTCCCAGTAGGGAAACTGTGTGAGCCAAGAATTATTCTGGCAGCTGGGGAGGCTAAAACTGGGAAAGGCTAATGAGAGAGGTCTGCTGCTGTTAGAATCCAGGTGTGAGGTGATAAGGGCCAGCCTAGGGAAGGTTGAGAACAGAAGTGGAAAGAGAAGACTGTCTCAAGGGTGATTTGTACTCCACCCCCATCAGGACTCCCTGGAGGTTCCAAATGCAGATTGCAGCTCCACTCAGGGTGGCTGCAGACCCTTTATCTTTAACGAGTCCATGTTGCTGGTGATTCTACACTATGGAAAACTTGGTGGATCTACCAAGTGAAAAGTTAGCATGGCCTAGGAGCAAAATGAGCCAGGTAAGGAGTCGATAACAAAGCAATCTAACTCAAAGATGCCATGGGATCTGATAACTGGTTTTGTATGATTTTACATATATGAAATTATTTGCCAGTTCAACCAGGTTTTACTCTTATAACTCAAGATGACAGAGTAATCAAAATGTCTCTGCCTCTGCTTTCTGAATGCTAAGATCACAGATATGCCACACCATACCCAGCTCTAACCAATTAAAATGTATTCACTCTATGCATGTGGGTATTTTGCTTGTATGTATGTCTGTGTGCCACATGTATGACTTGGATGCAAGAAGAAGGTGTGGATTCTGTGGAACTAGAGTCACAGACAGCTGTGTGCTTCAATATGAATGCTAGAAAATGAACCTGCGTTCTCTGGGTCAACAGCCACTATTCTTGGGGCAGTGCCATCTCTCCACCACTGTAACCGCTTTTCCTTTTTAGATGGGGATGTTCCTGCTACCTCCTAGACTCAAGTCATTCTCCTGCCTCAAGTATTCTGAAACAACTGAGTCTACAGGTCTGAGCCACCAGGCCTTACTTAAGTTTAACCAGTTTAAAAGGTACTGACCACTGGTGCTAAGAATGTTCAGACTGGTATTCAACCATCACCAACACATCTCCAGAACATGGTCAGTATCTTAAGTTGGCAGGCACTGTGTACCCAGGAAACACTCCCTCCACTGTACTTACACCCCACCATAAAAATGCCAGGTAGATTGAAAGGGCTTTGCAGAAAGAAGGTGAATTCCAATTTGCATTTCCAGCTGAACTAAGCATATTTGCATATGGAAAGATCCTGTAACAAACTGTGTGGATAGAGAATTGTGAAGTCCAGGGCTGAAGCACATGACTGCCCACGTCTGCATGTCATCGAGTTGAAATGCTGCAGTCATGTGAATGGACATAAGCTACCACCTCTGGGAGAAATGGCTGCAGAGAAGGATGAACGGAAGGCAGAAAACCCTGGAAGGAACCAGGCTGACTGTGACTCAAGAACTGGGGAAACACTAACATTTTCTGACCACCTCTCATTTTTACCCTTTGGTCCATTCTTTCTGAGGTTTCTTCTTCAGAGGCCTCCTTATCATAAATCCTGTCATCCTGTAAAATTGAACACATTCCTAAAGGTCACTTTGAGGAGGACTGAAGCCACTAAGGTATTCCAGGAAGAGGCCGCCAGGGGCTCTGAGTGACAGTCCTTCCTGGTCTTTCCATAGCTAACTATATGACTGTGGCTTTGCACTGGCTTATCTAGACCCCAGGCTTCAAAACAAACTGCTTCCATTGGATCCTTTCAAAACCCACTGCCCAGCAAGCCCAAAGACAACTGTCTGGCTATAAAATTTATATGGATTACCAACTTGCTCTAGGGACCTCAGTTTCCCTTCCAGCCTCTACTTCCTATTCATTATATCAAGTTAGCGAGTTAAGATCTCTTTAGAACTCTATACAACCCTTCATATATATCTTGAAGCTAGCATTACAGGTGTGATTCACCATACCTGGTTTATGGGTTTATGTGGTGCTGTGGAGCAAAGTCAAGGTTTCATGCATCCTAGAGCCATTTCCTTTAGCCCCATCACTGCATTTTCTTTGTTGTTGTTGTTGTTGTTTTGTTTGTTTGTTTAGTTGGTTGGTTTTGGTTTTTCGGAGACAGGTCTTCTCTGTGCAGCCCTGGCTGTCCTGGAACTCACTCTGTGATGGGCTGGCCTCGAATATCAGAAATTCACCTGCCTCAGCCTCCCAAGTGCTGGGATTAAAAGCTTGTGTCACCATGCCCGGCTATCACTGCGTTTTCTAACAGCACATATGACAACTCTCTTAGCAAATGTTACTGCCTAGAGATGGTGTTCACATTAACTTTGTACTTGAATCCACTAGGTTCTAGACGACGTGGAACCATGAAGAGTATTTTGGGGAGAGTTTAGGATAGATCTATTTTAATGACCCACACAATACCAAGCATGGTGGTGAAGACCTGTAATCCTAGGACTTCAGAGACTGAGAGAGGACATTCTATGCAAAGCAAGCATGGGCTAGACAATAAGCACTAAATTAGCCTGTCTTATACAACCAGACTCTGTCTCAAAACCTAACAAAATAATAACTCTATTACACGGCTCAGCTTCTGCCTTCTGAGTGTTAGGATTAAAGATATACACCACCACCCCCAGCTATTCTCAGGATCTTAAATACTGTTCCCTTGTCAGTGGCCCCAAGATATCTCTGTCCAGTTTTTCCATAATTCTCTGGAACTTTTGGAAACAGGTTTGCAAAGTGTTTCTTCTTGTTTTCTTTCATGTGTTTCACAAGGACAATGATATCTATAAGACCAAAATGAAAGGCTTTACTCCACAGTTGTAGATCCCCAACTATACAGCTATTCAAGTTCCTACCTCCACCATATATATATATATATATATATATATATATATATATATGGTGTGTATGTGTGTGTGTGTATATATATATATATGCATGGAGAGAGAGGAGAGGAGAGGAGAGGAGAGGAGAGGAGAGGAGAGGAGAGGAGAGATACCTTCTCTCTAGCAACATAGCCTAAGGAACCCTCACACCGCCTCAGACGCTGGGGCTCCCTGCTTCCACGCTGGACCCTGCCCATCCCATGGAGCAGCTACATCAACCTTCTTAATGCCAAATCAGATCATGGTGTTCCCTTACCTTAAGCTTATCAATGGCTTATCATCATACTTAGACTAAAGTCCAAATTCCTTCCCAGGGCACACATGTGCTACATGATCTAGCTTCCACTGACCTCTCTAGACTTCCCATGTGCCACTTGGCTTCTCTGGCCAACCTCCAGCCCCGCCAAGCCCCCTCCTTCCCAGCTACTCCTCACCCACTTTGGTATGTGCTTCTCTGTGCAGAATTATCCAGCAGTCTGGCAACCTGCTTTTCTTATCACAAGGTTACTTAGTCTTGGCTCTTGGCTTTCTCTCTCTCTCTCTCTCTCTCTCTCTCTCTCTCTCTCTCTCTCTCAGATTTTTGCTCACTACCCTCTCCAAAGAAATGTCCTCCATTGTCATCTCTTTTGTGGCACTTATCACAATTGCATGATTTATTATTTTGTTTGTGCCTCATGACTTTGAAAGCTTTCCTTGATCAGGGTACCTCTTCTACAAAGCTTATCACAGCATGTGGCACCCACCAATCAATAAAGAAATCTCTGGGTGATTTAGATATTTTAGCCAGTAATGGGAGGTTGGGCAAGAAGATTTTTGATGGAGGTGGGGTGGCAGATATGTCTCAAAGGCTTCCAAAAAGCACCAGTAAACTGGTCTCTTGATTGTGTCACTTAAGAATTTCTTGTTCTGTCAACAACTTTTAATTGAGCTCATTCTATGATTCTGTCAAGCAGCAGGCTCAGCACTGAGAATATGCTGTTGTAAGCCTAAGAGATATGGAGGAGGCTTCGTAAGAGGTTACTGCAAAGGGAGACCACAGATGTCCATGCTGTTATCCTAAATACCTTGTTTCTTCCTGTCTCCGTGTTTTAACCTAGAAAACTTCTGCTATCTAGAGGTCAAGCCACATCTCGCTGGAAGACAGGGTCGTAGTTATTGGGATTGGCTTCACCTGTTATAACAAAGACAGCATCCACAATTGCATTTAAGTGATAGTTTACTTATCAATCTCATATAATAGAAGTCTGAAGGTAGGCAGCCTAGAGGGGTGGATACCACCGCTCTATAGAGTCACCAGTGACTTTAAGGTAGCTAATTGTTTTATTGTCTAAGATGGCTGTTCATGCTCTAGCAAATCTACCCACAGCAAAGGCAATAGTAAGGGCAGGGGAAACCACATCTCATTTCTGAGAACTCTTTCTAGAATACTGCATAACACTTTTGCTTATATCTCACTAACCAGAATGTCACCTGCTCACTCTTCTTTATAAGAGAGGCTTGTGCCGGGCGGTGGTGGCGCACGCCTTTAATCCCACCACTTGGGAGGCAGAGGCAGGTGGATTTCTGAGTTCGAGGCCAGCCTGGTCTACAAAGTGAGTTCCAGGACAGCCAGGGCTATACAGAGAGAAACCCTGTCTCAAAAACAAAAACAAAAACAAAAACAAAACAAAAAAAATTAGAGAGGCTTGCTTTTATAACCACTGAACAAATTCACATTTGCACCAGAGAACACAGACACTGGACAGGTAGCAAGCATTTCTGCCTTCAGATATTTAGATACACCAAGACATAATGAAGAAAGGGAGAAAGAAGTGGACGAGAACGAACATAGAAAAGAGCTTCCTTCATGGGAAGGTCTGGAACCACTAACCACCACAGTGCCTGCCTTAGTGGGCCACAGTTGCCTGCAAGGCATTAGTATATGCCTGGGCAATAGAGTAAGCAGGGTAGACTCGTTGGATGACTGGTGTCTCCCCTGCGATGGACTGTTTCCTGGAATGATTCATATAACATGGCCCCAGAAGGTGATCGGAGGAACTCCAAAAACAGGGAGCCAAATCTATCCTATTAAATGTCTTTCTGCTAGCAGAGATAGGCATCTTTAAATTTTTTCAGCTCTCAGTCCAAAGCTGGGGTTCATTGTTCAAATAGGTTCATTGTTCCAGAAAACAAAACAAAACAAAAAAAACTTATCATGTAAGGCCTGGAGAAGCCTGGAGAGCTGTCCTACCCTATCTCTTCCTACCCTTCACAGCTTTCCATCCTGCAACCTCCCACCCAGGATGCATGGGTTGTGAAGAGATGTTCAGTTCTGAGGAATGTTTTCTCTGGGAATGTAGTTCATGTGTGTGTTGTGTGCTGATTTTTGAGATGGGAAATTGCTATGGAGCCCAGACTATCTCTTAACCCCACACTCTGTCTTAGTTAGGGTTTTACTGCTGTGAGAAGACACCATGACCAAGGCAAGTCGTATAAAAGGACAACATTTAATTGGGGCTGGCTTACAGGTTCAGAGGTTTAGTCCATTAGCATCAAGGCAGGAACATGGCAGCATCCAGACAGGCATGGTACAGGAGGAGTTAAGAGTATTACATCTTCATCTAAAGGCAGCTAGTGGAAGACTAACTTCCAGGCAGCTAGGATGAGGGTCTTAAAGCCCACACCCACAGTGACACACTTACTCTAACAAGGCCATACCTTCTAATAGTGCTAATCCCTAGGCCTAGCATATACAAACCATCACACTCTCTTTCCCCCCTTTCTCAAGTGTTGGGGTTACAGACAAAGGCCACCATACCAGACACATGCTCTTTCAGATTTTAAAGATTATGTATGAATTAATTGTGCAACAACAGCCAGTCCCCCAAACCTAGGAGTACAGATTCATTTCAACAGTCTTCAGCCACACTGAAGAGCAGTCACTGCCATACAGAGGATGACATAGAAAAGGAGGTTTCATGGAAGGCCTGATGGCTCTCTATTATTTCCTTGTGCTACTCCCTCCAGAAACCTCCACATGATCTTAGAAGCTTCAAGTATGCAAGAGAAGCAGAGACATATGCTCCTTCCACGTTGAGAGAAAAGCAAGAAGCCAAGTGTGATGGTGCACAAATGTTATCCCAATCCTTGATAAAACAGAGGCAGGAGAATCACTATGAGTTCCATGCCAGCCAGAGTGTGTGTGTGTGTGGCAGAGTGTATGTGTGTGTGGTGGTGGTGGGGCTACATAGTGACTTTGAGGCCTGCTTGGTCTATGTATTGATATCTTGTTCCCAGAAAAGAAGGGGAGGTACGCCAGAAGGGTGAGGTAGGTAAAAAGGCCAGGGTCAGGCATAGTATTGAGGGTTCATGTTAGTATTCTAGAAGATATAGGGGTTTGGTGATGGATGGGATGCAGGCCCACCTGGACTGTACAGCCTCAGCAACAGCATGGGGTGTGTGTGTGTGTGTGTGTGTGTGTGTGTGTGTGTGTTGCAGGTCAGAGGCTCTTTAGCATTTGGTCTCAAGGGCTCGCAATTGACCTCTTCAGTACCTCCAGTTTCCCAACAGGGCTTAAAGCTTTTAAACATGTCTAACCTTCCCCGTACAGCCTAGGATATGGGACACCAGGGCAATGTGACAAAGGTCTAGGGAAACTAGGGTTTCAAGAAGGTATTTACCCTGCCTCTGGGCAGGGCCCTTTCTGGTGCCAGACCTAGCTATGGAAGTTTGTCACCTGACCTTGTCTTTCCAGTGAGCAAGAATTACTCAGGCAGAACCCAACTCCTGCCCCTCCCTTGAATGCTGAACATTCTGTTTTTTTGCCCTTAGAAAGGAACTGGTAAATAACCACATTCTCTTCTCCCAGTTGCATTCCCTCCCCCCCCTCCACCCATCCTCCGCCTTCTTTATAAAATCAAGGAACTGGGTCACGTTACATAAGTCTGTGTGGTTTTGACGGGCTGAACATCAAGCTTCAAATTGTTGTCCCATACACATGTTGGAGCAGAGCCCCTGTTCTCCTGGATAACATGAAGGGGAAGCTGCTGAGTTCCAAAATTTGGTGAATTGTTTTTCCATACACTTGAGGCCAGTTTAACCCATGTGACCCCATTTGTGCTATTCTCCTGCAAGGGCATTAAGCCCTTAGGAGTAGTCACAACTCGCCTAGACAGGCAACCCATTGTGGAATGGGCAGGGAAACGTACCAGAATCTGCCATCAAAGCATCAAGGCCAAAGCCCTTCTTCTGTAGAGTCAGCCATTCCACTAGGCATTTGTTCAGTGAACAAATCCTTAGAGAAAACCTCTTACATGCAAAATACATTGACAGGCTAGACTCCCAAACTCATGTGGTTTCATCAGTAGAGGGGAAATGGGCAGAAGAAAGAAAGATAGAAAGAAAGAAAGAAAGAAAGAAAGAAAGAAAGAAAGAAAGAAAGAGAGAGAGAGAGAGAAAGAGAGAGAGAGAAAAGAAACAAGTAAAAATAAAAGCATCAAATGTTGAGGAAACCAAGGCTAGGAAGGAGGAAGAGGACCACCCTAGATCTCACAGCCCAGGTCTTATACTGTCCAATGTGGTTTTTGTTCTTTGTGTGCTGTTGTTGTGGTAGTGGTGGTGCTGGTAGTGATGGTTGCTGTTGTTTTTGGTCACTAAACATATACTGTGTATTGAAATTTTAGTACCAGGCCCTGAAGACAGCAAGAGAGTAACACAGTTAAGTAACTAGGGTATGGGGGTGCAGGAAGTTTGGAGTTCCAGGATACCCAGGGCTACATAGTGAAAGCCTGTTTTTAAGACATAAATATTTCTGTTCTGGAAAAACTGTTTAATCAGGGAGGCAAACTGAACACACACACACACACACACACACACACACACACACACAAGCATGCAAGCATGCACACATGCACAGAGGAGTTCTGGTCTGGTGGAAGGAGGTTAGATGGCTCAATGTGTAAACGCCCTTGTGCTCAAGCCAGAGAACCTGAGGTTGGGTCCCTAGAACTCATAAAAAAAAAAAATAGGACATGGCCATGTGTCCTCCTATAAGCCAAGCTGTGGCCAGTACAAAGCCAAGAAACTCACTGCCACTTGCTGGCCACTCAGTCTAGTGGACTAGTGGAAAAAGAGCAATATCATCATCATCATCAACAACAACAACAACAAGCTCCAGGTTCAGTGAGAGACCCAGTCTCCAGATGATAAGTCAGAGGATGAAAGACCAAGACACCTGAGTTTCTCTTCTGTTTTTCGTGGCTACATGCATGTGAATGTGCACCCACACCCCCATATGGACACACAGTCTCCATACAGTCCTAACAAATGAAAGACCATAAAGACTAAACTTTAAGGACGTGCCTCTTCCTTCTTCTTCTTCTTCTGCATTTGAGACAGGGTTTTCTGCACAGCCCAGGCTGGACTGGAACTCTTGTTTATAGCTGAAGATAGCCTTGAACTCCAGATCTTCCTGTGAGTAATGCTATTATAGACATGTGTCCCTGTCCTAGTTAGCCAACAATACTTGTAAAATCCACAGGGCCAAGTACCACCAAACTTATAATGACAACCTCTCAAAACAAACAAACAAACAAACAAACAAACAAAAACGTTTGCAGAGGCCAGCGCCAGGTCAGAAAGTCCTGGACTGTAATTGACAAATTGCTGGAGGTTGTGGACAAGCTTGAGCGGTCCAAATTTTCCGTGCAAACCTCCCTGGGTAGCACCAGGCATTTGTTTTGCCTCCAGGAGCTTCACCAGCCCACAGCCAGTATCAGAAACACCCCACCCGGCTTCTGGAAGGGGGTGGGGGAGAGAAAAGAAAACATGCTGAAAGATGCCAGAGCATTCTGTTCTTCTTTTAAAGGCCCCAGGAAAAACAATTTTACTAGAACTTAACTTGTTGACATGGCAGCAGAGCCTAACCTACCTTGGGGAATGCCATACTCAACTCCAGTTCTCTGGAGCCTGCCACATAGATGTGGGGGCTTTGTGTATGTGTGTGTGTGTGTGTGTGTGTGTGTGTGTATGCATGCGTGCGTGCCTGCCTGCCTGCCTGCCTGCCTGCCTGCCTGTCTGTGTATCTTTGTGTCTGTGTGTGTCTGTGTATGAATATGTCTGTGTGCCTCTGTGTGTGTGTGTTTGTGTGTGTGTATGTGTGTAGGAGGAAGGAATAGGGATGGGAGAGATAGACAGCTCCAGCCTCCTCTAGCCATTCTGCCCTGCTAAAGGGACAAAGGGATTGAGAGACACTAGGGAAAGTCACAGTCAGTCTCTTGGAAAAGTTGTGTTGCCCAGTCTACACATTGTTAGGGAACTGCAAATTCAAGAAAAAGAATAATCTAACAAGAATTACTGTTTAGCATTTGCCTAGATGACCTGAAAACTTAGATCTGTACCAAAGACTACGTACAGGTGTGTTTGTAACAGCTTTATCCATCAGAGCCCAAACCTAGAAGCAACTAGGATATCCTTGAGAAGATGAATTGGATAAATAAATTGTGGTAAATTCTGGTAGCGGATTCCCCCCCCCCCCCGCCCAGGTTGTAAAAGGAGCTGTTGAAACCACAAAAAGACAGCACAGCAGTTCTCTACCTGTGGGCTGTGACACCTTTGGAGGTTGAACAACCCTTTCACAAGGGCAGCCTATCAGATATTCACAGTACGATTCACAACAGCAGTAAAATTACAGTTATGAAGTAGAATGAAAAAATGTTATGGTGGCCGGGGTGGGGGTCAACACAACATGGGGAGCTATGTTAAAGAGTTGTAGCATTAGGAAGATTGAGAGTCAATAACAGAAAGCAACTTTAAGTACATTGTGTGCAAGAAGCCAAAGTACAAAGGCTACAGGCTCTATGGACCTGATTATGGGGCATCGTGCCTACCTCAGAACTTCAGGGAGGGTGAGAAGATCTAGGATTGCTAGGAATTGATAGAAAGGGGAGAGAATAGGTATCATACATAAGATGTGGGGGACAACAAAACTATTTAGTGTAATATTGTCAGGGAACACACATTGCTCAACATTGGCTGAAAGCCATAGCATACACACACCAATTTGAGCCCCACAGCAAGCCCCGAAGCTGTGTGGCCTTTAGGTTGATGAGACTACGTCAGTGCCGGCTCATCAATTGTAATGCATTTTTTCCACTCTGGTAGGGAATGTCAACAGTCAGTCATGGAGAGTGGTATGTGCATGGGAGGACAGGGGATGGGCGACAATTTTCTGGAGTATCTGATAAACTTTGCTGTAACCCTACAACTGCTGTAAACGGTAAGTAATAGAAAACTACTTCTGGACTATTGGAAGTTGGAGTTTTCAGGCACCCAGAGACCATCTGCCTAGTCTACTCAGTTGGTAGCTAGACTGGCTGAAGCTCAGTGGGTGGAAGGGACTTGCCCAAAACAAATAGAGCAAGTTCAATGCTGGGGGTCAAAGCCATGCAACATTGCCTCGCAGTTCTATGCAGGTCAGACGCAAACCCCACAAGCAGACAATAACAACAGGTCACAAATTCAAGCTGTTGGGAGTATCAGGACTAATTTCTGCCCTAAATTCTTCTAAACCTTTAGGGCTAGAAGTGGCCTCTGAGGAAAGAACCGGGAAAGGAGCCTAAGGCCTTTCCCTGTGGCCTGTTCTGTTCTCTACCCTACTCCTGGCTGAGGGTCAAGAAAGGACAGAACATTAACTAAACTCTACGTAACATTGTATTTATTCACTGTAAGATTCAGAGGGGTTTGTGGCTGCTGCTGCTGCTGCTGCCAGGCTATCATCATTTGTTTGAAAGAGAGTCTTGGCATATGGCCAAGGCTAGCCTTAACTCTTCAACTTTTCTTCCTTTTGCCTCCCAAATACTGGGGTTACAGATATAAGTCAATCCACCTAAAAATATTTTAAATTAACATGTAATACCTCAAGGCTGGAGAGATGGCTCAGTAGTGAAGAGAAGAGCACTGGCTATTCTTCTAGAGGCCTTGAGTTCAATTCCCAACACCCACATAGTGGCTCACAACCATCTTTAAAGGGGATCTGATGGCCTCTTCTGGCATGAAGACATGAGTGCCAATAGAGCACTCGTACACATACATAAACAGAGAAAGCTTTTTTTTTTTTTTTTTTTTTTTTTGGTTTTTCGAGACAGGGTTTCTCTGTATAGCCCTGGCTGACCTAGAACTCACTTTGTAGACCAGGCTAGGCTCGAACTCAGAAATCCGCCTGTCTCTGCCTCCCAAGTGCTGGGATTAAAGGCGTGCACCACCAGGCCCGGCTCAGAGAAAGCTTTTTTAAAGAAAAGAAAAAATATAATAATTCTACATATGTGTGGAGGACAGTGTAGCATCACAATAAATGTTACTATGTGCAAAAAAAAATCATTAGATCATGTACTTATCACCTCATTGTGATGTGAATATTTAAAAGCTACTTTAGGGCCAAACCTGTTGGCACATGAAAGGATCAAAAGTTTAGAAGCTGCTTGTTTACAGAGTACATTTAAAGGCAGTCAAGGCAATTTATTGAGACCCTTTCTCAACTTTTTTTTTTTTTTTTTTTTTTTTTTTTTTTTTCGAGACAGGGTTTCTCTTTATAGCCCTGGCTGTCCTGGAACTCACTTTGTAGACCAGGCTGGCCTCGAACTCAGAAATCCACCTGCCTCTGCCTCCGGAGTGCTGGGATTAAAGGCGTGCGCCACCACGCCCGGCTCTTTTCTCAACTTTTTTAAACACCCAAATCTTCTCTTCTACTCCCTCTGAAATCTACAAGGACCCAGAATACGTTTCCTTACGTTCAAGGTCCAAGCCACCATCCTCTCTGGTCTGACCTCAGTGGTCCTGGTAGCCTCCCAATGAACCTCTCTACTGTTCCTTCCTCCCGTGCAATCCACACCAGACCCTTCTCGCCAGAGGAGGTGCTGCTACAGAAACTGGCCTGGATCGCCCCTCTGCTCAAAATACTCTTATGGCTACCTTCTCATCTCCAATGAAATTCATACCCTGGATCATTGCCTCACAGAAAGTTCAGGCCTCAGTCATGTCTGTCCCCTCCTGTGACTCTTCTCACAAAATACCCCCTCCCACGCAATGCCCGGGTCACCTTACATGCCAAGCTGTTCTACTTCTGGGCCTTTGCTCATAACCGTTCCACCTGCCAGTAATAATCTCTCCATTAAGGTCAGCCAACCTGGTGATAACATACTCATCTTTCAAGACAGCAATAGAAAACATTCCCGAAACTCCATGGCTAAATAAGCTATTCCCTCTAGTGTGCCATATACATCACCAGAAATGCCTCTTTAATATCTACTATGTATTGATTTTTCCTCTTTGTGTAGGTAACCAATTCCATTAGTTTCTGGTTTATTCTTCTGTTTGTTTCCTTCTGTATCTATACATATATCTTTTAAAAACTTCTTGTCCTTAAGCAAAAAGCAATGTAACATAGACACATTTTTATACTTGTCTTTGTTTGTGATGTTAGGGATAGAATCCAGGGTCTCCCACATATGCTGGACAAGGACTCTACCATTGAGCTACACCCCACTCCCACACTTGTGATTTTATTAACAAAAACCCGCCGGGTGGTGGTGGTACATGTCTTTAATCCCAGCACTCAGGAGGCAGAGGCAGGCATATCTTTGTGAGTTCAAGGCTGTTCTGGTCTACAAAGCAAGTTCCAGGACAGCCAGGACGACACAGAGAAACCCTGTCTCAAATATATATATATTTTTTTCACATGTATAATCCAAGCTTTTGAGAGGCTGAGGCAGAAGGATTATAAGTTTCAGGCAGCTTGAGCTATCTAGCAAGAACCTATCTCAAAATTAATTAAATATTTAAGGAACAAGCCTAGAAATCAGTCTATTAGTTCATAGGGAATATCTGCATTATTTTCACAGCTGCATAATACTCCAATGTGGGCACACTGTTGTCAGTGCAGTCATAACTGTTTTATCTGTAGACATTCATGCGGCTTCTAAATTTTTTTATAGTAGTGGGATCCCCTCCAAATGATCAAATCGATTTCCTTATCCCCCAGCACCGTAGGAGAATCACCTCAGATTTGGAGAAGAGGTTTTCTCAGAACATCCACCAGCTCTGTGTCTGAGGCTGCCTTGTCTTTAGAGCTGGTCTCCGAGCCTCTGTGTACACAGCCCAGCTTGCCCCCTTGAGCACACACAGCAAGCATTTCACAGGAGCCAGGGACAAAGCCAAGTTCCTACATTTCTAGAAATACTTTTTCATGTTGTGTCTTTTACTGTCCTTGTTGGGGAAAAAGAAAGAAAAAGCAGATTGTAGTGACTTGAAGTGAGCAAGGCTATCACTCAAGCAGAAAGCAATGAATTCCAAGTCCACTGCTTTGAGAAACATAGAAAGAAGGAGGAGGAGGAGGAGGAAGAGGGAGAGCGGAGGGGGAGGAGGGAAATTTACTGCTTTTCCACATTCAACAAGTGCCAGTTTGGTTTGTTCAAAGGACCCTCATAAGATTGGGCATCCATCTTATAAATAAGTATGCCATTCTATTGAGAAATATAATAAAGTCGTTTACTGTGCTTCAAGGATTACACAGCGCTTTCACACACATATTATCTCATTTGATCCCCACAGTGAAAACATCTATATAGGGACACACTTGCGTTGCTGGCCAATCTTTGATGTATATTAAATGGTTTGTGAGTTTGAACCGTGATATGCCTGCCCAGACTTCAAAGGGTTAACTAACGCCAAGAACTGGAAACAACCTGGACTTATTAAAGGTCCACTGTCGGAGAAGGCTTGGGAGTAGGAAGTGGTCAGGAAGCCAAGTGAGCCCCGGGCTCAAATTTCCCTGACCAGGAGCCTCAGCTGAATGATGGTGGAAAACCCTCAACTGCATTGGGTCCTCTGCCATTAATTTAGACATTTCATAAACAGATTGCATCGTTCTCCAGAAATGAGGAAAGTTAATCATTTCCTCGGATTGAGAGTTCCAAGAGGCCCTTGTGGCTTTGTGTGGACCTTCAAAAGAACTTTATGTAGACAGAGTCTGTGAAATGTTTTATACTTGTCTATTAAATATTCACTAGGCTTTCCTGCACTCGTTAATATCTTTCGAGAGGAGGACCAAGAACCCATCCAAGATCTGTCAGGCACCGAAGAACCTAAGGACACATCACAGGCTTCCTTTCAGCCAACTTCCCAGCTGTCCCTGCTTCTCTCAGGATGCCCACATGTGCCCTGCCCCCACCAGCAGCCTGGCAGCAGATCACCCGGCCACCACCAGGAGAGCTTTGAAAGAAGCCTTCTCATGACAATTCAGCTCATGGCATTGATGTGTCCACCTGCTTCCAGTAATATGAAACTCTGGCACTCCAAAGCATGAAACAGGCAGACAAGGGGGTCATTTTCTCTGTTAGACAGGACTAACTTGTCACGGTATGAGATTAATGTGGACGGTATAACATTTCTAAAGACACTACTCATGGAAGAAATTATAACTGTAGGATGTGCAGAATTAGACGGAACTGAGTCCAGGCCCTAGTTCTATGTTTGGTAAGTTATGCATACATCACTCAACAGTTCACTCATCTTTACTATATTGATACGGATTCTCATCTCTGCTATTCCAGTACTTGGGAGGTAGAAGGATTGTAAGGAGTACACTGTAAGCCGGGCGTGGTGGTGCACGCCTTTAATCTCAGCACTCGGGAGGCAGAGGCAGGCGGATTTTTGAGTTCAAGGCCAGCCTGGACTACAGAGTGAGTTCCAGGACAGCCAGGACTACATAGAGAAACCTCGAAAAACAAAACAAAACAAAACAAAACAAAACAAAACAAAACAAAACGGAGTACACTTTAGGCCTCCCTGAACCACATACTCACAGGCCAGTCTGCTCTATGAAGTGAGACTATGTCTCAACAAAATAAGTTCTTATGAGTGCATCATAAATACTACGTTACAATTGCTGTCGTGGAGAATAAGTGAGCTCCTAAAAAAAAATTTTTTTTAATTTGGTTTTTATGAGACACGGTTTCTCTGTGTAGCCCTGGCTGTCTTGGACTGGTTTTGTAGGCCAGGCTGACCTTGAACTCACAGAGATCCACTTGCCTCTGCCTCCTGAGTGGTGGAATTGAAGGTGTGTATTTCCCCTACCTCCTCCTCCAAAAAGGGTTTTAAAGTCGAGCAGTGATGGTGCTTGCCTCTGACCCTCCCAGGACTTCGGAAACAGAAGAAGGTGGATGTCTGCGAGTTTGAGGCCAGCCTGGTCTACATAATGTGTTCCATTCAGGACAGCCAGAGCTACACAGAGAACCCCTGTCTCAAAAACAAAGGAACAACAAACAAACAAAAACAGAAAGGTGTTTGTTTGTTTGTTTGTTTAAGTAAGATGTGAAATAGAGAAGTAGTCTAGGTGTCCAAGGCCCTGAGTTTGATTCTCCACCAGGACAACCCTCGTCCCCAGACAAAAAAACAAAAACAAACAAACAACCCTAAAGTTTTTAGCCTGATCTTGGTTGCATAGACTATTAGTATGCCACACCTAAAAGTGACTTCAGAAAACATCAACTTCACAATTTTTAGATGGAGAACAGTAAGAAAGATTTCCCCGCCATCTGCAGTGCACCGTGTTTCTCCACAACAAACAGCTGTTCTGGAAAGGCAGAAGGGCAAGGCAGGGAGCAGTGGAGCCTATGTTGGGGAGATGCCAGTTTGGCTGGCATCCTGTAAGTTGGTGGTAATGCCCACTTGAAGGCAAAGCGTCCAAGCCTCGTGAGAGAAAAAGTCCAAGATCTAAACCTTGGTAGAAACCCCTTTGGTGACTTTTTCCCCTAATTTCTCTGCAGCCCGGTTCTTCCCCTAAATAACACTCCCCCCATGCATCAGGAGAGGCGCAGTGTTCATCTTCCTTGGGCTGCTAGCAGTGTTTACTCAGTGAGTGGTAATCAGTCACATTTCTACTGGGTTTTTTTTTAGACCAGGGGTGGCTGGAGAAGCGAAGAAACTTGTCTCTTGTAGTGGAGGGAAGTTATGAGGCGATCCTCACCACCCCCACCCCTATCCTACAAAGACAAGCAAGGGAGGGGCCAGCCAGAAGCCGCAAGGAGGCTGAGCCTCCTGTAGCCCAAGGGCTCTCAAAGTGGTGTGTCAAACAGTAGCCAATCCGTTCGCAGCTCGGGATTCCGTGCCCCGCCCCACCTGACCTCACGTGGCCCTGCATGAGGTTTCTGTTTGCTTGCTTTGGGACCCAGGGAGCACTGGGAGTTCTGCCCAGCTCAGCACTTCCTTAGACTCCCAGGCAGGAAGGAACTGGCCCGCCCTTAAGAACGCAGCTCCTGTCTGAGCAACCGCCAGACTAAACAGGGTTGGGATGTAACTCAGGGCTGGTGCTGGCTGGCTTTACTGCACCCCTACACTGTGGAAGGAGAAAGCACTTTGAAGAACATTGGTATAAGTTCTTCAAAGTCTCTTTTCCTTCCCTATCTGGGCATCTCTGCTTCCAGAACTCCACATTTCCCACCGTGCACTAGTGAATTCATCCTACCACAATCCACTTCGCTTTTTTCCCTTTTAGTTCTCTGCTAACTTTTCTCTTAATGGGAGAGTAGACCAGAAGTGAGATGACCTTGGGCAAGCCACTCCCTATTTCTGAGCCTCATTTTCCTCATCTGCAAATTGTGTGGGCCAAACCCACAGTCCAGTTTCAATAGCCACCAACGTAGTGTAGGTCACCATCTTAACCTCTTCACATATCTGTCTGCTTCCAGTCTCGATTCCCGTCAATCCAGTACCAACCAACACAGCAGACAAGCTACACTGCACCACTGAACTCCCAATTTAAAACTCTCCCATTCCGCAATTTGGAAAAACAACAACAACAACAACAACAACAAAAAACAAACACCAAATTCACCAGCCTGGTCCACAAAGTCTTATGGAGTCCGGCCTCTAGCTGGCTGCCTACTGTTACCTCCTGCCTCTTACTCCTGTGCGGTCAGGAAAGTAAGGGATGCCTATGGTGGCCTTGAAAGCAACTTGGGTCACAGTCATTCTCAATCCAAATGTAAAAGATACTTTGGCCTCTTAGTATCTTCTAGAATGGTCCAATTCACACTGCTCAGCCACCACAGTCTCCCTGAAGGTTTTCCACAAAGGCCCTGGTGGTTCTTCTGCTCTGCCTGAGTGGTCTTATCTTTTTCCTGGCCTATTGGACTCCTGGTCAGGCCTGTGGTCTCATCTCTAAGTCACTTCCTTTGATCCTTGAGGAAAGCCTTCTTGCAGCTCCGCTCTAGTGCCTCAAGCAAAGCCCTGCTTGTTAAGATCCACTTTTACCGGATATTGCCCCTAGTTCAGAGCACGAGTGTGACTGTAATCATTTAGCATCTGCTTCTTGCTAACCCGGAAGCAGCACAGTGTGAGTAACATGAGTCAGGTATGTTCTGTTCCTGTGTTTTGTCAAGGTGCAGGGGCTGGAGCAGATCTGGCTCTGGAAAGGTTTCGTGTAATCCAGGCTGGCCTCAAATCCATTGTCTAGCCAAAATTGGCAGGGAAACTTGTGATTCCCCTGTCTCTGTCTTCCATGAGCTGGGAATACAGGTAGGGGTCACCAAAGCTGGCTCGTTTTCACCCATTTATCTTTGGTACCTCATGTAGTGCCTAGTATATAAACAGAGCACACTAAAAAGTGATAAATGATGAACTGTGCCGGCCTCGCCATGCCTGCTTGGTTATAGCAGGCCTTTGTGTCCCCACCTCTCTGGGCCTATAAAGCTGTAGTGTCAGGCAAGCTTATGAGGACATATTTGGTCCTGCTAGCAACTCTAAAGGCCAAGAGCATCGTTCTGTGGTTCCCATTGTTTCCAACACCATGCTGACTTCACGACTGATTCAATTCATTCCATATCTACTGGCTACCTATGGTAGGCCTGGTTCTGTCCTAGATGCTGCGAGTCCGACGACGAAGACAGCTTTAGTCTTCCCGGAATTCGAAAGCATCTTAAGCACTCATATATAAACAAGCAATTCCTAAATGAGACAGACTGTGAGAAATGCCCTGGAACACAGAGGAAAGAGCAGTTGAGAACGGATTGTCCTATGGAAATTTAGTGGGCGAGGAAGGAGGGGCAGAAAGTTGTGTAAGAGGGTAATCTGATTAGTGGCTGGGCAGGGGTGCATTTCCTGACAGAAAGATGAGCAAGAGGGAAAGATGCCTGTGTTGGGGGAGTATTTCAGGACAAGTTCTCTGTCCACTAGTAGCCAGCAGGACCTGTGTGCTGGGGTGTCAGAACCACAAGCGCCCTTAATGGACCAGAACAGATCCTGCATTACCCACAGAGCCTCTGAAACATGTAAATGCCATGCCTTCCTCTTCCCCAGATTCCTATTTAGAGGTTCAATTGCCGGGTTCACCATCTGCATGTGTTAACTATCTCCCTTAGAGACAAATGACCTAAAGGGAACACTTAAGAGGCCCACTGGTGAGGGTTGGCAGGTGGATGGCTGGTCTGTGTGGGAACCAGTGAAAGCCTAGGACTTTAGTGGGTTCGGAGAATTTCCATTGCATCACTGATGGATGCTGCGTGTGGCTGAGTATTAAGAAGCGGGTAGGACTAGGGTGAATGCAGAGTTTATGTGAGGGTGAAGGTTAAGTGGTGTAAAAGAAGAATGCTGGGCCCAAGACAGAAGTTGTCTGGATTTTGGTGACCATTCCTTCTCAGGTGGCCTCGTCCATGTCTAGGCACATCTGAGCTGTTTGAAACGTCACATCAATTCACTTCCATGCTTTCACATTTGACCTTCTACTTATCTGTGGACTCCCGCCCCTCCCCTCTAGCCCCTTCCCTGATGCTTCAGTATTAATTGGCCAACACTTGCTGGATTGCTGCAGAAATAGCTGGATTGCTCTCTCCACATCCAGGCTAGCCACTCTGGCCCATTCACTTCCCACACAGCAGACACAAAACTTGATATCACCCTGAAAGTCTTTCCCTCATGTTTTGAGGCATGACTCACTATGTATCCTTTTGTTTGTTTGTCTGTTTGTTTGTTTTTTTTTGGTTTTTGGTTTTTGGTTTTTGGTTTTTCAAGACTGGGTTTCTCTGTATAGCCCTGGCTGTCCTGGGACTCACTTTGTAGACCAGGCTGGCCTGGAACTCAGAAATCTGCCTCTGCCTCCCGAGTGCTGGGATTAAAGGCGTGCGCCACCAAGCCTGGCTTCACTATGTATCCTAACTGACCTTGAACTCACAATCTTCATTCTGCTTGCATATTTTAAGTGCTGGGATCACAAGCATGCACCACTGGCTTCCCTTTAATTTCTTTTTCTACTAGTGTCTTGTCAGGGTTTCTATTGCTGCAATGAAACATCATGACCAAAAAGCAAGTTGGGGAGGAAAGGGTTTATTTGGCTTACACTTCCATACTGCTGTTCATCACCAAGGAAGTCAGGACTGGAACTCAAATGGGGAGGGAAGCTGGAGGCAGGAGCTGATGCAGAGGCCAGAGAGGGGTGCTGCTTACTGGCAGGCTTCACCATGTGGCTTCTTCAGCCTGCTTTCTTATGGAATCCAGTGATAGTTTATTTCTCTGCAGGTGAAATGAGCCAATTCAAGTCAGAGTAGATTATATTAAATGCAGTTTTATTGTGAAGCTACTCTCAGGAGAGTTCATAAGCCCCAAGGAAGGATAACAGGTACATCACCATGGGGAGAAGGTGGGGGTGGGGCTGGGGGAGAGAAAGAAAGGGCATACAAGAAAACAGAGAGAGGAAGAAGAGAGAAGGTGTGGGAGAGAGAAGGAGAGAGAGGAACAGGGGGAGAGAGGGGGAGGGAAAGAGTGCAAAAATGTCTAGATTATGGATTATATAGGAAAGAGCCTCTGAGCAAGTACAGCCCAGACCCTAGAGTAGAAAGTTCAGGGTTGGGGGTAAGATATATCAGGTAGGGACTGGGGAATTCTGGGAGAACCTGGAGGCCAGGTCTGCTTTGATATGTAAAATATGCATGCCCCCCTTCCCTTGTCCCATCTGAAACCAAACATACAGGACCAGCAGTCCAGGGATGGCACTACCCACAATGTGCTGGGCCCTCCTACACTGAACACTAATTAAGAAAATGCCTTCCAGCTGGGATCTCCTGGGGCATTTCCTCAACGGAGGCTCCTTCCTCTCTGATGACTCTAGCTTGTGTCAAGTTGACACACAAAACTAGCCAGCACAACTAGATTTATTATTTTAGTTTATCTGTGTGAGTGTTTATCTGTGTGCTATATGTATGTGCACCGCACTCATGCCTGGTGCCCACAGAGGTGGTAAGAGGGCACAGATCCCCTGGAACTTGGATTATCGATGGCTGTGAAATGCCATGCGGGTGCTGCGAATGGAATCTCAGTCCTTTTTAAGAGTAGAAAGTGATCTAAACTACGGAAACACCTCTCTAGCCCCACATTCTCTCTCTTATATGGCAAGTTTTATTGAGGTATAGTTTACTTATCATATGTAACTAAACCACTTAAGTGTAGAGTTTAATCATTTTTACTATATTCACATAGCCGTGTGAGACTATCACTTTGATTCAATTTTATTTATTGTAATTTTTTAGTGTGTGTGAGAATGTGTGTTACATGTGTGTATGTGTGTGTGTATGCATGTACATATGTATGCATGCCTCTGTTCATGTGTACACCTGTCATTGTGGAAGACACAGAAGGGAATCTGGTGGCTTCTATCACTCACTGCCTTATTCCTTGAAGTCAGGGTCTCCTTAAGCCTCGAATTCTAGCTAGGCTGAAAATTAGCAAGCCCCAGTCATTCTTCTGCAACCCTAGTGCTGGGGTTACAGGTCAGTGTGAGACCATGAGTTACTTGGATTCTGGGATCTGAACTCAGACCCTCATGGTTGTGCAGTAGGCGTTGAGCAATCCCTCCAGCCATTAATTCAATTTTAAAACATTGTCATAGTCGGTGGTAGGGTCCTTGTCTAGCATGCCTGGGGCCTTAATTCCCACTATTATACAAACAAAACAAAACAAAACAAAACAAAACAAAACAAAACAAAACTCATCACTCCACAGAAGCCCCCCATTCCCACTAGAAATGATTCACCATTGCCAGTCTGAGCCACCGGAGACCCCTAAGCCACTTTTCACTCCAGGGAGTTGCCTTTTCTGGAAATTTCATAAGAGTGGAATTTTAAAATATATGTTATTTTATATTTGAGTTTGCTATTCTTTGAAAAATTCAATTAGTTTATTCATTTCTATGTGTATACACTTTTTCCCTGTCTATAAGTCTGTGTATCCTGTACATGCCTGGTGCCCACTGAGACCAGAAGAAGGTATCAGATCCCATGGGACTAGAGTTATAGACAGTTGTGGACCTCCATGCAGGTGCTGAGAATTGAACTCCAGGTCTTCTACAAAAGCAGCCATGCTCTTTAGCACTGAGCTACCTCTCCAGCCCCTTGCTTTCCCACTCTTAATGCAGATTGTGCTCAGTTCAACCCTTTGAACAGCTTCATTCACCATCCAAATACCTGTTCAAGGCCCTTTGCCCTCAACTATGCTCTTGAACATCCCACGACTCCTTAGCACGTACCATGTGCCTGCATCTATGTGTGTCCCCCCACCCACTTCTAGAATGCCTTCTCTCCACAGACAGACATTAGCTCTGCTACAGCCTTAACGTCCATTTCCTCACCATACAATTCTGTCCACTACTTCTATTCTCTACAGGTCCTTTGTCCCCTCTCTGTACGTGCTCTATATGCCACACCCCTGTCACACTACACTGTAAGTACTCATCCACTTTGATGACCTAACTAGCTCGAGACTCAGACTCAATCCAGAAACATCCCTAAAGGAAGTTCATATGACAAGAGAAACAGACTATTGAGCAATCGACACCTACTGAAGTCATGAAATGTTAGGAGGATGGAATGTAAAGGTCAAAGCATGGCTTCTGTCCTTTCGGAGCTTGCAATGCAATCTGGTCCAGAAGACAGGCAGACAAAACCCACAGGCTGGCATGCAAAACACTACATGATCAAATGATCTCAGGTGAATTACTAGAGTTTCAACATGGAAAAGAGATGATCCAGTAACTGTCATCGAGATGCCTACAAAAAGCATCATGCAGGAGCGACTGGGGGTGAAGAGGGACAGGGAGAATGTGTACAAGAGTGAGGAATAAATAGCTCATACAAGACTGGCCTAAGTAGCATCTCAGGATAGAGGGAAGGATGGTGTGCCTGTGTGATGATTGTTAATCTTCACTGTCAATTTAACTAGCTTTAGAATCACCATGGAAACAAACCTCTGGACATGTTTGTGAGAGCATTTCCAAGAAAATTTAATTGACAAGGAAAAGCTAGCCTGAATGTGCAAAGCTTCATTCCGTGGACTGAATGAAAAGGAGAAAGCACTCATCTTGGTTTCTGGACTGAGGACACAACGCGACTCATGTTACCACTGCTGTGCCTTCCTGCCATGATGATCTAGACTCTCTTAAACCTTGATCCAAACGAAATCCTCCCTCCATTAACTTGCTTTGTCAGGAATTTGGCCACAACAGTGACAAAAGAAACTAGTACCAACGGTTTGGAAAATCCATAGCCTGGGGGCTCCAAAGTCACTTTGGATGCTAATGTCACCATCCAAGACAGGGATTAAATGTTAAAGTTTAACTCAGGTTCTATCAGTAGAAAAGCTAAGTTGTCTGGTAGAAGTTCAGGTTGAAATTACATGAGGAACAACCTGGGATACGATGCAAGGGACATGTTTACATGAAAGAAAACTTTCTTTTTGGTCTGGCATCTTCATGGTGGTGGAGAGCAAGGTCCAGATGAACTGTAAAAGTAGTGAGCATTACACCCCAATGTCCACCCTGTGTTTGGGAGTTGTGAGAAACCACTGGGGAATTGACAGGGCCACACATCCCTTTCAAAGAGATGGCTCAGGTAGTTTTGAGGGGGATATAAAGCTTTCAGGAGAAAAAAACTGGAGGCTATGAGGGTTGTTCAGGAGGAGAGGTCAGGAGACTGAATTATGGTAGAAGCAGCAGGTGTAGACACAATGGCAGGATACAGAGGCTATGCATTTCAAATCCACTGAGGCTACCTTAAAGGGAATGTCATGTTCCCAGCCAAAGCATAGAGGTTGCCTGCTGGAAGTCAGCCTCCAGGAAGAGCTGAAGGAGCACGTAGTGACAGTCCCCATGTTACCCAAAGGGAGAGGCCAGGTTTAGGTGGAAGTGTTGGAGCTGCTGCCACAGCAGAACCCCTCCCAGATTTTCTCTTGGCCCGTTGGTCCTGCGCACTTCCCTTTTCCCTTGGGCTCCGGCAGCAGTCCAGAGCACACGGTGTTCTGAGCAGATGCAAACATTCTGAGTTGGGTGAATCACTGTCCCTGGCCAGAGGGGCCAGACCAGAGACAAGGCAATCTCAAAGAACACTCCAAAGGCCTCCTGTGGGAATCAGACTCGGAAGGGTTGCACAGGAGAAAACAACAGGTGTCAAAACACTACGAGCCTTTTCTAGGGTGCCTCTCAGCATAGTTTGTAAAATGATGCCCTGCCTCAGCCCTGGTTGTCAGTAGTCCCTAGAACACCCATCTCATCCAAGCTTCACGGGCTTAGGGGATACGAAGGTCAAGGAGGCAGACATTTCTGTGCTTTGATTGACTGAGCTCTCGCACAGCTGTTCCAACGAGTCTCAAACCCCAACACCATCCCAGGATCCTCGGTGTTGCGTAGGGATGTATCTACACAAGGCTTTGGGAGAGACAGGAGGCTCTGAGCAGGAAAAGCTTTCCCCCATACGCTGCAGAGGCGAGGCATGACTCTTCCCGGGATTGGTTTGGCATTTCTCTAGGATCTGTCGTTACATGGTGTGGACCTGTAATGGGGCTGCTGGCACCTTCCTTGGTCCCTCTGAAGCGATGCAGTCAAGAGGCTGCCCAGTGTTGCATTTCACAGTACTGGTTCTGAATACATGTGGTTCTAGGCCTCACGCTCCCTTACTGGCTGTAGACCTTAGACAAGCTACCCAACCTCTCTGAGCCAGAATTTCCACTACCCAAGAATAATGTGGTGATAATAAAGACACTTAAGAGAATTAAATGAGATCATTTGTGCTAAGCATCTGGCCTTGCATCTGACACTTAATAAGCCTTTAATAAGAGTTAGCTATTAAAATTACCCACCTTTAATCCTTCATTGAATTCATTTTCTCAAGGTCCCAACTCAGACCAACCCCTTTTGGCCACTGTTGCCAGGCTACAACTTTCCTCAAAAATTTTTCTGTGAGGCTCACAGTTCTTGCTCGGCAGACGGTGGCTCTCCTGGGGCTTTTCATCTGGAGCCACTTGCCATGTTTATACCTCTGCATTTTGCCTTTCTTCTCCAGTGCCATAGAAGGAGCCAAAGCCAGAAGGCAAAGGGCAGGGGCCAAGAGCAAGCTGCTGAGGCTGGGTGGGGCAGCAGAGGTGCCGACTCTGTCCTGTCAGCAGTGGGAAGGCAGCTGCAGGAGGACTAGAGCTTTCTGAGAATGTTCAAATTTGACCCTGCCCCAAATTGAGCTGCTCCAGGACCACAGTTCTCTCCAGCAGGTTCTTTGGCTTCTTATGTGAAAGAGACAAGAAACTAGAAGATCCCCAACCTCATAGACACCCCCACACACATAGCTGGAGACCCTGCAAAGACACCTACAGGCATCCATGTGCCCCAATTGGCACCAAACTCTGAAAATGCAAAGGACAAAGCTAGTCTTGATCAGAGAAGAGGCTCGGGGAGGAGGTGTTTGCTCTCTAAACTTTACACCAGGCTCTGACACTTGCCACTGAACTTCAGAGGAATTATCAAAAGCAAGCGTGTGACAAAGTCCTTAGTGTTAAGTCAGTTAGGGCACCTTCTGCAACCAAGCCTCTATTTAACAGGGGTGTCTTTCCTGGGCTGTCACAGCAGCGCCTTCTAGGTAGACTCTCATTAACTGCTTTTGAAGCCCAAGGGAAAGGGACAAGTCAGAAGAAGAGTAGGAAAACACACACACACACACACACACACACACACACACACACACACACACACAAAACTCCATCCAAGGCATCTTTACAGAGAAAGCAAGCAGTCGACAGAGAAAATCCGAGAAAATCCAAGAGATACTATGTTTACAAAAACATCTGGGAGATGGCATGAGCATTTTCAAAGCAAGGCTGGCTGGCTGGGGGCCTTTCCATTGGCCCTGCCCGGCTGTCTCCCTCCCACTCGGTACGAAATGTTCTCTTTTTGTGGTTATAACCTCTTTTCCCTTGGAATGACTTGCCCATATCTGGACCTCAATCAGGGCTGCTTGCTCTGAGACACTCTCACGCAACAATAAATTACCCAGGCATCCTAGCTGCAAGCTCTCCTTTCCTGTCCTGCCCACTTTCTTCCCCTCCCTTGGGCCTCTGAAAAGGCTCTGCGGTTGGTTCTTGGTGGCTTCCAAGCCGGCACTCCTGTTTGGGCTGCCCCTCCCTGGTGACCGGCAGCACATGGCTCCCCACGCGGTTCAGGGGCCAGCCAGGGGCGGAAGGCATGCGGCTCTCCATGCGGCCAGACAGGGCGGGCCTGGGTACTGGGTGGCCCGCCCAGCCTGCCGGCTCCTGGATAGTTCTGGATGACTGACTGGGTTGGGGAAGAGAGGCAGCAGGGAAGACTGAAGTGCCTAAGATTTTTCCAAATGCATCCAACACATGCCCTCACGCAAAGATGTCCAGAGAAAACAAAATGTGCTCCATTAAGAAGGGACTTTGGGGACAGAGAAGTAATGGCCTAAACTCAGGATGTCAGGAATAGGACAGAAAAGAAGCGTTGAGCAGGGAGCCTCGCAGAGGCAGCCAGGGTTGTCCAAGCCCAAGTTGGAGAGGTTTGGAACAGCCCTGGATCAAATGCCTCCCCACCAAGGCTGAGGCTAGGGAAGGGGGAACGGAAAGTGGCCAGCAGGAATGCTGTTGGATCCCAAATTTTGCTGCAAAGGGAGTTCATCCTAAAAGCTCTTCATGCACCCTGCTCGCCTGAGTGCAGAACCTACTGTTTTTAGGATGAGAATTTACTGTGCTAATTAAAAAAACAATAGCGACAATCAGAGAAGAGATTTATTCACTGTGGCCACACCACACACAAGGGACCAGGAACCAACTTTTAGAATTCTGATGTGGGATTTGGGTTTAAATAGAAGGCAAGAGAGGAGCTATGCATAGCTACATTTTAGTCACAGTTAAGGTGCACTGCAAGGCCAGTGCTGACACTTTACTGTCTGGGCTCCAGTTTCTCCCGCAAGGTAGTTCCACAAGTTATCCGAACTGTGTGAAATCGATTCTTCGGAAGCAAGTTCCTCCTCAGGCAGACATCAGGGCTTCTGTACTTCTCCTTCCCGAGCAGGCCTTCCTGGGGAAACTAATTCTTCTGGGTTAAGTGTTTCAATAGCCTGGTAGCCAAAAAGAGAGGCAGTGTCTGTTTTTAAACTGTCTTCTCTCTGCCCAGGATACAAATGCCCCAAGAGGAATCCTGCTGGATGATTGACAGAAGAGTTAGGCAAAAGAATTTAAAGAAAACAAAATGAAACAAAACAAAACAAAACTGTCCAGGAGGTTTGGATGTGCTGCAAAAGTAGAAAGCTGCCCTGCATCCCAGTGCCCTACACTACACATGAGAGTTCATCGGCAATGCAGCAGCTTGTGTGGGAGCCCAGCATACCCGAGGCACTGGATTGCCTTCAAAAAGGCCAGGCTCAAGGGCCAGCTCAAACTTGCTGAGTCAGCACCTGCATTAAAAAATAATGAAGAAGAAGAAGAAGAAGAAGAAGAAGAAGAAGAAGAAGAAGAAGAAGAAGAAGAAGAAGAAGAACGTTTATCATGTTCTGCTTGTGTCCTTCCAGACACACACACACACACACACACACACACACACACACACACACACACTCAAAATCTTACAGATGGATAGATAGAAGCTCTCACTATACACCAAGCTAGTTTCAAATTGACAAACCCCCTGCTTCAGCCTTCCAGATGCTGGGACTACAGGCACCACTACATTGAGGTGCATTGGTTACCAGAGCTTTCAGGGTGAATGCTCAAATCCTAGCAGGCCCAACAAACTAGTCACAGCCATTATCCTCCTCAAGTGTCAACTCAAGAGAGAAAACAGTAAAAACCAGAGACAGGAGATTTATTCAGTATAGCCACACCAGGAAGAGGAACAAATACAGGGGTCGGGTGACCTCACAAGTCTGTCTTCAGGGTCCTGACAAGAAGTTTATATTTTCAGCAGAGGGCAAGAGGCACAAATAACTATGCAATTCCAGGCAAGGTGTGGTCCTTCCCACTGTTGTCCCATAAATGTCTGGGCTCCCGCGTCTCCTGCAAGGTGGTCTGACAAGTTGTGGCCACTCTGTGAACCCTCTTCTTTCCTGCTCTGACTGGCAACAGGCCTCAGACCTTCCTGTCTCTACAATGTCTCTTCTTCTGCCAGGGCAGTTACAAAATCTTCCGCTTTTTAAAAGGTGGCCAACTAGTTCAAAAATTGGGGACACGCTGTTCAAGCCAAATAAAACCTGCCTGAAGGCTAGTTTCAGCCTCTTCCATGGCAGTTGGCAAGTTCTGATGATCACTGGGTGCCCCTCCAGTGCCCACCCGAGCCCTTCCTCTCCAGCCATATTTGCTTCCCTGTTCTGGTTGCCAGGGATGTCAGAAAAGAACACTGCTTAGCAACCTCCTCCTACAATCCTCTCACATCTTAGTTCTCTTTCCCAAAGACATACATTTGTTGAGGACCTACTATGTATGCACTTGAGGACCTACTATGTATGCACTTGGTGCTTTATGTTTTCGGTGTCATGTAAATGTTAATAATAACCATGGTGAGTCCACCTTTCAAAATCCTAGCGCTCAGGAGGCAGAGGTAGAGGCATGGGGGTGAATCTCTCGTGAGTTTGAGGCCAGCCTAATCTACATAGTGAGTTTCAGACCAATCAGTTAACATAGTTGAGATCCTGTCTTAAGAAAAACCAACATCTATCTGGGGCAGTGGTGGCGCATGTCTTTAATCCTAGCACTCAAGAGGCAGAAGCAGGCTGATCTCTGAGTTTGAGGCCAGCCTGGTCTACAGAGAGAGTTCCAGGACAGCCAGGGCTCCACAGAGAAGCCCTGTCTTGAAAAACCAAAGATGAAAAAAAGAAAGAAAGAAAACCACCATCGTCTTTATAGTGATATGCATTATGGTAGTTAGATAGTATCATCTCAGTTTTAACAACAAAGAAACTAAAGCTCAAAGCAGTTGAGTAACTCTGCCGCTGTTGTGTAATCACTGGGTGACACAGGCTGGGCTCCATTTGCCTTACCACCCTGCCTTCACTTCCAGTCTTTGCGGAGGCCTTGTCCCTTCTTCCTAATCTTAGCCCTGTCTGTTTTCCCAGATTCTGGACATAGTTCTCTCTCGTGAAGACTAAAGTGTCCTCAAGCATGAGTTCATCAAATCAAGGACCAACGGTGGCTGGGGAAAGTCTCAGACACCCAGGCTTGTTTCTCCACAAGTACACTCAAGCTTGTCAAATATGTGGCCTCCCGTTTGGTGTGGACAATGTGGTCCACATCAGTGAGCTGTGCTGTATTTTTGGAAGCTGATTCCGATTCAGTTGTGGTGAGTGTTCTCATTATGTGGTGTTTCCCTTGTTTGTTTGCATTGAGCCAGATGATTATGCTCTTGGGTTTTGTCACTACAGAATCTCTTGCATTAGTCCCCACTGAATTAGTCCCCTGGTTTCCACAGGACCTCCCTCGGACCCGTCCAACTGAAAGTTGTTCCTACCTCGTGTGGTCTTGGCCCCCTTACAACCTAATTTCCAAGTCACATTAGGATTGGATAAACGGTTTCCACCCTCTTCAAAGGTCCCAACTGGTGTCCTCTCTTCACTGTGCTGGAAACCCCACTTATGCCTCCTGGGAGATGATGGGGGCAAGTGAAGAGAGGCAGTCTCAGTTCCCCTAGTTTGGGGTTATTGGCAAACCTGGCAGTACCTTGGGTGTCTCTGCACAGTGGCTTAGGCTGCAAACTCTCTTAGGTCAGTCCCAAAGCTAATCTGGTCCCAGGAGGGTGTCAGAGGTCCTTGGACCTCTTCTCGATCAGAGGCATCTTTGGTCTTGGCAGACCCTTTGGCAGGCTGTCCTTTGACTAAGACTAGCCCTTTGGGATATCCCATTGTTTGAGTACTAAGGAATCCCAAGCCGGTTGCTAGGCAAGTCACTCAAACAATGTAGTGTGACAGTTCCCCAGTCCGCCCCCCGGGGCCTCCCCAAGCCACAAGGGTGTGGTTTGAAGTCTGGGTACATTCTGTACCCAAGTCCTGGGGCGGGTTTGTGGTTGCTGGTGCTGTGCAGTGGAGCTCCGCCCATGCCTTTCCTCTCGAGCCACAAAAACAAGCTTAGGCACTGCGAACTGGGAGGAATTGAAACAGCGTTACTGTACAGCTGGCACCGAAGGCTGCAAGGTAGAGCCACACCTCCCCCCTCCCCCAAGGTGTTTCTTGAGTCAAAGGTCAAGTGTGCCAAAAGCTCTCAGGTATTGGCTCTTTCCCCTCCCTTCTCCTGAGGTGCAGGGTGTGGCTCAAGGGCGAGGGTGCCAGGCTGCCATTGTCCCACAAGTTCCCAAACATGATTTCCCTTTCTGGGCCGGTTCTCAGTTTCTCCACGCTCCTCGGCTAGGTTTCTGGCCTGCATGCTTTCACAGTTATTTTTCTGTTATGACCAGCTAGCAGCCGAGGGCCCAGAGGGTCTTGCCTTGCTGGGGCTTTTAATCGTTACGATGACTTCGCTGCTTTATGGGACATTCCTAGATGACATATTTCACACTCCCGCATGCAGACACTGTGGTTGGCACTTTACATTATCTTTTTTAAACCGCACAATTCTTAGATTCAAAAAGACTTATTCATTTTATGCGTGTGGGTGATTTGCATGTATGAGTGTATATGTACTCTGTGTGTGTGCCTATTACCAATGGAGGCTAGAAGAGCGTCCTAAGGATGCAGGGGTCCCTAGATCCCCTAGAACTGGAGTTATGTTTGGTTGTAAACTACCATGCAGGTGCTAGGGATTGAACCAGGGTCCTCTGAAAGAGCAACAAATACTCCGAACTGCTGAGCCATCTGCTCAGCCCTTAGATTTTTTTTTTTAAATTTTATTTGAAACAGGGTCTTACGGAGCCTGGACAAACCTCAGAACCCCTGTGTATTTAATAACCCCGACCTGATCCTCCTCCCAAGTCCTGGGATTGCAGGCGTGCAACCCCATACCCAATCTATGTGGTGCTATAGAGTGAATACAGAACGTGTTGCATGCTAGGCAAACATTTGGCCAATTGAGCTACATTTGCAGCTTCTGCTGTTTGATTTGTTTGGTTTTTGCTTTTCTTGAGATAAGGTCTCACCTATTCCAGACTGACCTTTGAAATTCTAATCCTCCTGCCTCTACCTACCAAGTGCTGGGAATATTTCTTCACACCACCACATCCAGTTTGATTGTGTAGGGACTGACCCCTGCACTTTGTGCATCCTAGGGAAACTACCAATCGAGTCACACCCACAGCCCTTCTTTTAGATTTGTGACTCCAAATTGTGCTGTGTAGAATTTTGCTGTGTAGCCCATACTAACTCCTGGCAATCCTTCTGTCTGGTCTCCTGAGCACCGTGATTGTGGGCTGGGGTTATAGGCCAGCTTATAAAACAATTTTGAGTTGGCAGGAATTTTGAGTTCCTCCGGCGGGAACTGTTATTAACCCCGTTTTGCAGAAAAGGAAACAGAGAATCCAAGACCATTCACCTAAAATCCCTATGTATTTAATAACCCTGACCCAATTCTCCTCCCAAGTAGAATTCTACTGCCTATGGTAGAATCAGGATTTGAACGTGTCTGCTGCTCAAACACAGGGCCTTTTCTTCAGTTAGGGACCTTTTTAGCCTTCAGGCCACCTGTGAAGGCAGAACAGCACCTCTCCTCAATGTTCACTGGGGGAATACAAGGCCTCAGAGAGAAGAGCACTCACTAGAGAGAAGCTAGAAGTAAATTTACTTTTTTACAGGGGTTCCCCAGGACTCCCTGGGAGCTTGGCCACGCCCAACAATTTTAGCTAAACTGACTAGCTTTACTAGGTTGCAGGCGCAGGGCACACAGTGAGGGGGTGGGGTAAGGAAGAGGTTGGGGGCGGGGGTGCGCTCAGGGTTCCGGAGCTCTCTTGCGCCCTCTTCAGGTAATTTCTGCTTACTGCCGTTTTTAGCCAAGTCACAAGTTTCTTGTCTTCTAATGGTGAGTAGTCTTGGCTGTCCTGGAATTTAATATGTAGACCGGGTTGGCCTTGAATTCACAGCATTAGAGATATCTTCTTGTCTCTGCCTCCCGAGAGCAGGGATTGAGAATATGCACCACGCAGAGCCGTGATGGCGCACGCCTTTGATCCTAGCACTTAGGAGGCAGAGGCAGGTGGATTTCTGAGTTCGAGGCCAGCCTGGTCTACAGAGTGAGTTCCAGGACAGCCAGGGCTACACAAAGAAGCCCTATCTTGAAAAAAACCAAAAAAAAAAAAAAAAGGCAACACCACCATGGCCAGGTGAGTGTATAGGTTTATAGGCAAATGCTACGCCAAATTTATAAGACTTGAGCATCCTCAGGTGCAGTCCCACAGTCATGCCACCATTACCACCATCCATCATCAGGACACATCTTACAAAACTAAAAGTATGTATACTAAAGAATATTTTCCCATAGCCTTCCCCATCCCCTGTAATTAGTACTGTATTCTCTGTCTCTATGGATTTGACAACTCTAGATATCATGTATTACTGGATTCATGCAGTAGTTTTTCTTTGGTGTCTGGCATATTTTACATAGCATAGTCTGCATAGCTCATTCATGTTGTTCATATGTCAAAACTTCCTTGTTTTTAAAGGCTGAGTGATATGCCGTTGCATGGTAATACTGGGTGCAGTCTGCCCTTCCATCTATTGGTGACCTTTTGGCTTGTTCCACTCTGAGGCTGTTGTGAAAAGCGCTGGTGTACGAGCCTATGTCCAAGTGTCTGATTTTAATTGTTTCAGGTTTAGCCCTAGGAATGTAATGGCAGAGCCACTGAAGCCCCCTAGAGGCTTGGTCTTCACAGTTTTCTACTTAAATTTGGCCTTACCTTCATTTGTCTGGCAGCGCTTCTACACAGAGCACCTCCTTTCACTTCCCATTGCCAGTGATCCCCAAAATCAACCAGCCAGTGAGCATCTCCGGGCTTCACCATTCATGTTTCTGCTGTGTGTATTCTGGTCTCATTCTCTCCCCCTTGAAGATGGTGTTATACCTGGTTGCTGTTGTTGTTGGTTCTCCAATGGGAGACAGTGTGCCGGAATCATGGGGCACACGGATTCTAGCTAAACTCTCAGGGCACGCCCCCCCCATCCCCCCCCCCCCTAGGTCCCAGATCCTGCTTCCCTTTTTGTGTAAGGCTGGGCAAGTCCACATGATTTGGTCAGGTCTCAGTTTCTCCGTTGGTAAAATGAGATTGACAATCAAGGCACCTACCCTAAGCAGCTGTGAGGACTAAATGACAAGCACGGGGTCTGGTGCAGAATAAACTGTAAAGAAATGGGGACGGATGCCTATCTGTAAGTTCTGCTTGATGTCTGATGAAAACTCACGAAGGTGATCTCAGCAGCCATGTCAGTAGCTGTTCCAGGGAGGACTGAGGTTGAATATATGACCTTATTTCTCTACTGCCCACCCTAGTACTGATGGCCTTCCTAGGACAACTCCTCTCCCACTGGGGAGCGAAACAGTTTGGTGAAGCTAGTTCAAATAGAACAAAGAACATAAAGACCTTGGTTCGCTCCCGTGTGCAGCCAGCCAGTACACTGCAGTACAATACATTTGCATTCCATAACTTGGTGGTACTGTTGGGTTCCCATTAAGGGCCAAACTTGACTCTAGAAAGTTGCCTCCAGGAGCTGGCTCTGAGAAACCTCCCTTTCCACTCAGGAACCTGTCACAGAGGGGGTACATTGTTTATGCTAGGAAACAAGAAACAAGACACAGCGTATTTCTTCCTTATCTTTACAGATAGCCATATCTAGTTTGTGTGTCCTGTTGGTTACAATGCCATATTAATAGTGTCTATTAATAGTGTCAAGACTGCCGGGCGTGGTAGTGCACGCTTTTAATCCCAGCACTTGGGAGGCAGAGACAGGTGGATTTCTGAGTTTGAGGCCAGCCTGGTCTACAGAGTGAGTTCCAGGACAGCCAGGGCTAATCAGAGAAACCCTGTCTCAAAACAAACAAACAAACAAACAAACAAACAAAAAATAGTGTCAAGACCATTTCGCTTCAGTCTTACTGGGCTATTCTCCAAGCATTGATTGGGCACCTGTTACAAACTAGGCTCTGTGGGACACAGAGCTAAGCAAAATAAGATGGCAATCTTTGAGGCATCTAGATGAAGCTAATGAGATAGTCTGCAGGCTCCACCCCCACCCCCACTCCCACCCCTATTCCCCAGTGCCCACAAATCCTCCTGGAGGAGTCAAGGGAGACTTTCAAGGCTGCTTTTGGCTTTTATGGTCATGATCTGGGACTGAAGGCTTGACAGGGAGGGAACAGGAAGTTTATGAACTAAAGGCTAAAACTGGTGTGGAAGAGCTTGGTTAAGGGAGATGCTGGGGGATGGCTGCAGCTGCCGCCTAGGGAGAGCAGGGAGATGGTTTAGCAGACATCATGCAGCCACGAAGGGAGGCCCAGAGCAGGAGAGAAAGATCCTTGTTATTGTTTCCTCTGTTTTGAAAGAGTTTGAAACAGGCCTTGCAGTTTTTCAGCTGTTTCCGCCCCGCACACTCACCCCCCACCCCCAAGCACTCCAGCTCAACAAGGCTGCCTCTGGGGAACTCCTCTAGTAGCTGCTGGTAGTGAGAATGGACAAGGGGCAAGCAGAGGTCAAGGGACAGAGCAGAGGAGGCTGCAGGAGCTTCAGCTTTTTTGTCTGTGTCTATAAATTTGGTCTTTGGAAAAACCTAAAACTTGAATTGTTTAAAACACCCCATCTTTACATAGGTTTGAGAAGGAAATATTCTGTTGGGGATATTGCTAAATAGTAGAGCACATGCCTCCTATTCCTGAGGCTCTGGGCTCAGGCTCCAGTACTGCAAAATATAACACAATAAAACAAAATGAAAATACACAGAAAATGACTGTGGTAGGCAACGGGTGCACACTAAAGGATTTGGAGTGGGGGGAGTTGACATTATTTTGTGCATATAACTGACACGTGAAGATTAGACTGAGGCCGAGGAGGTAGCTCAGCATTTAAGAGTACCTGATGCTCTCAAAGAGGACCTAGGTTTGGTTCCTAGGACCCACATGTTGACTCACAATGGCTTGTAACTCTCCCGTTCCAGGAGGATCTGACATCTTCTTCCAACCATTGCCAGCAGCAGCAGGTACCCACACGGTATCAGCGATACATACATGTAGGCAACACACTCATCCGTGTCAGAGAAGAAAGTAAATCTAAATTTACAAGTTCGGGACCTCAGTTTTAAAATAGACGGATGTAGAAAAATCAACTAGAAGTCTAGGAAAAAGAAGATGGTGGCTTAGGTAGAAAAGCTGCAACCATGCTGTGAATTGACAGGAATGGGGCATTGCAGAGTCCCACCATGTATCCTTGAGCTCTCTATGTAGAACAGGGTAGCCCTGATTTAGGGACAATCCTCTTGCCTCAGGTTTTCTCAGTTTATAATCCTTTCTTAGGATTATAAGCCTTAGCTACCACATCCGGTTGGAGTAGAATTGGCAGGACTTGGAGATGGAGTGGATCCTCTAAGTGGGAGATGCCAAGGATATTTCTAGCTCTCTCATTAGGGACATTTGTTGAGTGCCATTTCCTGGGGTGGGAAGTCTAATTTGGGTGTGAACTTCAGTTTGGTTTTGTTCTCACGTGATGACATACCCCCAGTGGAAACAGCATGTCAACAACGGTGGCCTCTGGGAGCCTGGGGTTGAGAAAGCTCGTGGATTTAATCATCAAGCAACCTGGCTGAGGTAGCTGAAGGTTTGAGTGCAGGGAGGCACACACAAACATTTAGAAATCAGAAGCATTAAGAAATTCTAGTGAAGGAGACAGAGGAGGAACAAGCTGTGAGGCAGGAAAACTAGGATCTTGCCTAAGCCTGGTAGAGCAGGTCTGTAATTCCAGCTACTTGCAAAACTGACCCAGAAGAACCGCAAGTTCGAGATCAGCCCAGACTACAGAGTGAGAACCTAGTTCATAATTTAATGGGGGGGGGTAAAAAGGGGGGCTAGAGAGATGGCTCAGACGTTAAGAACACTTGCTTTTGCAGCAAGACCTGATTTCGTTCCCAGTACCCCAGCGACTCAGAGCTATCCCTAACTCCAGTTCCAGGGGATTGGACACCCTCTTCTGACCTCCAAGGGCACAAGGCACACGTGTAGTGCACATATATATATATATATAGGTAGACAAAACTTTCATACACACAAACAAAAAAATGGAACTTGAAAATCAAAACAAAGCAAAATAAAACAAACAAAAAAACCTAGAACGAGGCCCAGGGACGTAATTCAATGGTAGAGTGCTTATATAGCTGTGTGAGGCCCTGTGTTCAACCTCCAGCACCACAAACAGAAGTTTAGAAAATGGAGAGGAGTCTGTGGGGCTGAGGAAGGGCTGAGTAACTAGCGGGGCCCAGAAACCTAGTAAGCTGAGGGCAGATAATCAATCATTGGGGTTGGTTATTGATAAGAATAATATTGGTGAACCAATGGGCACAGGATCTAAATTAAATGAACTAAAAAATGAACTTCTTTTAACTGAATGAGAAGGAAGCTGTGTGCATAGAGAATTTTTTGTTTTGTTTTGTTTTCGATAGGAAGGTAAGTTTGAAAACATTCAGATAGGTTATACCGTCAGGCAGATGTATAGGTCTGGAATGCAGGAAGAACATCTGGGCTGTATGTTCATATCTGTGAGGAAATCATTAACTAGGTAAAACATTAAAGAGCTGAGGAGTGATGAGCTGATTGGAAAGAAGATGGTTGAGGTGGGAATAAACATATAAGTACTTCGGGTGTGATCCAGAAGAGAAGGAAGGAGGAGCTGGAGAGATAGATCAGCAGTTATGAACATTGGCTGCTCTTCCAGAGGACAGGGGTTCAGTTCCCAGAACCCACATGGAGCTTCACCACAGCTGTGCCAGGGAATCTAACATTCTCTTTTGGCCTTGTTGGGCACCAGATTTAAAAGTGTTACACAGACACACATGCAGGCCAAACACCCCTCCATATAAAAATAACGAAATAAAAGTAAAAATAATGAAATTGAAGAAGGTTCTGACAGACAGCCTAAATGGAGCTCGTTAGCTTGGTGCTGTTCCAAAATAAATAAAGATAGTCCACTGAAAGGCGAGTGAGAAGACAACTGGAACCCAAGAAAAGGAGAAACGTCGCAGCTTTATAGTGAGTCTGGGTGGGACCTAATGGTTGATATCCTATCTGGAAACTGTGTGAATTAGGCCAACCCATTCCAACAAGACAGGAACTTATTCACAAAAGGGTCTTTCGTTTTTTGTTGAGAAAGTAATCACTTAGTTTTAAAAAAAGAGAATGGACATTATGACACTTGTTTACGTTTATTTACTTACCATTTGAATTTCAGAACCTTTAAAATTTCACTAATGCCACCGTCCAGTGATGAAGCACTGGACAGTGATGTAGTTCCAACACTTGCTACTGGGAACAGAGTGCTGATGAGTGTATGGCCAACCTGACATCCATAATATGGCACTGTTTTGAAACTCAGCACAGGGAGCCTGGTGGTGGTGGTGGTGGTAATGCCTTTAATCCCAGCACTAGAGAGGCAGAGGCAGGCCAATCTCTGAGTTCAAGGCCAGCTGGGTCTACATCTCGAGTTCCAGGACAGCCAGGGTTACGCAGAGAAACCCTGACTCAGAAAAGAAATAAAAACCACAACAAACAACAAACAGATCAAAGGGGCTAAAGAGATATAGTTCTGTGGCACAAGGAACACTTACTGCTGTTTGTTCAGGGGACTTTAGCTTACTTCCCAGCTGAGAGCTGCTTGTAACTCCCAAACTCCATGGAATTCAACTGCCTGCTCCATACCTGTATCCACTGGTGCACACTGACACACACACACACACACACACACACACACACACACACACACACACACCTCAAAAGAAATCTCGAAAAGCAATCTCTTTAGAAACAAAGCAAAAAAAAAAAAACATGGAATAGTTACAGAGTACACACTGTGTGCTGACAGTCTGAAAAAAACGTAAGAAGCCCCACACTAACTGCCAACTTCCTGTTCCCAGTTGCCAACAAGGAGAGGAGGGGTACTGTGACAGGAGGAGCATTGTTTCTTTCCATTTTGGAGTCGAAATTATCCAAGGGCTATCGAGCAGGTTGAATCTGAGGAAGGGCTCCCTACACGTTTACTAGAATGAGTCTAACCCCACGTGTCACGGTGAGGAATGGGTTAATCCATCTGCCATGCTTCAGAAAGGACAGGCACATACCTATGCCCAAGAAACACAAGCTATTTGAATCCACCTCTCTGGTTTCTGCACTTCGCTGTGTGACACTAAAAAGACTTCGTTCTTAAAATGTTTCTTTATTGCTTTTGTGTAGCTGTATAAAATAGTAAGGCATTTTTTTGGCAGATTCACAAAGAATGTAACATACTTTGCTCATTTAACTCCCTCATTTCTTTTCTTGCCCTCTCTCCCTGATTTCTTTTGTTCTTTCAAATGCCCTCCCTTCTGCTTCCAGGATTTCCACTGTCTACACATGAGAGATGAAAACATTGAACATTGGCCTTTCTGAGTCTGGTTTCCTTCACCTGACATGATCTTCAGTTCCATCTGTTTGTCTAACCACAAATGCCATAATTTTGTTCTTCTCTGTGACCGAATAAAAATCTCATTGCATATATATATATATATATATATATATATATATATATATATATATCCATGTATCTGCTGATAACTCCTCTACTGATTCTATGACTTGGCCATCGTAATTATTCCCCACTAAACATGGACATGTGAGCGTTTCTGTAGTGTGCTGACTTACAGTCCCTCTAGTATATTATAAGGAATAGAGCAGCTGGACCATATGGCAGCATTAGTTTTGCTTTTAAGTAAATCCATACTGATTTCTGGAGTGGCTTCCTTAAATTTATATTTATATTCCCTTTTCCTGTATCTTGGCTGGCATTTGTTGTTCTCTCTCTCTCTCTCTCTCTCTCTCTCTCTCTCTCTCTCTCTCGTGTGTGTGTGTGTGTGTGTGTGTGTGTGTGTGTGTGTGCTTGTCCGTGTACTTGTGTGTGTGCTGCACAAATGTGTGTATTGATGGGTGAATGTAGAAGCGATGAGAACCACTCCTTTAGTTCACTGTCTGCAATGATTTTTTGAAACAAGGTCCCTCAAGCAAGCCTACCCGGGGGGCTAGCAAGCCTCAGGAACCTGCCCACCTCCCCCTCTCCATCTCTAGAATACTGCTTTTAAAAAAAAATGTGTTTTGCGAATTGAACTCGGGTCCTTGTGCATGTAAGGAAAATGCTTTACTGACTGAGCTACCTTTTCAGCCAGCTTTCCTGATAACTGTCATTGTCATTAGATTGAGGCAGGACATCAATGTAGTTTTGATTTACATTTCCCTGATGAATAAGGATGTTGAGTATTTTCATGTATTTACTAGATTTTGTATGTTTGAGGGGTGTTTGCATTCCAAAATATTTTTCTTCTCTCTCTCTCTCTCTCTCTCTCTCTCTCTCTCTCTCTCTCTCTCTCTCTCTCTCTTTCTTCTTTTTAAAAACCAGATAGGGTTTCCCATGAGGCCCAGTTTAGGTTTGAACTTGTTATTTAGCCCAGGGTTCTCCTGAACTCTTGATCTTCCTTCCTCCACCTTCTAAGTGCTAGGATTACAAGTGTATGTCACCAAACATATCAATTTAAAATAAAACTTGCAGGCTGGTGAGGTGGCACTTGAGGGTGATCATATGAGTTTGATCCCTGGAACCCACATGGTAGTGGAAGAGAACCAACTCCCATAGATTCTCTTCTGATTTCATGTACTCCTTGGCTCGTGGCATGTGCATGCACGCGTGTGTGCACGCACGAGGGCACACACACACACTCAAGAGAAAATTTTAAAAAGCAAATGTTCTTAGTATAGAGGTTCATTCCCACAACCTCAGCACTAGGAAATCTGAAGCAGAAGGATTACTGGGCGTCTGAGGGCAGCCTGAAATACCACAGCAGGACAAAGCCAACCAGAGCTACACAGAGAGATCCTGTAGAACGCAGACGGAGGGGCAAGGTCACTGTTATCCTCTAACTTCTGAGCACTGTCAATCTCCAGTGCAGCCGGTGGCTATTAACAAGCAAACAGCGAAACTGCTTCATCATGAGTCATCCTGTCTGCGGCTGCTACTGCTGTTGCACCTCAGAAGGACAAAGCCAAGAGTTAATTGCTGGTCCTATCAGAGCCTTGAGCTGAGCTTCCCTTAAACTTCAACTTGAATTTGGATATGGGAGAGGTTACCAGTTTGGAAAATTTATCATTGCACAAAGCTCCCTTCTATGATCAAGAAGCAGAATCATGCAATTGTTCAAGAGCAGCCTGGGTTTATGAGACCCTGTCTCAAAAACCCGAAGAATGGTAAGGGGCATCTATCTGTTCAAAAACTGTCAAAGCGGAAAGGACCCTTAGAGAACCGCTAACTTTGTTGTGTTGTGGTGGTTGTTGTTTTTATTTTTCAGAATCCAAAACCAAGGGCCAGAGCTGGAAAGATGGCTCAGCGTTTAAGAGCACGGACTGCTCTTCCAGAGGTCCTGAGTTCAATTCCCAGCAACCACATGGTGGCTCACAACAATTTGTAATGGGATCTGATGCCCTCTTCTGGTGTGTCTGAAGACAGCTACAGTGTACTCACATACATTAAATAAATAAATAAATAAATAAATAAATAAATCTAAAAAAGAAAACAAAAACCCAAGGGCCAGGGACAGAAAAAAAAAAATAGAATAGTATCTTCATGCTCTTTTTTTCTGCAGGTACTTTGGGTTTTTTCGCCCTTCTAACTTTAAGAGACTTTTCCCCTGGAATACTGCCCCTTTCAAACATTTGTGTCACGGTTGCTCTTTTGGATAGATTCTTTGTTTGTTTGTTTATTTTTGTTTTTCGAGACAGGGTTTCTCTGTGTAGCCCTGGCTATCCTGGAACTCACTTTGTAGACCAGGCTGGCCTCAAACTCAGGTGAAATCCACCAGCCTCTGCCTTCCAAGTGCTGGGATTAAAGGCGTACGCCACCACTGCCTGGCTTGGATAGATTCTTGTGAAATTCAGGCTGACCTTGAACCTGTACTCCTTCTGCTTCAGCCTTCTGAGAGCTGGCCCACCATCCTGGGTATTAAATGCATATGGGTTAGGAATTTAAGAAAACATAAGTCACCTTATCAGCATCTGTGGAGGCTGGACCCCGCTTCACACTGCCTGCCTTGTCCACTGCTGGCCTAGCTGCAGGCTGCAACCTTCAACCTCGGCTGGATGGTAAAAGGTCCTAATCAGTTAGGTGCTAGAGGGATGGCTCAGCAGTTATGGGCACTTGCTGTTTGCAGAGGACCAGGGTTTAATTCCAAACAATCACATGGTAGCTCATATCATTCACAACTCTAGTTCCAGGGGATCTGACATCCTCTTCTGACTTCTGTGGGCCCCAGCCTCACATGTGGTGCATAGACATGCATGTAAGTAAAACACTCATCTATATCCTTAAGCAAAATTTTAAAGTGATCCTAATGTAGAGTGAAGCCCCAGAGTCTCTGTTCTACAATGATGAAAGCCAGAACAATTGCACACAATGAATGTGGGAGAGGGTACAGGGGTAGGGAGGGGACAGCGACAAACATAATATTCCCATCAAAGCCTCGAAGAAGTAAAGGACAAATTTGGAGGGGGAGACATCCTAGCTAAGCAAGTCAGAGGGGAGTGTGAAGAAAACCGCCAGAAAGATATTGTGGGGTTAACTGAGAGGAACGTAGATAATGGACGCAGTGAGTGAACAGGCAGGCAGGCATTTTATTATCCCCACCTCATCTCCCTTCACAAAGTATTTCAGATACCTTATAAGGACACACATGATATGGAATAAGTTAAAGGGCGGGAATGAGGAGGTGAACTCAGAGCACAGTCAAGCACCGGGCTCCAAAAGCATACATACCGTGCTGCTGCATAGGGTGGGCCCAAAAGTGGGTTTTAAGCTTTCTAGCAGCCAACAGGAAAGGGGAAACCTTGCTGTTACACAATTCACAATGTCCAGGAGATTAAAAAAAAAAAACCTAATTGCTCAGAAGGGCAACTGTTCTCAGTCCTAAGATCAGACAGGAATTCCTCCCAGGGGCCTCGGAGAGGATGCTGTGGGATACAATGAACAACATCCTTGACAACATCCTTCCAATAGTGGCAGCAACAAGTTTCAAAGGACCTGTTTTTCCATAAGAGCCCTTAGGATCAGCTGCTGGTCAGTACCCCAATGAAACCAGGTCGTTAGAAACCAAAAATAGCATGTGAAGATACAGAACAGGGACTCTAGTGCTCACGTGAGTGAGAAAAGACAGTTATATATAGGCACATGCACACATACAATGTCTCTGGAAGAATACATTGGCAATAGTGGTTGCCTGGACGGAGAGGAAGTAGAGAACTGAGGCCTGGGACAGGAGGGAGAGACTTCCTTTTCACAGCATACCAGCTCATAGAGCCTGGATTTCAGTAAGCATGGTTTATCTTTTTGTCAACAAGAGCATTGACTAATCATTAAAATAATAATGGCATTGAAGGGTCAGAGGGTCAGAGGCATTTTGTCCCTGGGCTGCAGGCAGGGTGAAGATGTTCAAATATTAGCTTTGATGTTCAAACAAGGAAAGGAAGTGAGGTGGGCTGTCATGCACGCCTCTCTTTTCAATGCTTAGGACTCCGAAGCAGGATGAATGTGAATTCAAAACCAGTCTGAACTGCATTGGGGGGGGGGGGGAGTGAGAGAGAGAGAGAGAAGTAGAGGGAGGGAGGGAGGGAGGGAGGGAGAGAGGGAGGGAAGGGAAGGAGAGAGAGGACTCAGTGTCCCAGTGGTGTGACTCTCATCTGTGATTATCTGAGACCCCACACTCAGAAGGATAAGGTAGGCTGATCAAACATTCCGAAAGAAGATCTTGACGGAGATGGGAGAGAGGAAATTGTGATCAGAATACAGCGTATAAATTTTCAATTAAAAAAAAGTTCCAGGAAGTCTGGGGCTACAATAAGAAGGCAGAAGCACAGTCTGTACTGTGCACCAAACAAATCTTGATCTCAAAGAATAGAGAATCAACAGGGCATGATGCTTCCTGCATGTGATTGAAGCTGGCACAGGAGGATTGTCAGTTTGAGGTCAGCCTATACCACATTTATCACATTTATTGATGCACCTCACTTGTTATTCCCCACTCTGTTAGGCAGGAAGGGGCTTTTAATAACTGTGGCTTTATCTCATTTGCTCCACATAGTAACCCTGCTAGGGACATTTACTGCAGCAAACTTCCTTGGAGAAGAGACAGGAGTTGAGCTAAATTTTTTTTGTTGCTGTTCTTTCCATCATTGATTTTTAGGGTAGATGAGCAAGAGGGAGCAAAACACTCATGTGCAGAGCATTTTAAAAAGCAGTCATGAAGGTGGAGGCACCCAGGGACTCCCCACTTGGTGCTGCCTCCAGAGAAACTTCTTTCCATTTCTTCACCAGGGCTTGGAGTGGTGACAGATCACTAGAGTTCAGGCTCAGGATCCGAATTCACTCAAAATTAGGAGAACCCAGCAAAACCAGGAGGTCCAGTGTTAAATGCATTCCCGGAAACAAACAAACAAACGAAAACAAAAAACAGCAAAGATAATGTTGGTATGGGTGTTGCCTAACCTTGCTACTTAAAAGCTACCTCCATACAAAGCCTTTGTCTAAAGCCTGGTGCAGGTGGAAGAACAGATCCTTGTTTCCTGACCAGAGTGGAAATCTTGGTTGTCATTCCATCCACGCTGGCCTGGATAAGTTGGGGCCATTTTTCTCTGTTCTGCTTGGCTGCAGCAAAGCAGTAGTGTTGCGAGTGTTCTGTTTTGCCAGGGCTCCTCTTTCCTGATCCTTTGCCTAGAGAAGCTGGATTCTGCTCGACATTCTTCTGTTGGCATATCTGTCTAGCACCCAAGCCAAGATATATGAAGCAAAAGGAGAACCCGAGGTGCACACATAGTCCCTAGTTAGTCTTCCTTTTTCTCCCTGTCTTTAAGAACATTACATTTAAAAATGCACAATATTCAGTGTAATTATCATTAAGTTCTGTATCTTTAAGATTTTTCAAACCTAGCAACCCTACCCAGGATCCCGATTACTAGCTGAGGGAGTAAGAACAATTTGGAGACTTTAGAAGAATTTTCAGCCACAAAGAGGGGAACAATGAGAACGTTCTGTACAACCCCCATTTGTCCTTTTTTTTTCCTAAACGGAATTGAGCTGACCAGTCAATTTTCTTACCCAGTTCTGTTAAAGTTTTACTGAGCTTTCAGAACCTTGGCTAACTTCCCTTTTCATGTATTTGCCAGTGACATTGAGTTTGTGCTAATAAGGCCCTCTTCTGTCTGCAGAGAGTAGGGCACTGCCATAAATCCTGAAGCAGAAGCACTTTTCTCTGCAGTAGAACAAGTTCATGAATTATGTCCAATTATTAGAGTAGCTGATTCCCAAAGTCCGGAGATTTCCAAAGCCCTAATGCTACTGAATTTCATAACACTCTTTTCTTCTTCTCACAGATGTGTGTAGTGACACAGTTTGAAAATAAACATTATTTCAAACTGCATTTTAGACATTAAGTGACAAGCTCTCCCCTGAATATCCAAATTAGGATCTGGGGACCACCTTGAAGGTCTCAGTGAAACATGGCTAGGTACTGTAATCAATACTGTTGACCAAAAAGAGGAGACCACTCAGAGAATGAAAGCTAGGAAGACAGGTAGCTCTACTTGCCTGGACCTTTCTGGGACATTGCTTTTCAGCATACCAAGACCAAAGTTGAATGTTGTTCAAGTTCAAGGGCAATGCAGACCCCAATCTATTCGGAAGGAAATGCTGTTCCTATCAGGAGCCTATTCTGATCCACTAAGGCCTGCATAGGAGCTGGAGAAAGGCAAGGGTAGCTGACCCTATCAAAGCTCAGAAGCCCTGATAAGAACACCAAGATACACTCCCTATTCCATACAAGTTTCCACCCATCGTCTGCCAACCTCTGGAACACATTGATGTTGATTCCCCATTGTTCATGAGTAGAGAGGACGGAAGGGAACTAACACTTACTTGGGAAGAGGACTCTTATCAGGTCCTCCACAAAGTGTTTTATCATTTACAGCAGTCATAGTAAACAGTACCAAATGCCAAAATCCTCCATGGACTCTAGGCCTGCTTCCATACTAGGTGCTTCACCTTAGTTGCATTTAACCCTTACAACCTTTGGAAGATCCTCTTCTTCCACCTTGGGTTTCTGATCTTGAACCTGGACTTGCATAGAAAATACATTTACCTGCTGAACTATCCTGCTTGCCTACCAGTGTCATGTTTTTAACATGTGTCTATTGGTGTTTAACATGTTTGCAATGTTTATTTGCCATTCTTATATCAATTTTGACGGACGTTTCTTAGTGGGAGCTCTTATCTAAGTCTTGAGTTTTAGCTGGTTTTCTCTGACAGTTTTAGTAAGGGAAGTAGGGGATGTAGTATAACTTTATTACTGCCCTTTAGGGATAGACATATAGATTCCCCAGTTAGCCTCCACTGACAGCCACATTGGAAACCAGTTTTATTCCGTGTGTGTGTGTGTGTGTGTGTGTGTGTGTGTGTGTGTGTGTGTTTGCTCTGTATACATGTATATATACATGCATATACTACTCTATCCCACTTTACCATATTCTCTTGAGAAAGGGTCTCTCACTGAACCTGGGACTCATTTTTCTAGTTAGACTGACTATCCACCTGATTCTGCCTTCCAGTGCTCTAGATCCTAAGTGCTTTTTGTGGGATAGTGTTGAGGATCTGAATTCATGTCTTCATGTTTACACAGGAAGAACTCTTNTGCAGACCACTTCCTTAGCAGAGAGGGGTAGGAAGGCAGGCCAATAAAGATAGTGCTTTCCCAAAACTCAATTCTAGGTATTTCAGAATAGCCCTTCATGTAAGGTAGAGTCATGCACTACTAAATGACTATTAACACTTTTAGTAGGGAATACCCTTTTTTTCGGAGATAGAAAAGATGGCTCAAATTCATGGCAGTCTTCCTGTCTCAGCCTCTCCAGACAAGGTATGCACTCCCACCCTTGTCTCCAGCAGAATACCTCGAGATCTGGAAAGAGTACTTGGGACTAGGAACCCCCAGCCTTATCTTACAGAAGCATTGGCTTTGCAAGTTGTTCAATAGCAGATTTCTGGAGATAAAGGTGAGGCAAGAGCCTAAAACAGAACCTGGTAAGGTCTCTCAGATTACAGGGAGTTTCTGTTAACTGCACCACTGTGATGCTGCCTCCTGCCAAATAACTAGCTAAGAATCCACTGCCAAACTAGGCATAGTGGCTCATGCCTGTAATCTAGTACCCAGGAGGCTGGAGCAGGATTGCCACAAAAATTAAGGCAAACTTTAGACACTGGTGTGTTCTAGGCCGATCTGGACTACAGACCCCTACAGATGTATAGATTTCCCATTTAGCCTCCACTGACAGCCACATTGGAAACCTCCTCCTTACTACTGGGTGGGATGAGAGGTCCATGACTAGGTTTCCCATGACATCTTCCACTTCCTGAAGTGGAGGAGTGGGAGTTCCTCGCTGTTATTCCCCACATGGCCTCCACTGACCTAACAGAGTGGGGAATAACAAGTGAGGTGCATCCCAGACATTGTGGTTTTTAATGTGCAGCTCAGTTTTATTCCGTGTGTGTGTGTGTGTGTGTGTGTGTGTGTGTTTGTTTGCTTTGTATACATGTATATATACATGCATATACTATTCTATCCCACTTTACCATATTCTCTTGAGAAAGGGTCTCTCACTGAACCTGGGACTCATTTTTCTAGTTAGACTGACTATCCACCTGATTCTGCCTTCCAGTGCTCCAGATCCTAAGTGCTTTTTGTGGGATAGTGTTGAGGATCTGAATTCACGTCTTCATGTTTACACAGGAAGAACTCTTTTCATTGGGCAGTCTCTCCAAGCCCCTTTAAAAATTGTCATACAGACTCTGTACACAGTAATGGGTTCTATAGACATTTATACAGACTCTTAATATACAAAATTAAACAAAGAAAAAAAACAACTAAAAGTGGGCTGGGCAGTGGTGGCACATGCCTTTAATCCCAGTACTCAGGAGGGAGAGGATCTCTGAATTTGAGGCCAGCCAAGTCTAAACAGCAAGTTACAGGATAGCCAGGGTTAAACAGAGAAAGCCTGTCTCAACAAAACAAAACAAAACAAAACAAAACGATAGGAAATGAAAGGAAACGAAACGAAAGGAAAGGAAACAAAATGAAACAAAACCTAAAAATGAAACTACCATATGACGCAGTTATGCAACTCCTACACACATACAAGAAGGATCGCAAAACAGCTCACTACAGAGAAACTCGTGTACCTATCTTCTAAAAATATGTTATTTATTTTATGTATATGGGTGTTTTGACTGCCTGTATTTATATATACCACATGTTTTCCTGGTGTCCATAGAGATTAAAAGAGTGTGCCAGATTCCTTGGAAATAGTTAGATGGTGGTAAGTCACCATGTGGGTGCTTGGAATTGATCCTGGGTCCATTGGAAAAGTAACCAGTGCTCTTAGCCACTAAGCCACCTCTCCAGCTCTGGGCATCCAACTTCATTGCTGCACTATTTGCAATAGACAAACCAAGGAATAAGTTTAGATATCCTTCGATAGATAGAATAAATTTCACCACTCATACTGATTGGCTCACAATAGCTAATATCTTCAGCTCCAGAGAATCTGACACTCTCTCTGGGCCTTATAAACATCTACACTCACAACACACACACACACACACACACACACACACACACACACACACACACAATCTTAAAAAGTAAAATAAAAATTAAAAAAAAAGAAAATGCGGTATGTACACATAAGAAAGCTTTGTTTGACCATGAAGAATAAACAGTATATGTTTTTCTTTTTTAGGAAAATGGTTTGAGATCATTGTACTAAGCTGTCATAGTTAGCCTTTGTCACATAAATGCAGACATAGTTGGGAAGAAGGAAATCTCAAATCAGTCATTGCATCAGTCAGCCTGGCCTGTGGGACATTTTCTTGATGGTTGACTCATAAAAGGAGGGCCAAGTCCTTTATGGGTGGTGCCATCCCTTGGCTAATAGTCCCGGGCTATATAAGAAAGCAAGCTAGGCAAACCATGGGAAGCAAGCTAGTAAGCAGCACCCTGCCATGGCTTAGGTAGGGTTCAGCTCCTGCCTTCAGGTTCTGCCCTGACTGCAACCTGTAAAATAATAAACCCTCTTCCTGCCGGGCGTGGTGGCGCAGGCCTTTAATCCCAGCACTCAGGATGCAGAGGCAGGCGGATTTCTGAGTTCGAGGCCAGCCTGGTCTACAGAGCGAGTTCCAGGACAACCAGGGCTATACAGAGAAACCCTGTCTCGAAAAACAAAACAAAACAAAACAAAATACAAATAAATAAACCCTCTACGTCCTAAATAGCTTTGGGTTAGAGTTTTATCCCAGCAACAGAAAAAGCAACATCAAAGTATAAGCCAACATTAGAGAAATCCTGCATGTTTTCTCTCCTGTGTGGGCCATAGATTTTATAGGTACATAGAATTGTGCATGTTTATAGACCATAAACGTTTTATGCTCAGTAGCCACAAACTGGAAGCATCCATGTTCATCAGTGGCTGGATGCTTGAGCGGACTGTGCTGTACTCACATGGTCTAGCTCAGCATAATACAAGAACAAACGACTGATACACAAGACAGCTTCAGTGCAGCTCCAGACCATCAGGCTGCATGAAAGAGTCAGTCCTGCACTGGGATGTCGCACAGGGGCAGAGCACTTGCCTAGCATGAGCAGGGCCCTGGATTCAGTCTCTAACATGCAATAAATAAATAAGCAAGCAAACAAACAAACATATAAATAATGCCATCTCCCAAAGGTCATATGCTGCTAGATTCAATTTCAATGATTATATTTAGGGTTAAAGAAGGGCAGAGGCAGCTCCTATAAAGAACAAGACAGGGATTTTTGCTTCTTTTGTGTGTGTGAGAGAGAGAGAGAAGAGAGAGAGAGAGAGAGAGAGAGAGAGAGAGAGAGAGAGAGAGATTGCTCCTTGTAGTCCTGGTTGTTCTAGAACTCATTACGTAGATCAGGCTGGCCTCAAGCAAATGATCTGACTCCTGAGTGCCAGGATCTAAGGTGTGCCCCACACTGTCACCCAGCTTTGTATTGGTCTTTTTTTTTTTAAATGATTTTATGTGTATGTTTTCCTGCCTATATGTCTGTGTTCCACATGTGCCTGGTACCAGATGTCTTGTATTTTGCTTATGCCATTTTGTAGTGTGCAATCATTCATCACATTAGTTACTCATTACGCCCAAGAGCCAATAATGGGACTACATGATATCAAAATTGCCAGGCATAGTAGCACACACCTTTAATCTCAGCACTCAGGAGGTGGAGGCAGGTGGATTTCTGAGTTTGAGGCCAGCCTGGTCTACAGAGTGAGTTCCAGGACAACCAGGGCTATACACAGAGAAACCCTGTGTCGAGAAACAAACAAACAAACAAATAAACAACAAACAAATCTTGATCTCAAAGAATAGAGAATCAACAGGGCATGATGCTTCCTGCATGTTATTGAAGCTGGCACAGGAGGATTGTCAGTTTGAGGTCAGCCTATACCACATTTATCAGGTCTAGGCCAGCCTGAAATACACCAGAAGCAAAAGAAAGAAGGAAAAACCCAGGAGAAAAGTAAGTCCAGAATGTCTCAAAATCAACTGACATAAGATGAACAGGACAGATTACCTGGGACAAGGTGTGGGACTGGGAGGATGGTTAACAAAAGAGGGACCAGCACAAGAAATCACTTCTATTGTTCTGAGGCAGGATGACTTTGGTTGACAACCATTCGCTTTTATTTTGTTTGTTTGTTTGTTTGTTCGTTTGTTTTTTGTTTGTGGTTTTTCGAGACAGGGTTTCTCTGTGTTCGCTGGCTGTCCTGGGACTCACTTTGTAGACCAGGCTGGCCTGGAACTCAGAAATCGGCCTGCCTCTGCCTCCCGAGTGCTGGGATTAAAGGCGTGTGCCGCCACACCCCGCTGACAGCAGCCATTTTTAGCTCGCCAACACTTGGGAAACTGAAGCCAGAGGCTTTAAGAGTTCAGGCCAGTCTGGGCTACAGCATGAAAGCCAAAGGAAACCAAACCAACCACGCCCCCAAACCAACCCACCAATCAAAACACACCAGTTGAATACAGTCTTGCAGTTTTTCCTGGGCCATAAAACCCTGCACAGAGGCTCCTTAAGCTCAGGAAAGAAGCCATAGGCAAGTCGGGCATGGTGGCGCACGCCTTAAGAACCCCCACTTGCGAGGCAGAACAGCCGGCGGAATTCCGAGTTCGAGGCCAGCCTGCAAAGCAGAAGAAGTAGAAGCAGCACCAGAAGAAGCAGGAAAAAGACAGGCAGAGGCATCAGAACTTCTGGAAGCTGACTAGAAGAAACAGCAGGACCCTCTCGGACCAGCGGAAACCAGCCCCAGCCCGACAGATCTTTTAGTTATTTCTGCTCCTGTAAATAACTCCTGACCCTTATTTATGTACCTAACCTCAAGAAAACTCATTGATCCACAAAGTTATATTTTGCTGTATCCTTAAGTTGGTCTGTCATTGCATAAGTAGTTTTCTTTTGTTTTGTTCTGGTTTCGTTTTTTTTTTTTTTCTTTCATATCTCCACCGGAATGGCCAACAAGATGGCCGATAAAAAGAACTTGCCTTTTGCCTCGTTATGTGAGTTTGAGCCCCCAAACCCAGGTATGCTTGCTAGCTTTATGCAAACTTGACAACAAGCTAGAGTTACCTTAGAAAAGGGAACCTCAGGGGTTGGACAGATGGCTCGGCAGTTAGGAGAACTTCCTGCTCTCGCAGAAGACACTGGTTCAGTCCCTAGCACCCACATAGTGGCTCACACCCATCTGTATTCTAGTTTCCGAGGATTTGATCTTTATGGGCACCAGACATATGTGTGAGACACATACACATATGTGTGTAAACACTCATACACGTACAAGCAAAATAAATCTGATAAGAGAACCTTTTTTTTAAAGTAGAGGCTCTTTCCCTCTCTCTCTGTGCCTTCTCCCTGTCCCCTTCTCTCTCCATGGTGAC
>LR755144.1:521653-540841 GCA_902729485.2 Mus minutoides | reverse complement strand
TCCCTTGCCTCTGTGCTTGGGGCCAATGAAGAACAGCTTCCCAATAAAACCTGCATTTAATATAAAATATAAACAAAAGAGAGAATCTCAATAGAGGAAATACCCCTACCAGATTAGCCTGTTGACAAGCCTGTGGTACATTTTCTTGATTCTAATGTTTGATATGTGGGACTGCCCATCTCTTGGTGGATGGTGCCACCCATTGTCTGGTGGTCCTGGACCGTATAAGAACGCAGGCTGTGCAAACCTTGGCGAAGAAGCAGTAAGCAGTATCTGTCTATGTCCTCTGCTTTAGTTCCTGTCCTGATTTCCCTTGGTGATGAGCTGTTACCCGGAAGTGTAAGCTGAAACAAACCCTTTCCTCCTCAAGGTGTTTTGCTTTTCAAGACAGGTTTCTCTGTGTATCCCCGGGTGTCCTAGAATTCACTTTATAGACCAGGCTAGTCTCAAACAGACAAGCAAACAAACAAAGAAACAACCAAAAGAGTTTGAGGGAGGAAATAGAAAGGATATTGACTTGGGAATCTCCAAAACAGACAGACAGACAGACAGACACAAAAGGGAGTTAGGATGTGGAGGATACTCTGGGCTATATGCCTTTTAAAAAAATAAAAACATTCAAAAAATTTTAAATAGGAAATCATTAGCTGTAATCCATGTCTTTAACTCCCCACTGTTTCAACAGTAGCCTCTTGTTATGAGGCAGCAGTATGTGGACGTCTGTTTTGTGGTACCACGTTGCAAGAAGCAGTTGGGGAACCAGCAAAGTACTAATAGATACAAGACTATTAATTCTTGGCTTGGGAAAGTGACAGGAAGTAATTTCATGTGTGTGCCTGCCTGTCACTGTGTTGTCTGTTTCTTCTCTCATTTGCAGTTACAAGAGGTCAGCACATAGATGACTAAGGTGACTTATTACCACCACACATGATGCCCTCAAGAGGACTCCATAGCTGCATGACCCTCTTATATCCAAACTCAAGGCCCTAAAATGCATGGGTTGCAAAAACCTTGGAGGGGGGTAGTCCTTCACAAAAGCAGAGCAAATAGCCAGGGGTTGACTTGAGGAGGCCAATCAACTGAGGCCTTGGTAAAGATGGAGACATAGACTAAGACTCCACTTCCCCTCAAGTAACAGGTTCTCTGCACAGAGCACTGTCTCCCAATATTCTCTGTAGCCTGATCACTGGGCCTGAGTGGGAAGCTATCAGCCTCGCTAATACTGTGTGTGCAGCAGGAGTACCTATCACTGGATTCCCTTCTGCAGACCACTTCCTTAGCAGAGAGGGGTAGGAAGGCAGGCCAATAAAGATAGTGCTTTCCCAAAACTCAATTCTAGGTATTTCAGAATAGCCCTTCATGTAAGGTAGAGTCATGCACTACTAAATGACTATTAACACTTTTAGTAGGGAATACCCTTTTTTTCGGAGATAGAAAAGATGGCTCAAATTCATGGCAGTCCTCCTGTCTCAGCCTCTCCAGACAAGGTATGCACTCCCACCCTTGTCTCCAGCAGAATACCTCGAGATCTGGAAAGAGTACTTGGGACTAGGAACCCCCAGCCTTATCTTACAGAAGCATTGGCTTTGCAAGTTGTTCAATAGCAGATTTCTGGAGATAAAGGTGAGGCAAGAGCCTAAAACAGAACCTGGTAAGGTCTCTCAGATTACAGGGAGTTTCTGTTAACTACACCACTGTGATGCTGCCTCCTGCTAAATAACTAGCTAAGAATCCACTGCCAAACTAGGCATAGTGGCTCATGCCTGTAATCTAGTACCCAGGATGCTGGAGCAGGATTGCCACAAAAATTAAGGCAAACTTTAGACACTGGTGTGTTCTAGGCCGATCTGGACTACAGACCCTTTTTCCAAAACACCAAGTGGCTGGCCGGATGGCTCAGTCTATTGAGATTGATGACCTTGTTTGATTTCCAGGACTCACATGGTAGAATATATTAATCAGCAATGCATCATTAGAAACAAAATAGACAAAAAATTCGCCGTTGGGAGCTGGGTACAGGATACACACACACACACACACACACACACACACACGCACTCACACAAAATCCCAGCACTCAAGGGGCAGATCTTCTTCTAAATTTATAACTAGCCTGTTCCTGGCCAGCCAGTGTTGTAATGAGATCTTGCCTCAAAGATATGACAGACCCCCAAAACAGTTGTTGTGGATGGTGGGTATAGGCACTTGCTGAGGAGTTTGGCTTGAGTTAGATTCCTGAGCCCCATGTAGTAATAAGAATTTTCAAGTTGTTCTCTGACCTCCACAGGTACATGTTATCTCACACACCCATGTGCAAATAGATAAAAAAAATGTAACATTTTAAATTATGTTGCATGACACATAATGCTATTGCATAATCCTGCCTAAGACATAAGGATCCTTTTGTCCAACACAGGCACTCTATATATGCTAAGAGCCTATTATTACATCGGCTGTCTCTTACTTCACCTAACAGTCCCAAGGCACAATAGTGATCTGGGCAATTTTATTAGTGGAGCTGTAATTGCTCTTACCAGTGCCTAGTTAATAAGTATCATAGGTATGATTGTGTAGTTTATACATGGTTATATAATACCTATGGTTTGAGGTATTCAGTATGGATATGGATAGTATTATTTGTGGATAAGTAACTATTGTATTCTGAAATGATGAACCTTGACACACAGATCCAATACTTCAGGAAGCAGCACATATGTCCCTGAGCTTTTTTACAGAAAAAAAAAAATGTCATAGCTTACTCTAGTCCCTCTTAACTCACTTTTGTCAAAAGTCTAACCAACACAGCTATCCCCATTTTCAACAAAAGCATAATGAAATAAAAAGTAGATCCAGAGGCATGGTGTGGTAATGCATGCCTTTAAACCCAGAGGCAGAGGCAGGATGATCTGAGTTCTAGGCCAGCCTGGTCTACAAAGTGAGTTCTAGGATAGCTAGAGCAAATGAAACCCTGTCTCAAAAATCAAAAAAACCCAAAACAATAAAAGAGCAAAACAGGGGCTGGTGAGATGGCTCAGCGGGTAAGAGCACCCGACTACTCTTCCTAAGGTGATAAGTTCAAATCCCAGCAACCACTTGGTGGCTCATAACCACCCGATCTGGCTCCCTCTTCTGGAGTGTCTGAAGACAGCTACAGTGTATTTACGTATAATAAATAAAATAAATCTAAAAAAAAAAAAAAGAACAAAACAAGAAAACCGACCCTCTCCACAGAAAAGTAGATCAAGGTTTAAAAACAAAGGAGCACTCTCCACAGACGTCTATAATCTAAGTCTCAAAGTGTACAACCTTATACAGTCATATACAAAGAAACTCACTTAAAATCTTGCAATGCATTATAACTTATGCTTAAATTCTGCATGCTTACAATTCCAAGTTTTATTCAGAAATTAAGCACTGGTGAAGGAGGGAAATTACCACATTAGACAAAATCAGCTCAAAAGAAATAGGAATTTGGATTTCCAGGAATAAGTGGCAGAAATCCAGAAGGAATTAATTATTTTTCATATAACTCATGTATACTACACAGAATTAATTAGTTATAATTCTCACTAAACCTCAGGTACTTTTATCTCTTGCTTTCTCTTAACAAGGTGGCTAAGAGTTAGGAAAGCAAGATGTGCTGGCCAGTGAAACACCTAAGACAAGTCAGCAGGGAAATCAGTAGACAGTACACCCACAACTGCACACACGACATTTTATTAAGTTTCTTCTACACAATACAATAAGTTCAATTGAGAGGCAAAACGGATCCAAGGAAGATAAAAATTAAATACTTAAATTAATCAAAAGGCACTACGACACCACCTAAACCCCACCACCTCAGAGGCAGTAGGCTAAGGAAGGTCGTGCTCCAGCAACATACCTACTGTGAATGTTAGCAGTTACATAGCAAGAAGCAAGTCTGTCTTACAGAAGAAGATGTTACAAAGATCACTGAGTCCAAGATATCTGGCCAGGAAAGGGTCACAATAGCTTATGGTAAAGCCAACGGGAAAGGAATAGGTGTAGAGAATCCAAGCGAGATAGGTAAGAGTTAAACAAATAGCAATGGATCAGGCTTCTTCCTCCCAAACATTAATTACTGCATTGAGCTACCTGGCCCTGCCTTACAGGGTGCTCAACAGCTGTACTATGTTTAAGGATGCTCAGGGTTCTTGCTGTAGACCTCTGAAAATGTATTACACATGGGCTGGCTTTGTTGCTAGTTATTCTGAATGAAGAAAACCCCAAAGCATTCCCATGCAATGGGAGTATGAGCTTTGTCAATCATGTCCTAAGTAAGGACCTTGTGCAATGCTCTCTTAACAGTCTATACATTTTTTAACAACTGAGCTCAACTTAAAGCTGCAAGGTTCACAAAATACACAAGAAAGCCAGGATCCAACACTTCAGATCGAACATCCTAGCAGTTAATAGCAATCTGTCTTTCTCCAATTTAGGACAAATGCTAATATAGCTAATGTGAGATGTGAAAAGCTATACTGAAGCAAGCTGGGTCTTCTGCTGAACTCATCAATACCAAGAAAAACAAGGGGTGGGGTTGGTTTATTTTCAAAATGCTTCAGAAGTTATAAAGGAACATGGCTGAACAGGTAGGAGACAGATTCTCCATTGTGGGTTCTCCTGATGGCTTCTGCAAGGATCATAGAGATGTCAATTACCTAGAAAGGTAAAAAAAAAATGCACCAGGTTAGTATGGAAGAGCAGAGTTCATGGGCTTAGCTGTAGCCTATGAGCAGCCTGGAAAGCAAACTTAACTAAGGATCTAGCACTCAACTCCTCCATTGTACTATAATCACTTAGGAAGGAGTTAAGATGCAAACCTCATTCAAGATCATTAAAAGAGTGATTCTGTACAGGGCAGGTTCATGCCTAGAGTAGGTAAAAAGGATGGTTCAGCAGTTAAGAGCACTCACTGACTGCTCTTCCAGATGACTAGAGTTCAGTTCCCAGTATAGGTCAGGTAGCTCACAATCACCTTCAACTCTAGCTCCAGGGAATCTGATGCCCTATTGGGAACCTCTCAAGAGGCAGAGGCAGGTGCATCTCTATAAGTTTGAGTCCAGCCTGGACTACAGAGCAAGTTCTAGGACAGCCAGGGTTATACAGAGAAACCCTGTCTCTAATAACAGACAGACAGAAACTCACAAAAGAGCATGCCTATAATCTTAGTCCTTGGGAGACTGGGGCAAGAGGATTGCAGTGAGTCTCAGGCTACCCGAGTCACCAGTGTGCCTTGTTGCCAAAGATCAAAGTGAAAGCTACAACAACACTATTAACAGAAAGCCTCGGGGGCTGGCTCAGAACTTAAGATTGCTCTTACAGAGGACCTGAATTCAGTTCCCAGCATTCACAGGGACGTTCAGCACTACATTTAGCTCCAGTTTCACATAAGTACACACATACCAATAATTTTTAAAATGGTAATTTAAAAGTTTTAAAGAATATATAAAGCTGGATGTGGTCTGGCATAGTCTTGATCCCAGCCAGCACTTAGGAGGCAGAGGCAGGTAGATTCTGAGTTTACTGCCAGCCTGATCTACACACCAAATTTTAGGTCAGTCAGGGCTGCAGTAGTAGGACATTGTATCAAGTAAACAAGCAAAAAAATCATAGAAGGAAGCCAGGCCTTTAGCTACTTTCGAGGCTAAAGCATAATGATTCCAAATTCAAGGCCTGCCTCTGTTACACAGTAAGTTCAAGGCCAATCTGGGTAACTTAATGAGACTACAAAGTAGGACTCTGGACACAGTCCTTATTGCCAAAAGAAAAAAGGAGCTAAGGATGGGTTTAGAAATTCAGTGGTAGAAACAAGACTTTGGGTTCCATTCCCAGAACAAAACAAACAGAAAACCCAAAGAAGTGAAGTTTCAGTATTAACACATCTGACTTAATATTACCATCTGCAAAACACTTAATGGAAATTTGGTTTTGGACCAATCACCTGTATTTTGGAGCAGTGTTTCATCTTGTCCTCCTGAGGTATGGTATTGGTCACTACAACTGCTTCAAAGCATGCATTGTTGATGCGAGAAATGGCAGGGCCAGAAAAGATGCCGTGTGTCAAGATAGCATAAACTCTGGTAGCTCCAGCTGAGAGAAGTCTGGAGGAAAAAGATCTGATTAATCTGACATTCAAATACAGAATCTGAATTAGGAAGAAGGGAGAGTATTAATTTGTCATAAGAGAATATCAAACAAGTCTATTTCAAACAAGGCTAAGATCAAGTATAGACAAACATCTTAGGCGCTCACAGGACCGTCTAGTATACAGGTAAAGAAAGTGTAGCAAGCAGTTTCTTCTAAGTTCACTGATTCTATCATGAGGGTTCTGCTCAAGATCTCGCTATGCAGCCAGGTGTAGTGGTGCACGCCTTTAATCCCAGCACTTGGGAGGCAGAGGCCAGCCTGGTCTACAGAGTGAGTTCCAGGACAGCCAGGGCTACACAGAGAAACCCTGTCTCGAAAATCCAAAAAAAGAAAAAAAGAAAAAAAAAAGAAACCAAAAAACAAAACAAAACAAACAAACAAAGAAAGAAATAAAGCCTGCACTGAGCCTTATTGTGGCAGAATCTATAAAAAAAAAAATTCTTCCTTTCTGGATGGCAAAAAGAGAAATGCCCTTCAACGATATGAAAACTATATAATAAAAATATGTATGGTTCCACAAGATTGCAAGTTTATAACCCAGAAGGTAAGCTTAACCAGAAATACTTAATGTGACCATGCGTGCTGCCCAGCCTGGGGACCTGAATTTGATCTGAGACCCACAGGCTAGGAGTGAACCATATTGGAAGTTGTCCTTTGACTTCTACATGCTTGCCATGATATGTGCACATATGCACATATACAAAATAAATAGATGTAAAGGACATCTAGGAATTTCTAACTCATCAAAAAGTTATCAGTGTAGAATATTAAAAATATAATGTCATTGAATTAGATGGTTAAAGGGCAATTAGATGGTCTGGGGTTGGAAGAGATGGCTCAGCAGTTAAGAGCACCAACTGCTCTTCCAGAGGTCCTGAGTTCAATTCCCAGCAACCACACGGTGGCTCACAACCATCTGTAATGGGATCTGATGTCCTTTTCTGGTTTGTCTGAAGAGAGAATGGTGTATTCACATACATAAACAAAATAAAAGGGCAAACTTTACCATATAAAAATTGTTCTGACTATACTAGAACTTAGGATTTTTGGACTTTATAATGGCACAGACATACTATGCATTCAGTAAAAAACAGGTATAGAATTTTCATCTTTCCCTGGTCTAGCAATATGCAATCAATATACTGTCTCGCCACAGCTTCCAGGCAGCTGTGTAATCGTGAGGGGAGGCAACTCAGTCTATGGTAGATTGTGTTACTAAGCAAGGGCTTTTAAAAGGTAAAGTTTATTGGATGGATTTAACTCTTGATAACTTATTAAAGATATTCTGGATGTAAAAGCAGTATCTGTTTATAAAAATTAAAAATCTGAAATGAGAAATACTTACTAATCTATATGTTATTAAAAGCTAGCATGATCAGAATATCCCAAAGCTACTAACCCTTCAGTTGTGTTTCAAAAAGAATTAGTACAGCAGTAGTTTAGTTTTTCATTTCTAACTAGCCTGTACTCACTTGTCAGCAGCATGACAGATTGTGCCACAAGTGTCAGCCATATCATCCACAAGTATAGCCACACGGTCCTTCACATCTCCCACGAGTACCATGCGGTCCACTTCATTGGCCTTCTTTCGTTCCTTGTGAATCAAAGCAAAATCCACATTCAACCGGTCTGCAATGGAGGTCACTCTGTAAAATAGATGTTAAAAATCAGGAAAGACAAAAGCCAAGGCAAAAGTGGCTTCCAAAGCCGGAAGTGTCATTTAGTGGTAGACAGTTGGCCCTGGGTTCCATCGCTTGTGCCCACTTGTACAAAATAATGGAATGTTTTTCCTGTGGGAGAATACTCCTTGAAACCAAAGCAGATCCAGAGCTAGAAGCAAGCAACTATCATTGACATCCCACAAAGCAAACATTAAAAACTGGATTTTGTGGATTAATGCTTCTGCAATACCAACAGCAGTATAACATTATAATATTCAAACTTACACTGTTCATAGTGTGGATGGGGTAGGCATACCCTTCACCAGTCCTGGGAAGCAGTATATATTAAGGTATATTAGTTTGCTAATTACTAAGGTATATTAGTTTGCTAATTAGTGTCCCAATTTCCATCACAGAAGACTTGTGAGTCTAGAAGTAGTGACAGGTGAACCTGAAGCTGGCAGGAGTGGAGTAAAGCGTACCCTCTCTCCCCAAATGGTGGTAACCACGACCACTAATGGTAAACAGCAACTGTACCTGCTCACCAACCTTGAGATTCCTTCTAAAAAGAAAATTAAGCAAATTAACCAAACAGGGCATGTTATTATATAGCAGAAATTATTTATCAAATGAAGAAAACTCGCTTTTTCCATCAAAGGCAGGTTAGGAGACAAATCTGACAAGAAAGTACACAGTTTACTCATGCAGAAAGTCATTCAGTGGCTCTTGTTCTTCTTCTCTTTCCCCTCTGTCCCTTCTGTCCCCATTCCCCTCCCCACTCTCTCCATGTGCTCATGGCTGGCTTTTCTCTCTCTCTCTCTGCGCTTTTCTCTCTACTATCCCTCAACTCCCCTCCCCCATGCCCTAAATAAAACTCTATTCTATACTAAATAAATAAAAGAAAGAAAGTCATTTAGTGTAAATGACAATAGGCTACCTATGTGACTTTTGTGCCCAAGGCACCACTGTATAATCCTTATCTTAAAAAGATTCCACCAGGCAGTGGTGGATTTCTGAGTTCGAGGCCAGCCTGGTCTACAGAAGGAGTCCCAGGACAGCCGGGCTACACAGAGAAACTCTGTCTCAAAAAACAACATCAAAAATAAAATAAAAGATTCCTGCTTCAGGTTTTGTGTTTTCATTGATCAAACTTTAGCATTATGTCATATTTCCCTTGTACCAGAGTTTTTGTTGAACAGAACCTGTGACCATATAAGGTTCAAACCATAAGTCTAGGCAACATTTCTACCTGGTCTAACCAACAGCTTTGTAAAAGGTTTGTAAAGGCTACTTTAAAAAAATATTCCATCCCTTTACATCTCAAATGATATCCCCATTCCCAGTTACCCCTCCAAAATCCCCCCAATCCGACCCACCCTCTCTCCTCTCCCCTTTGCCTCTATGAGGGTACTCCCCGACTCATCCACCCCAACACTCAAGCATTCCCCTATGCTAGGAAGAACAATGTCAGCTGACTGGACCACCAGAGCACCCAGGGACTAGACCACCAACCAAGCAATGTAAAGCTTACTTATCCATTAATATAGGGTTTAAGAATAAATGCTATTCGTTGCAAATGAAATTCCCAACCCTTTCCAATAGAGTTCAGCAGTGTTGTTTTACTAATGTGATAGTCAAGCATAATGCAATGACTATTGGTTTTTTTTTTCCAACTTTTATTAGATATTTTCTTCATTTACATTTGACTATTGGTTTTCTTGAGACAGGTTTTCTCTGTGACAGCCTGGCTGTCCTCAAATTCGCTGTGTAGACCAGGCTAGCTTTGAAATCAGAAATCTACCTGCCTCTGCCTCCCAAGTGTTAAGATAAAAGGCATGTGCCACCAATGCCTGGCACAGTACATTATTTTTTCGGACAATAGTAATTATAACCTTACCTCTTGGCTCCACCAGCATCAGGTGAGACAATAGTACAGTTTCTCCACTCAGATATATTCTCCCGTATCCACTTTAGGACAGCTGGCTCTGCATATAAATTGTCCACTGGGATATCAAAGAAACCCTGGAGAAAGGAGATGGGTTAAGTTTTATCTTATTTTTCTTTTCTTTCATTTATGAATGTCTAAGAAAGTAGATGCAGAGATGGCTCATCTGAGAAAGGTATTTGCTGGTGAGTCTGATGTCTTGGAGTTTGCTCCCTGGGACTCACCAGCAAAATACCTCTTTCTTGGCAAAATCAACAATGTTAGCCCTTAGCCAACTCACATCTGACCATAGGAACAGAAACGAGCCCTTATAAAGTCAAATTTAGTCAAGTACTATGAATTACCAAGCCGATGATCAGACTCCCAACTTACATACACTATTTATGCCACTTGGTGGTGGTGCTGGTCCAACTGGTAAAGCAGCTAGTGTTAGTATTGCATATAAACTCAGTGGCAACTATTTATATTGAATGATGAAATCAAGAGATGTGTTTTTTGTTTTGTTTTGTTTTGTTTAAAGATTTATTTATTTATTATATGTAAGTACACTGTAGCTGTCTTCAGACACTCCAGAAGAGGGCATCAGATTTCATTACTGATGGTTGTAAGCCACCATGTGGTTGCTGGGATTTGAACTCGGGACCTTCGGAAGAGCAGTCGGGTGCTCTTACCAACTGAGCCATCTCCCAGCCCGAGATGTGTGTTTTAATAGTTTATACAAATGAGTTGTATTTCCCAATTAAGTTGGCTGTTGCTTTTTTTTAATAGGACGATTATACTCCTTTATCCTATGTATGTCACTATATTGCCACAGGATACAAATGGTATTAACTGGGAATATATATATATATATATATATATATATATATATATATATATATATATATATACACACTCTCCATGTATTTCTGAGTTCGAGGATTTCTGAGTTCGAGGCCAGCCTGGTCTACAAAGCGGAGTTCCAGGACAGCCAGGGCTATACAGAGAAACCCTGTCTCAAAAAAAAAAGAAATTCGCCTGCCTCTGCCTCCCAAGTGCTGGGACTAAAGGCGTGCGCCACCACGCCCGGTGGGAGTTTATATTTTTAAAGCAGGTTTTATTCTCTCCCTGCCTGAGTCTTCCAGATGCTAAGATTGCATGCATGCAACTACCATATGTAGCAGAAAATTTCTTTATATAGTATAAAATAAATGTGGCAATTGATTTCCCTTGCTCTGGGCTTATATGAAAAATCTTTAATGTCTGTAGCTCTAAATTTAAGATTACTCTAGGGGTAAATCCTGATAATAGCTACTACCATTATTATTAGCTACACCAACCAAGTATGATAAACTTAATATTTTATAACCATAATAATGTGTATGTGTGTGTGTGTGTGTGTGTGTGTGTATATTTATCTCAGAAGTAACTTACCAAGGTTATAAAGTTAACATGCCAGTATGTTTAAGTAGAAGCATCTAGACTAGTTCTAATCCCAAAGCCTATGCTCTTCCCATAATACCAATTGTCAAAGTTCTTGCTTCATCTTTCAGCCTCCAGACTGCAGATATCCACTACCATGCCTGACTCTCCTCCCACCCTTCTCTCAGTATGTAGCTTTAACTCATACCTGAATTTGAGATGCATGTAGATCCATGGTGATAATATGATCTGCACCTGCTACAGATAGCATATTTGCAACAAGCTTAGCTGAGATTGGAGCCCGGCTCTGAATAGAAGGAAAGGAAAAAATGAAAATCAAAAAACAAGATGAAAACAATTCACTTGCTTGAGAAACTTTGTCATTGACCTAAAGACCACATATGGCATATAAATTCAGTGGGAACTAGCTATATTGAATGATTATACAAAATAACTAAATCTAGTTCATACAAACTTGTAGTTGTAGTTCTCAAGTTGTTTCTCTTTTTATAGGACAAGTATATACCCCTCTTCCCTATGCACACTATTGTATTGCCAGAAGATCCAAATGGTATTATTAGCTGGGAGTTTATACATTAAGATTCATGTATCTGGTTCATTTACAGGATGAGGTATTTACATAAAGCTTTGCAAGCCTCTTCTAATTAATAATCATTTTTACAAATGATTAATTTAATTAATACCTAGGATGAATGCTAGCTTGTTTGTTTATTATGATCAAGTATAGAGTAAAAGCATAGACTTTGTAGTAGTCTTTTTATAGTGGCACAGGTATGTTGAGGTTAATATAAAGCTGACCTTCAGATGAATCAGATTAACCAACTTTATTTTGATATAAGTCCTGTTAGGTGGCATATAAGTACTGAGTATGTATGCATTAAAATGTCTCGATAAAACAATTTTTAGAGATAGTATGAAGACTAAGCTTGATTGACCATAGTAAACACTTGAATAGGTTAAAAATGTATGTATAGGGCAGGAAAGATGGCTCAGTGGTTAAGAGCACTGACTGCTCTTCCAGAGATCCTGAGTTCAATTCCCAGCACCCAACCACATGGTGGCTCACAACCATCTGTAATGGGATCTGATGTCCTCTTCTGGGCTATCCAAAGGTAAGGACAATGTACTCATACACATGAAATAAAGAAATGTTTTTAGAATAAAAAAGAAAATGTATGCATAAGAAAACAGCCAGTAGTGGCACATGCCTTTGTTTCCTGGAGACAGAGGAACACAGATCTCTTATGAGGCCAGCCAGGTCTACCCAGAGAGTTCTAGGACAACCAGAGCTACATAGAGAGACCCTGTCTTGAAAAACAACAAAATAAAATAGTAGAATAAGACAGGAAGTGGTGGTGCACACCTTTAGTCCCAGCACTCTAGAGGCAGAGATAGAGAATTCAAGGCCTTCCTGGTCTACCCAGTGGGTGCTAGGACAGCTAGGGCTACTCGTAGAAGAAACCCTATCTTGAAAAAAAATAAAGCAACAAAAACGACAGCAGGAGAGGGATGGGGTCACCAACTCACTTTCAAAATCTTTGACCCAGAAGTGTTCCTGTCTAAAAGAACTGCAGGGACAAAAATGGAGCAGAGACTGAAGGAAAGGAGGTCCAGTGACCTGCCCAACTTGGAATCTATCACATAGGTAGGCACCAAACCCTGATGCTATTAGTAATGCTGTTATGCTTGCAGATAGGAGCCTAGCATGGCTGTTCTCTGAGAGGCTCTACCAGCAGTTGACTGAGACAGATGCAGATACTTATTTTTATAGCTAACCATTGGACTGAGCTCAGGGACCCCTATGGAAGAGTTAGGGGAAGGATTGAAGGAACTGAAGGGGATGCTAACTCTATAGGAAGAACAACAGTGTCAACTAACCTGGACCTCTGGAAGCTCCCAGACACTGAGCCACCAACCAGGCAGCATACCCGAGCTGGTTGGAGGCCCCTGGGACATATGTAGCAGAGAGCTGCCTTGTCTGGCCTCAGTGGAAGAGGATGCCCCACGGTGGGGGGATACCCAGGAGGGGGCACCCTCTCAGGTGAAGGGGGGGGATAGGGAAAGTATTCTGCAAGAGGGGACTAGGAGAAGCAACATTTAGGATGTAAATAAATAAAATAATAAAAAAGTAAAGCCATACACTATCCGTTACGTTACAATGCCATTCCACAGTATTCACTTACAAATGGATTTCTGTGGGATTTGAATATTCCTAGCTATAAAAACAATTGTCATCTAAATAAAAGTTAAAATACTTAAGTAAAATATATAATATATATGCACTGGTTTTAAAATCAATTATATATCATTGATATAAAGATAGGGAATACTTAAGCCATAGTAACCACTATACCACTAATTGTACATCTAGCAAACATGAAAATATACAACTGATAGCTAAGGACTTTGTGACTTTGGACAATGATCCTCTTTCCCCTACATTAGAAAAGATTCTGAGCTGAAAGTATAACTCAGTGGTAGAGCTCTAGGTCTAATCAACACCAAAAAAAAAAAAAAAAAAAAAAAAAAAAAAAAAAAAAAAAAAAAAAAAAAAAAAAAAAAAACCAAAAAAAAAAAAAACCACAAAACATTCCTACCTTATCCTTCTTATCTTGGCGGGCATAAGGGAAGCACGGGATGACTGCAGTAACCCGGCTGGCTGAAGCAATCTTGCAAGCATTAATCATGATCAAAAGCTCCATTAGATTGTCATTTATCTCACCACACCCACTTTGAACAATGTAGACATCTTCTCCACGAACGCTTTCCCCAATTTCCACACTAAAATAGAAAAGAGAATGAATATAAACAGTAGATTTTTCTAAGCCACCACAGTCATAGGATCAGCATTAATATATGCAATGGATGGGTTACAGCTACATGTGGATATTGATCACTTCAGACTTTGAGAGAGGACCTAAGGGTTGGGGAGAGATGGCTCAGTGGTTAAGAGCACTGACTGCTCTTCCAGAAGTCCTGAGTTTAATTCCCATCAACCACATGGTAGCTCACAATCATCTGTAATGAGATCAGATGCCCTCTTCTGGTGTGTCTGAAGACAGCTACAGTATACCTATACACATAAATTTAAAAAGAAAAAGAAAACAAATAAACAAGAAACAATAGAGAAAGAGCACCTAAAGGAACCTGTATACTAGAGGCAGGTTATCATCCAGTTTCATTACAGTTCATTGTACAAATATTCTGAGTTTATAAATGTGATACAGGATGAAAAAGATTGGTTGACTTTAAAGTACTTATAAAGATGTAATTGCACTGTAATTTTTTATGGTGACCATCAGATACAGTACCAAATCTGCTATTAATGATAACTATTATAGGCCACACATAAGGAAAGGAAGAAAACCCTCAGAAATGAATCACAATTGTTCTATATACTATAGAGAAGACAATACCTCTCCTATCATAGTGTAAGTATGCTAAAGTATTAAATACTCAGGCCAAACTAAGTACTCTACTAGGATTATGTAAAAGTGAATGAAAGAGATGTGGGCCTTGCCCTTTCTGTGCTAACTACTCTGAATTAAGCAGAAAGTCTTTCTAACTACAATGGTCTGGAGGGATGAGATTAGTCTTTAAGAACATGAAATGGAGCCGGGCGTGGTGGCGCACACCTTTAATCCCAGCACTCAGGAGGCAGAGGCAGGTGGATTTCTGAGTTCAAGGCCAGCCTGGTCTACAAAGTGAGTTCCAGGACAGCCAGAGCTATCCAGAGAAACCCTGTCTCAGAAACAAACAAACAAAAGAACATGAAGTGGCTGGGTCTGGTGGTGCACACCTTTAATCCCAGTACTTGGGAGGCAGAGAGATCTCTTTATGAGTTTGATGCTGGCCTGATCCACAAAGTTCTAAGACAGCCAGGGATATATAGAGTCTCAAAAAACCAAACCAAACCTACAAAACTGGGCCAGTATTGGTGGCCTACACCTGCAATTCCAGGACGAAAGAAACTGAGAAAGGGGGAAGGTGATTTTAAAGACAAGGTAGCTACATAAAAACAGACCTTGTCTGAAAAAAAAATGACAAAGACATAGTGCAAAATGAAGAAAAACCAACAAAATAAAAGGCTAGTTTATGAGTGAGAAAAAAAATATACCATTGATAACCCTCTAAGATAACTAATGAATACAGCTTTGTGAGTAGGGAGGTTGGAGGATCTGGGAGGACTTGGGTGAGGAGAAAATATGATCAAAATGTATTGTATGAAAAAAAGTTAGGCAACAAAACTAACCCCCAGCTTAATCTGAGAATTCTACCAGCATTTAAACAGCACTAATGCTTATTTTACAGTCTTTTCCAGAAATGGATGAGAAGGAAACAGGTTCCAACTCAGTTTTATTGCGGCCAGGAAGTATTACTCAGGTACTAAAACCTGATGACTGCAGTATTAAAACCATTGAAAAAGAGCAGGAAGAAAGTAGATGTAATCATCTCAAAGCAAATAGAAAAGACCCTTTTGCTAATTAAGTCAATAGTGGAGCTTTATATATCTTGACTTTTGTTTGTTTTCTTCTATTTCTTTTGTCTTTTCCTTCTTCAGACAGGGTTTCTCTGTGTAACAGAGCCCTGGCTGTCCTAGACTTGTTTTGTAGACCATGCTGGTCTCAAACTCAGAGATCTGCCTGCCTCTACCTCCCTGTCACTGTGCTCAAAGATGTGTGCCACTGCTGCCCGGCCTCGCTAGCCTTATTATCAGTGTAAATATACCTATTGTTGCATTATACCATAGCTTTACAGGAAAACTACAGTTTCCAGAAAAAATATAATTAGAAAGTTATAAAACACTAAGACATATATTTCTCAATTTTTCCAACTGCTTATAAGTCTACAACTCAAAACTCGTTTTCCAGACACTGGGAATAATATTATTTTGTACATGCTAGGCAAGTGATTTGCCACTGAGATATACTATATACTCTACTCTCAAAACTCAAATTTAAATTTATTTTCTTTTTGGGGGGACAATAAAGGACTCATGTAGTAATTCATGATGGCCTGCAATTTACTAAAGAGCTGAGGATGAGCTCAGACTTCTGATTCTCCTGCCACTTCCTCCAAAGGCACCACCATGCCTGCTTCTAAATTCCATTTTGATGGCACGCACTTATAATTAAGACAGAGTAGGCAGAGGGCAGTTTAGGATAGACAGTGAGCTCCAGGGCAGTCTGGGCCAGTTTATGACCCTGTCTCAAAACAACCAACTAAACAAATAAATAGTAAAGAAAAGAATATAATTGTGTACCATTATACCTGTGTATACTCAAGTAAATCATTATTGCATCTTTCAATGATAGCTGAGGTAACAGAAGTATAAAAAAAAAAAAAAAAAAGAAAGACAGACAGACACTTCTGTGGTCAGACAAAAAAACCTACTTTAATTCTGTATTTTCCGAGAAACTGTATAATGCTGAGGGAACCTGGGAAACTTCCAATTTCTGTAGTTAGCATAAGAAATTGTCCACCAGAGCTGGCCGGTGGTGGCGCACGCCTTTAATCCCAGCACTCGGGAGGCAGAGGCAGGCAGATTTCTGAGTTCAAGGCCAGCCTGGTCTACAGAGTGAGTTCCAGGACAGCCAGGACTATACAGAGAAACCCTGTCTCAAAAAACAAACAACAACAAAAAGAAATTGTCCACCTCTGAACCAGGTTTGGTGGTATACACTTATACTCTTATCCCTTAGGAAATTGTCCACCTCTGAACCATGTTTGGTGGTATACACTTATACTTCTATACCTTAGGAAATTGATGAAAGCCAAGGCTACATACCTTGTCTCCAAAAAAAAGGGAATAGTTTAAAATATTTCCTCCTTAGCTTGTCATGCACCATTCAGGGTTTTTTCTGTTTTTTTGTTTTTTAAAAAAATATTCCTTGGATATATCCTTTCACTTTCTGGCCTCTATGCTTCTTGCCGGTATCTGGAATTTTTTTTTTTCTATAACTACTTACCCATTTTTAGGTCTCTGATTACAATTCCTTCTCTGATAGTCTTATTAAACTGTATTCAGAGAACGAGTAATAATAAAAAAGAATGTAGCTAAGGTACATGTATTGAATGTAGCTCAATTGGGAGTGTTTCCTTAGTATTTAGGAAGTCTTGTGTTAGATCTTATCTAGGTGTGGGTGCAGTCTTTAATTCCAGGTTGAGACAGGAAAATCAGGTTATAAGGAATTTGAAGACAGCCTGAATTGTCTCACAACAAAACCTTTTGTATGCATTCATGAGTTCCCGAGACAAGAGGTTCACAAACCTGGAGTCAATCTGAGCTAAGCATGCAAATTTGTCTCAAAAATAAAAAAAGCATTAGCCAGGGCTGGAGTGATGGCTCAGCCTGTAAGAGCATTGACTGCTCTTTCGAAGGTCCTGAGTTCAAATCCCAGAAACCACATGGTGGCTCACAACCACCTGTAATGAGATCTGATGCCCTCTTCTGGTGTGTCTGAAGTATAATAATAAATAAATCTTTGGGCAAGCAGGGACTGAGCGAGGGGTTGACCTGAGGGAGCAGAGGTCCTAAAAAAAAAAATTCAATTCCCAACAACCACATGAAGGCTCAAAACCATCTATACAGCTACAGTGTACTTAAATAAATAAATCTTTTTTTTTTTTAAAGCATTAACCAGGCATGATGATACACACTCTGAGGTATGATAGATGTGAGACCAGATTGGGCTATATAGTGGGACTCAATCATCATCCTTAAATGGCCAGGACAGGACAGGTTTAAAGAATACCTCAAACAATTTTTCTAAGTTACCCCCAAAGCAACAGTGACTTTTTAAATTTGATTATTTTTTTACTTATTCGCTTTACATCCTGCTCACTGTCCCCCATCACACTCTCCCACAATCCTTCCCCATTCTCCTCTGGGCAGTTGGGGGGCCCCTAGGTATCTATCTCCCCAGCCCAGCACTTCAAGTCTCTTGGAGGCTAAGCGAGAAGTGTCTTTTAAAAAGGAATTCTTCAGGGCTGGTGAGATGGCTCAGCGGGTAAGAGCACCCGACTGCTCTTCCGAAGGTGATAAGTTCAAATCCCAGCATCCACATGGTGGCTCACTACCATCCATAACGAGATCTGGCGCCCTCTTCTGGAGTGTCTGAAGACAGCTACAGTGTACTTACATATAATAAATAAAATAAATCTTTAAAAAAAATAAAAATAAAAAGGAATTCTTCAAGTCTTGTTTTCTTTTTTAGAGATAGTATCTAACTGAGAATTCCTGGCTGGCTTGGAATTCTATATAGATCAGGTTGACCTTGGACCCTGGGATCAGCCTGCTTTATCTGGCTGAGATTAAAGGTAAGTTTTTAGACTCTCACTTTCCTTGACAGACTCCCTGATTTAAAAAAAAAAAAAGTGCTTCTGTTTTGTGGCTCATGCCGTCTAGACTAAGTATTTCCAACATTGAGCAACTTCAAACAAATAGCTAAATCTGTACTCCTCTCACACATCTCACCTCTTTGACCCAGATCTCTGTTCTCCGGGGGGAGAGTAGAAGTTGGGTGCACCGATTTCCAATAAGGTCAGGTTTGCCTTATGCATGGTATCAGAGGTCTACCTAGGGAGGTAGTTTCAGAAAAGGGCAGAGTATCAAGGGCTTCACACAGATTCACTTCCTAGTGTCACACTGATTAGGAGTTAGAAAACACACAATTTCACAACTGACCCTAGAAAGTCTGACAGACTTAAATTCCTCAAAGCATTTAGATCAAAGTGGCTTCTCACCTTATAAAGCCTCAAATGAGTCAATAAAACCCTACAACATTATTACATTTTGCATTCTACTCTTTATCACTTGTGAACCCGAGGAGTTCGTAAATGCAAGTCTCTAAAGAGCTGTTATCCCTTAAGCTGCTAGAAAACAAAAGATATGATAAGGTAACTCTAAACTTTAGCAATTTTTTCTTTTTTTTTTTTTTTTTTTTTTTTTTTTTTTTTTTTTTTTTTTTTTTTTTTTTTTTTTTTTTT
>LR755144.1:397055-515099 GCA_902729485.2 Mus minutoides | reverse complement strand
GAGGCTGTCCAGAGCAAGTGGAGCCGATCAGAGCGAGCCGGGCAGGCTGGGATGAGGGGGGGGGGCTTACGGGGGCGTCCGGGAGCGAGTGGGGCTGGCCGGAGTGAACAGAGCTGGCGGGAGCGAGCGGGGTTGACTGGGACAAGGAAAAAAAAAGTGTTTGCTATGAAACCCCATGTAGTGGCTATTCCTGGTTGTCAAATTGACTGTATCTGGAGTGAACTACAATCCAGGATTGGAGGGCTCACATATGATCCAGATCTTGAGGCTGGAAGACACAAGTTTCTGAACTGCATCTTGGCATGGAGACTTTTTTTGGGGGGGTGGGGGGGTGAGACAGGGTTTTTCTGTATAGCCCTAGCTGTCCCAGAACTCACTAGACCAGGCTAGCCTCCAACTCAGAAATCTGCCTGCCTCTGCCTCCTGAGTGCTGGGATTAAAGACGTGTGCCACCATGCCTGGCTCTTGGCATGGAAATCTTGAGGCATGGTGGCTATGAAAAGCTTAGGCCCAGGCAAGGTAGTACACACCTTTAATCCCAGAGGATTGGGGCTGGTGAGATGGCTCAGCGGGTAAGAGCACCCGACTGCTCTTCTGAAGGTGATGAGTTCAAGTCCCAGCAACCACATGGTGGCTTACAACCACCCCTAAAGAGATCTGACGCCCTCTTCTGGTGCTTATAGTGTACTTATGAATAATAATAAATGAATCCTGAATAATAATAAATGAATCCTTGGACAGGAGCAGGGACTGAGCAAATGGGACCGACCGGAGCGAGCGGGGCCAACCAGAGCGAGCAGGGTTGACCAGAACAAGGGGAAAAAATCCCAGAAGATTGAGGCAAGGAGATCTCTGAGTTCAAGGTCAGCCTGGGGCAAAACAAGTTCTAGATCCAGTTAGTGGTACACACCTTTGATCTGGGCCACACCTTCTGCTGGAGATCTACTTACATAAAGACATTGGGAGAAGGAAGATTCAATCTTTTTTGCCTGCTCACACTTACTTGCAAGCACATCTGTTGGAATCTACTTCTACAGAAGACCAGCTTAAACAATTAGCAACTAAATTCCCTAAATATAGAGAGATGTTCCATAAATTCTGCGACTCTCGAGAACCCTGACTAAGACAACCCGATACTGCATTTTTTAATCCCCAGAGCTCAGGGTAGACCTCCCAAAAGTTGTTCCCTGACCCTCACCCCACACAAATATGTCTGGGCATACGTTTGTGCATTGAGTATAGTGCTCATGGAGGCCGGAAACACTGGATTTCCCTGGAGCTAGAATTACTGGCAGTTGTTAGCTGCCCAGTGTGGGTTCTGGGAATGGAGCTCTGGTCCTTGCAAAAGTCCACTTAACATCTAAGCCATGTCTCTAGTCCCTAAAATGAAAAATTAAAAAATAATTATGGGGCTGGAGAGATGGCTCAGTGGTTAAGAGCACTGACTGCTCTTCTGAAGGTCCTGAGTTGAAATCCCAGCAACCACATGGTGGCTCACAACCATCCATAATGAGATCTGATGCCCTCTTCTGGTGTGTCTGAAAACAGTTACATCGTATTTACATATAATAAATAAATCTTTAGAAAAATAATTATGAACGTGATGGTGGTGCACACCTTTGACCCTGGCACTCAGAAGGCAGAGCAGGCAGATCTTTGAGTTCAAGGCCAGCCTGGTCTACAAAAAGAATTCCAGGATAGCCAAGGCTACACAGACAAACTGTCTTCAAAAAACAAAAATCCAGCCGGGCGTGGTGGCGCACGTCTTTAATGTCTTTAATCCCAGCACTCAGGAGGCAGAGGCAGGTGGATATTTGAGTTCGAGGCCAGCCTGGACTACAAAGTGAGTTCCAGGACAGCCAGGGCTATACAGAGAATCCCTGTCTCGAAAAACCAAAGAAACAGAAAAATAATTATGAAAACAGATATGAGTGTTTCAAAGGTAATTCATAAGTATTACTAATGACCAGGGTTGTTGGACATTTAGAAAAGTTTTCCTATTTCTGCTCAGGCCTGATTTAATCAGTCGAAACCGCCCCCCCCCCTTGTAAAAAAAAAAACAAAAAAAACAACAACTAAGGTTTCCTTGAGGGGTAAAACAAAACTCAGGTCAGGATTAGAGGTGCATGCCTTTAGTTACAGCACTTGGACGCAGAAAAATTGTTAGTTTGAGGCCTGCCAATGCTACATTGTAGGTTTCCCTCTAAAAACAAAAACAAAAAACAAGCAAGCAAACAAACAAAAACAAAACAAAAACCCCTGTAAACCCCTTAATATACATCTATCTGTCTCTGGCTAACAGTAGCTCATAAAACTAAGTAGTGAAAGAATTTGGAGCAGGGCAGTAGTGGCGCAGGCCTTTAATCCCAGCACTTTGCAGGCAGAGGCAGTCAGATCTCTGAGAACGAGGCCAGCCTGGTCTACAGAGTGAGTTCCAGGACAGCCAGGGCTACACAGAGAAACCTTGTCTCACAAAACAAAACAAACAAAAACAAACAAACAAACAAAACCACCAGGGTTTGCATGGGTTTGATGGTGTGAATGGTTAAGAGCTGACATCCTTATGAGGGGAAATCTGATCTCTGACCTGGAGGGGAAAGGAGAGAGGCAGCACAACTCATTTTATTCTAGAAAATGCTGAGGGGGTTCCCTCTAGCCTACATTTCAAATTTCCAGCTAACTTCAAAGCACAGGGCCACTGAGAGAATTGTGTAAACAGGCTTCCTTGGAAAGTCTCTACCCACCCCCACCCAAAGGGGTGTTTTTGTCTGCTTTCACTTTCCTCTGAGTGGCAGATGCCAAGGAGAATCTGAATCCCTTCCTCTGCTCAGCCATTTCTTTTATAATCTTGTTGCTGCTGTTCTTTTGAAACAGGGGTGTGGGTTGGGGGGTGCCGGGGGGGAGGTGGGTGTCTCAATGTGTAGCTCCAGCCTACTTGAAACTTGCTGTGTAGGTCAAACTGGCTTTGTACTCACAGAGATCCATCTGTGGACTATTATGCCTGGAATTTCTTTAAAAATATTTTATACCCTTTAATAATGTGTGTGTATGTGTGTGTACATCCACATGAGTCCAGGTATCTGTGGAGGCCAGAGGTGTTGGATTACCCCTAGATTTGGAGTTTCAGGAGGTTGAGACAGCTGACTCAGGGGTGTGCTGAGAACAGAACTCAGGTTCTGTGGAAGAGCACAAGTGCTTTTCCAGTCCTTAGCAGATACCTTTCAGGCATCTCCTGAGACGCTTTGGATAGAGTACAGCTGTCAGTCTCTGGAGTACAGATACAAAAATACCATGGCCTTCAATGACCGAGCAGAGGGAGGGATTCAGACTCTCCTGTGACTCTATGGTATAGTGCTTGCCTATCAGGAATAAGGTTCTGGGTTCCATTCCTGGACACACACACCCCATATACACACGTACACGTGTGATGGCTTTCTCCAGCAATCCTAGCATTCAGGTGAAGGATAAGGACATGATAGCCCAGCTTTGGCTCTATGAGACTCTGTCTTTAAAAACAGGCAAACAAAATAAAAGCTTCCTTTTTGGAGTCTGGCCCTTTGGCTCTAACATGCTGGCCGTCTTCCAGAATGTACTCCTTGGACTTTGGAGTTACCTTCTGGTGATTATTTCTAGCTTCTTCTGGTATCAGCATTCTTCCTAGGTTGTTCCCGTTTCTAGATCTGATTTCTCACTCCTGACGCCGACCTGACCTGACCATTCTCAACCACCTTAATTCAATGACCAAACCAGAGTGGATTTCTTGCTTTAGTAAACATTCCAAACTGGGTGTGGTGGTACACACCTTTAATTCCAGCATTTCGGAGACAACAACAGGTGAATCTCTGAGTTCAAAGCCACCTTGCTCGACATGGCAAGTTTCAGGACAGCCAGAGCTACATAGGGAGAGTCTGTCTCAAAAAAACAAGTAAAACCAACCAAACAAATAATAAAGAAGTAAATATCCCAGAGAGCTTTCAAAGGACATAGTCACAAACATTTTTGGAAACAAGAGAACTTCAATGATGCCTTTGAGTTTGTTTTCTGTTGACTATCTACTATTGGGCATGTAGCCTAGACTTGGGAGTAGTTTCTTTCCTCAGTGAGACTCTTTTAAAAAAAAATTTACATTTGCAAGTGATTATCATATGGAATAGATTCTGGTTTAGGGATAGGGCCATATGTCCACTTCTATGTCAGCCCTAGGACCAGTTTTATTTTGTCACTAACTCTCAGAAGCCTATTTGTTTTACATCGAGAGACAGAAAGAAAGAGGGTGGAGCCAGATGTGAGTGGAGATGGGGAGGAACTGGGAGAAGTAGAGGGAGGGGAAGCTGTAATGGGGATGTTTACTTAGCACAACCTCAGGCTCTTTTCCAGGGACCTGGAAGCCCAGGTTCTGTCCCCTACAATGGCATGTGTGGGGGAAATAAAGAAGTCTTTTTCTAAATAACAACAAAAATCACGGTCTTGCTCCTTTTTTTGTTTTTGTTTTTCCGAGACAGGGTTTCTTTGTGCAGCCCTGGCTGTCCTGGAACTCACTCTGTAGACCAGGCTGGCCTCCAACTAGAAATCCACTACCTCTGTCTCCCAAGTGCTGGGATTAAAGGCATGCGCCACCATGGCCAGCCCTTACTCCTTTTCTTAAAATAATTCCTGTTCTGAAAGATTTGTCTCATCCACTTAGGGTTTGTTTTTATTTTTGTTTTTTTTAATTAAAAAGTGTTTTGTCTCAGTTGAGATTTAGTTGAATGCATTTTGTTCTAGGTTTCATGTGAGTTCATTTCTCATGTGTGTGTGTGTGTGTGTCACTGTGTGAGGTCAGTTAGTATCACAAGGAGGGAGAATCATCTCAGGATTTAAAAGATGACAGCCAGAGTTAGGCAAAAGCAGTGGGAACAAGTGAGCTTTGCAGTTTGTTCTGGTGTTTAACTTTTATGAACTGAAGGAGTGATCTGGGATAATTACTGACCTATGGAATGTTTGAATGATGTTAGAAGGACTTACTTGCATTAAAAATGCTGAAATGGAAGCCATGCTTGCCAAGTGGTGTGGCACAAGCCCTTATTAATCGCAGTTCTTGGGAGGCAAGCGGGGCTTTGTGAGTCCAAGACTAATCTGGTCTACAAATGCAGTGCCAAACCAGACACAGCTAATGTAGTGAGACCCTATTTCATTAATACATACATACAAACATACACACTTATTTTTAAAGGAAAAAAGGAAGGAGAAAGAAAACCAGGCTCAGGGCACACACCTCTAATTCCAGAGGTTGGAAGCCTGTGACTGGAAGACCACTAAAGACTGCATCAAAAAAATCTGTTTACAGAAAAAAAATTGAAGACAGAGTCTTTTGTAGTCAAGATCTGCATTGAAACTACTATGTTGCTTAAGATATCTTAAACTTCTGATGCTCCTGCCTCCATAAATGCTGGGATTATAGGTGTGTGCCACAACATTTGGTTTTATTTGGTGCTGGGAATTGAGCCCAGTGCTTCATGCACGCTAAGCAGAGACACTACCAAGTGAATTTTATCTCCAGTTCTTACCCTAATCAGTGTTTGTTTTGTAAGCCAATGGAGGGAGGGTTGTAAATGCTTATAATCCCAAAATTTGTGATAAGGAAAGATGATCTTGAGTACAAGGCCAGCCAGCTGGGACTTCATAATGAACTTCAGGCGGGGGTGGGCTACATAGTGAGACCCTTTGCTAAAGCAACATCAAATGCAACCAAAGAAAAAGCTAACAGAACCTCTAGTTCAACCTAGTATTTATAATGTGTATATTTAGAGACAGATTTTTATCCCATGCTGGCCTGGAGCACAAGATCCTCCAGCTCTTGTCTCTTGAGCGCTTAACTTGAAAGCCTATATTGTTAGACCTAGGGGTGGTGAGGCACAGTCTTTGTGAGTTCGAAGCCAGCCTGGACAACAGAGTGAGTTCCAGGACAGCCAAGGTTACACAGAGAAACCCTGTCTTGGAAGAAAAAAAAAGTTTTTAAGACTTTTTATCTAAGTGCACTGTAACTACTTTCAGACACCCCTGAAGAGGGATCATATCTCATTACAGATGGTTGTGAACCACCATGTGGTTGCTAGGAATTGAACTCAGGACCTCCAGAAGAGCAGTCAGTGCTCTTAACTGCTGAGCCATCTCTCCAGCTCTTGCCTCTGCCCTGCTGGCTCTAGCCCTGCTCACTGTAGCTGTCTTCAGACACCCCAGAAGAAGGCATCAGATCTCATTATGGGTGGTTGTGAACCACCATGTGGCTCCTGGGATTTGAACTCAGGACCTTTGGGAGAGCTATTAACCAGTGCTATTAACCACTGGCCATCTCTCCAGCCAGAACTTTTTTTTTTAAGCCTATAATACACCAATACACCTAGACCACTTATTTTATGGTAACAGGTTATTGATGGACCTGGTTTGTAGTATAATTGATAGAATGCTTGCTTATTATGTAGGAGGCTCAGAGATTCATTTTTAGTACCATAGAAACCACATACAGTGGCAGAGTCCTGTAATCTCAGCCCTAGGAATATGAAGGCAGGAGAATCAGGTGCTTAATGTCATTCTTGTCTCCATATTGAATTTAAGGCAAGCTTGGGATACAGGAGGCCTTCTGTGTCTCAAAAATAATAATCAATCGAGGCTGGAGAGATGGTTCAGCAGTTAAGAGACTTGAAGAGGACCTGAGTTCTCAGCACTCACAGGGCAGCTTCAGTTCCAGGGGCTCTGAGTCCTCTTCTGACCTACCCTGGCACATGTGTGAGTATGATATATCCATGCATATAGTCAGGTACCCTAACATATACATAAAAATAAAATAAGTATTAAAAACAAAACCAAGCACTCAACCAAGCAAATGCAAAGACGTTGATAGCCACAGAAAAGAAGTTACTCTCCAAAGGCACACAACTAGTCCTTGGAAGAGCTGCAAGGATAGATGTCTGGGCTTGGAGAGTTCACACCGTGGTTAAGAGTGAGTTCCGGGGCTGGTGACATGGCTCAGCAGGTAAGAGCACCCGACTGCTCTTCCGAAGGTGTTAAGTTCAAATCCCAGCATCCATATGGTGGCTCACAACCATCCGTAACGAGATCTGGTCCCCTATTCTGGAGTGTCTGAAGACAGCTACAGTGTACTTGCATATAATAAATAAAATAAATCTTAAAAAAAAAAAAGAGTGAGTTCTGGACTTTTGTGATCTCTGCAGGCCCCTTACTTATTGCCCACAATTCTCTCTTCTTTCTCTTCCAGCCGAGCAAGATACCCAAAGGAAAGAAGGCCAAGGGGAAGAAGGTGGCCCCGGCCCTCTGCTGTCGTGAAAAAACAGTAGGCCAAAATGGTGGTCAATTCTTTGTTTGAGAAAATGCCCGAGAACTTCGGCACATCCAGCCCAAAAGAGATCTCATACACTCTCAGGTAGCCCTGCTACAGGGCCTGCTACAGCGCCTGCTATAGGCTGCAGCAGCAAAGAGCCATCCTCTAGAAGCGGCTCAAAGCACTCCCTGCCATTAACCAGTTCACCCAGGCCCTGGCAGGCAAACAGCTACTCGGCTGCTTAAGCTTGCCCACAAGTACAGGCCAGAGACAAAGCAAGAGAAGAAGCAAAGGCTACTGGCCCGTGCTGAGAAGAAAGCTGCTGCCAAAGGGGGCGTCCCAAGTAAGAGATTATCTGTCCTCCAAGCAGGAGTCAATACAGTCTCTACCTTGGTGGAGAGCAGGAAGGCTCAGCTGGTGGTGATTGCCCATGACATAGACCCCACTGAGCCGGTGGTTTTCCTGCCTGCTCTGTGTGGAAAGATGGGGGTGCCCTACTGCAGCATCAGGGGGAAGGCCAGGCTGGGGCGCCTGGTCCACAGGAAGACATGCACCACTGTTGCCTTCACACAGGTTAACTCGGAAGACAAGGGTGCTCTGGCCAAGCTGGTAGAAGCTATTAGGACCAAGTACAATGATAGATATGACGAGAACTGCCCCCCTGGGAGTGTCCTGGCAGTGTCCTGTGTCCTAAGTCTGTGGCTTGCATTGCCAAGAAGGAAACAGCAAAGGCTAAAGAACTCGCCACTAAACTGGGTTAAATGGATTTGAATTTGACTGCCAGCATCCACAAGTGGCAGCTCACAACCACCTCTTGTGGGCATTTGCTCTCATGCTCACGCAAACACATATCTTTAATATTCAAAAATGTATACAACCAAATAAAAGAATCAAAGTCTGTTTCTGGTCTAGGGCTCTTCCAGGTCTGTTTCTGAGCTAAGCTAAGCCGTGGGCCAGCACTACAATAGCTGTGAATCAAATTAGTCTCTTCCAGCCGGGCGTGGTTACTCATACCTTAAATCCTGCCTCAAAACAACAACAACAACAACAACAACAATCTGTCTTTTCCACTGCTCAACAAATGAAATCTGTCATTTTCTACTTTGTTCTTTGGGTGGAGGTCTTGCACATATCCACTGTGCTAAGCTAAAGAGAGGGCGGGATTGACTGCCTGTCCTCTTGGTGGCCAAGGCCACCTAGCATTTGGGGCTTGTAAGTCATAGCTGGAAGTAGGAATTGCATTTGCTTCCGAGCACTGCAAACAGCGTGTCCATACTGAAACGTGGTTGTCAAGTGTGTACAGTAAAGGGTGAGGCAGACAAAAACTTGAAATCATTTTTAGTTTTAGGACTTAAAATTTTTATGTTATCTTATTTTTTTTTAATTTTATGTTATGTGTATAGATGTTTTTCCCCTGCATGTATGCCTGTGTACCAGACACAATGTATTTATTGTATGTTAAGTATTTCCTCCTCATGTGTACTCCCTTTCCAAGTAAAAGCTTTCAATAACTCTATTACAAAGGTCACAGGGCATGCATATTAGTTAAAAGATCAGATTCGAAGCTGGGTGTGTTGGTGCAGGCTTATAATCCCAGCACTAGAGAGGCAGAGGCACTTATATCTCTGTGAATGAGAGGTCAGTGTGGTCTGCATAGTGAGTGCCAAGTGCAGTGAGTTCCAGACCAGCCAGCGCTGTGTAGTGAAAAACCTCATCTTAAAAAAAAAAAAATTGCATTTGCAGGAAGCTCTTTGTCCCAGTTCCCAAATGTCTTATTTAGCTAATCATGTGGTTCACAACCTAATGAAAGTCTCTGATTAGTTTTTTGTGTTTGTTTGTTTTTTTTGTTTTTTGCTCAGAAAAAGAAAATGGAGATATAAATCAGCTTAGAGGGAAGATAGGCACAGGATGTTTTGGAGAGGTCAGAGGAATGTCGGAAGCCCGGGGCTGTCCTACTGTGGTGGGAATGGAGAGAGCAATCAGTAGCCCTGAACTGAAGCTGAATTTGCTTTCTAGGAAACTTGACAGTGATCTTAGGAACAGAAGTTTCCTCCTTTCCCCACAATTCCATGAAAATCGTTATCTTGCTAACATTTTGGTAAACTGCCTACATAAAAGTGGAAAAGATTTGAGACAAACCCTGGCAGAGTGGGTAAGCTCAAGAAGTTGCCCCCACCCCCTCGCCGGAAGCTGATACTAACTTGGAGCTTAATTGGGTAGGGTGGTACATACCTATAAATGGTGAGGCCAAGGGAGGAGGATCACAAGTTTTTAGGCCAGCCTGAGCTACAAAGTGAGGGAGGCTCTGTTGAAAGAAAAAGAAAAAGAAAAAGAAGGAAGTTTAAAAAATGGATTTTGAGATCTTTTTTTTTTTAAGATTTATTTATTTATTATATGTAAGTACACTGTAGTTGTCTTAATACACTCCAGAAGAGGGCATCAGATTTCATTACGGATGGTTGTAAGCCACCATGTGGTTGCTGGGATTTGAACTCGGGACCTTCGGAAGAGCAGTCGGGTGCTCTTACCCGCTGAGCCATCTCACCAGCCCGAGATCTTTTTAAAAAATGTGATTCATCATTTCCTCTTCTGGGTTTATAGCTGAAGGAGTCAAGCGCCCATACTGTAAGAATACCTACATTTCTGTTTTCCTTGCAGCTCTGTGCACAATATCCAAAATATGGAACCAACCTAGATGTCTACCAATAGACAGACAGATGAATACAAATGCATTGCACAGGCACAAGGGAGTCTTATTCAACAATAAAGAATAAGGAAACTGTACTGGCTGGTTTTGTGTGTCAACTTGACACAAGTTGGAGTTATTACAGAGAAAGGAGCCTCCCTTGAGGAAATGCCTCCATGAGATCCAGCTGGGAGGCATTTTCTCAATCAGTGATTAAGTGGGGAGGGCTGCTAGTTCTGGGTTCTATAAGAAAGCAAGTTGAGCAAGCCAGGGGAAACAAGCCAATAAGTAACATCCCTCCATGTCCTCTGCATCAGCTCCTGCTTCCTGACCTGCTTGAGTTCCAGTCCTGACTTCCTTTGGTGATGAACAGCAATGTGGAAGTGTAAGCTGAATAAACCCTTTCCTCCCCAACTTGCTTCTTGGTCATTATGTTTTGTGCAGGAGTAGAAACTCTGACTAAGACAGAAATTATGTAATTTATACGAAAATTCATAGACACAGAGATCACCACGCTAAGTGAAATAAGCCAGACTCAGAAAGACACATGTCACACAATCATACTCATATGTGGAAGCTAAACCAAAAACACTTTACTACCAAAAGATAAAACCTAAAACAGTGATTGCCAGGAGTGGGGAGCAGTGCAGAGCTGGAGAGATGTTGGTTAGAGGTTACATACAGGTAATGTGTAGGATAAACAAGTTTAGAGATCTATCTAATACACAGCATGAAGACCATGTAGTTAGTAAAAGTATACTGGGGCCAATAAGATGGGTCAGTAGATAAAGGTGCTTGCTGTCAATCTGAAGACCCAAGTTTAGTCCCCAGTGTTAGCATTCTGTCTAAGCAACTGCCAGGTACACCTGACCCACTATAAAAGGTGTTACTTGCCCTCTCCTCCTCTCTCTCTCTCTCTCTTTTTTTTTTCTTTTCGAGACAGGGTTTCTCTGTATAGCCCTGGCTGTCCTGGAACTTACTTTGTAGACCAGGCTGGCCTCGAACTCAGAAATCCGCCTGACTCTGCCTCCCGTGCTGGGATTAAAGGCGTGCGCCACCATGCCTGGCTCCTCTCCTCCTCTCTTTTTTTTTTTCCCTTGTTCCGGTCAACCCCGCTCGCTCTGCTTGACCCCGCTCGCTCCGGCCAGCCCCACTTGCTCCCAGCTGCCCCTGTACGGCCCCCGCTTTTTTCCAGCCAGTCCTGCTCGCTCCGATCGGCTCCGCTTGCTCCGGTTTGGCCCCGCTCGTTCTGGCCGTCCCCGTTCGGCCCCACTTGCTCCAGCCCTGCTAGCTCCGGCGTCCCCGCTTGCTCCGGCCGTCCCCATTCGGCTCTGCTCACTCCGGACAGCCTGGCTTGCTCTGGTTGGTCTCTCCAGTCCAAGGATTCATTTCTTATTATTCTTCATAAGTACGCTGTAGCTGACTTAAGTCACACCAGAGGAGGGCGTCAGATCTTGTTACTGGTGGTTGTAAGCCACCATGTGGTTGCTGGGATTTGAACTCATCACCTTTGGAAGAGCAGTCGGGTGCTCTAACCCGCTGAGCCATCTCACCAGCCCCTCTCCTCCTCTCTTAATCTCTTCTCTCTTGCTCTTGCTCTTCCCTTCCCCATTTCCTTCCTTTCCCCCCTTTTCCATGTACTCATGGCCATGGCTGTCTTCTCTCTCTCTCTCTCTCTCTCTCTCTCTCTGCTTCTACTACCCTCTTAACTCCCCTCCCCATGTCCTGAATAAACTGCATTCTATACTATACCATCATGTGGCTGGTCCCTCAAGGGGAAGGAGTGCCTTGGCATGGACCCGCTGAGACATCCCCTTCCCTCATACCTGACTATACCCCCATAGAACATATCTACCCTTATCTCTATCTTTTTTTATAAACACATCACTCAGATCTACCCTTATCTCTATCTTTTTTTCCTTATCTCTATCTATTTTATAAACACATCACTCAGAGTGCACAAATTGTCCTCTGATCTCTCTACACACATGCTATGTCACACATGCTATGTATGCATGCACATACCATTTTTAAAACTATGTATGCATGCACATACAATTTTAAAAGCTGTAACAAAACATGCTATATCAGAGAGGTAGATTTCATTTACTAGTCACACACACACACACACACACACACACACACACACACACACAATGTTTTATAAAGTGAGTACTGGGGACTGGAGAAATGACTCAGAAATTCAGAGCACTTGCTTGCTTCCTTATTGTTTTGGCCTAAATTTGAATCCCAGCACCCACACTGGGCAGCTCACAAACACATGCCAAAGGGCCTGACACATTCTTCTGGACTCCTCAGATGAACACACACACACACACACACACACACACACACACACACAAATCAATTTTTTAAATGACTGTTCTCTTTTTAAGTAAATTAACACCTTTCCCTACTTCGCTTTTCTTTGCAGTACTCAGAGTAGAACCTAAAGCCTTCTATGTGCTCAGCAAGTGCTTTGCCAACTGAGCTACCCTTTTCTTTTCTTTTTAATTGCTTATTTTATTTGTTTACAGTTCAAATGTTATCCCCCCTTCCCTGTTTCCCCTCAGGAAACCCCCTATCCCATCCTCCCTCCCCCTGCTTCTATGAGGGTGGTCCCCTACCCACCCACCCACTTCTACCTCCTTGCCCTTGCATTCCTCTACACTGGGCCATAGAACCTTCACAGGACCAAGGGCCTCTCCTCCCATTGATGCCTGACAAGGCCATCCTATGCTACATATGCGGCTGGAGCCATGGGTCCCTCCGTGTGTGTTCTTTGGTTGGTGGTTTAGTCCCTGGGAGCTCTGGGAGATCTGGTTAGTTCATATTAATGTTCTTCCTATGGGCTACCCTTTTCAACCCACCCGTTCCTTTAAGCCTCTATGTTGAAGTAGGATAAGAAATCCAAGTCTCCCTTAATTAAATATGCTTCTAGCAAAGAGCGAGAGGATGAAGGAAGAGCAGGGGTGTGGGTGTCAAGGAAACAAGTCAGGGTGTTGGCCAGAGGCCAGGACGAGCCTCTGGTCTGCCTGCCTGTTCCTGAAAGGTTATGATACTCCACTGGGCAGCCCCAGGGCTTCAGGGTTTCAGAAGAGAGGCCAGGAGGGTGCAGGGTGTGCATGTTCCATTTGAGGGGAAATGACAGAAGGCAATTTTGTCTGACAGGAATGGATATTTGAAGGAAAAAGGCTCTCCGTCTTGTTTGGGCCAAGTTTCAAGTTTGGGCCAGGCGCTTAGTGGAAGCTTAATTAGTTTCAGTGGACCAACTGCAGATGGGGCAGCTTGCTTTGCACTTGGTAAACTTGTACAGCTAGGAATGAGGATTTTTATAGCTTCTTTTTCAGCACCATCTCATTAATCCTCACAGTGCAGAGGGAGGCTGAAGACACAGTCATCTTCGTTTTAAAGAAGAGTCCCAAAGAGGTGAAATGACTTGAACTCCATTACAGAGCAAGTTAGCCACTGTGCTGAAAATAGAGCCAAGATGTGATTCTGGAGTGAACTGCCCAAGTCATCCCTGCTTTGTAGCAAGGGACCAGTATCACTTTACACTTTACTCTTTAGGCTGACCCTCTGCTTAAGGACATTGTAGAGAAGCATGATGATATGTATATATATATATATTTTTTCCCAGCATTAAGGAGGCTAAGGCAGGAAGGTTAAGAATTTTAGGCTACTTGTCTACAAAGTGAGTTCCAGGACAACCAGGGCTATACAGAGAAACCCTGTCTTGAAAAACCAAAAATAAAATAAAATAAAATAAAAAAATATTGGCCATTCTGGGCTATGTAGAGAGAAGGAGATCTTGTTTCATAATAGGCAACACTGGGGTATAGAGCAGTGGTTCTCAACCTGTGGGTTGTCACCCCTTTGGATATTGAATCACCCTTTCACAGGGCTCTCCTGAGAACATCGTACAACACAGATATTTACATTACTATTCATAACAGCAGCAAAATTATATTAAGATTAAGAAGTAGCAATGAAAATAACTTTATGGTACAGGGGTCAACACAACATGAGGAACTGTATTAAAGAGGTGCCATATTAGGAAGGTTGAAAACCACTGGTCTAGAGAGTGGAGAGAAAGAGGCTTGCTTTGTCTTAGCATGTCTTCCTGGCTCATCCATCTAGCCCTTGTACCTGTGAGGTTCTTGATCTCTACTTGGGACTAGATTTTCAGAAACGGGTCAGTCCTAGTCTGCCTCATTTTGGGTTCTTTGCCACTGGTTTATCTCATTCATCAGCTAGAAACAGAGCAGATACATCATTCCTGTCAAAGCATGTCTAGAAGTTGAGAAGAAAGAAGGTGGATGTCAAGTAGTTAGGTAAGGAAATGTAACTGGAGTTATATGACACATTTGGGGGTGTATTTGAAGTGCTCAGTATTCTTTCAAAGTATGCAAAGTAACCGAAATGAAACAAAAGGAAGAAAAAAAAAAGAACAAAATCTGTTAAGCTTTATGTTTTTCTCCATGATTTTTTTTTTTTTTTTTTGGTTTTTTCGAGACAGGGTTTCTCTGTATAGCCCTGGCTGTCCTGGAACTCACTTTGTAGATCAGGCTGGCCTCGAACTCAGAAATCCGCCTGCCTCTGCCTCCCGTGTGCTGGGATTAAAGGCGTGTGCCACCACGCCCGGCTCTCCATGATTTTTATTGTCGTCATTTTTAGTATTTGAGGAGTGAGTTGTTAGTGGTGGCAGAGTTTCCCATAGCCCAAGCTGGTGAGCTCCTGCCTCCACATCCTGAGTACTAAGATTAGAGATATGAGCCACACCCAGCTTTTTTGTATCAGGTTTCTTTTGGCATCATATCTTTATTTTTAAAAGTTTCTTTAAAAAAAATATTGGGCTGGCAAGATGGCTCAGCAGGTAAGAGCACTGACTGCTCTTCTGAAGGTCCTGAGTTCAAATCCCAGCAACCACATGGTGGCTCACAATCACCCGTAATGAGATCTGATGCCCTCTTCTGGTGTGTCTAAAGTCAGTTACAATGTATCTATGTATAATAATAAATAAATCTTTAAAAAATAGTTAATATGTCATACAAATTATATTTTCCTTCCAAATCTTTTTTTTGTTTGTTTTGTTTTTTCGAGACAGGGTTTCTCTGTGTAGCCCTGGCTGTCCTGGAACTCACTTTGTAGACCAGGCTGGCCTCGAACTCAGAAATCTGCCTGCCTCTGCCTCCTGAGTGCTAGGATTAAAGGCGTGCGCCACCACGCCCGGCCCCTTCCAAATCTTTTGAGACAATCTCATGTGTTAGGAATATGAGCCACACTATAGTACTTGGATATGCCAACCAGCATACTGTCACATACATACCCTTGGAGACTCAGAACCTAGGTTGAGGATTATAAGTGTCCCTATAATGGGCAGATGGGAAAGGGTAAGGGACTATACCCTTATAGTAATGGGCAGACGGAAACTCACATGCATCTTTTGAGTGTGGCTTTGGTGGACAGCACTCCTGAATTAATGAAAGAGCATGAACATAAGCTTACATCACCCCTGGCTCTGTGAAAGGCAGCTGGCCCAAGCACACGCTGGTGGAGAGAGGTCAGGGGCACATTGGCTCCCTGCATTCTGCATTTCACACTCTGGTTATCCATACCAGTTGCAGTCTGCCAGGACCCAGAGCATTAATTACATGCCATTTTCCGAAGAGTGTGACTGCAGTCATGACTCTGTATCCATGAGAAATGCTTCAAAATGTGGGGCCAGGCTGAGTTCTGTGGCATAGCAGTTGAAAACATGGGTAGAAAAACTGACTAGCTTGGTACCATATGTGGGACTTTGAGATAGTGATTAAACCTCTCTCTCTCTCTCTCTCTCTCTCTCTCTCTTTCTTAGTATAGAATACAGTTTATTTAGAGCATGGGGAAGGGAGTTAAGAGAGTAGTAGAGTGAGAGAGTAGAGAAGTAGAGGGCAGTCATGACCACGTAGAGAGAGGGAGAAGGGAATGGGGGAGAGAGAGAGAGGCAAGAGCATGACTAAACCTTTCTAGGATTCATCTTTCTTTCTTTCTTTCTTTCTTTCTTTCTTTCTTTCTTTCTTTCTTTCTTTCTTTCTTTCTTTCTTTCTTTCTTTCGTTCGTTTTTCGAGACAGGGTTTCTCTCTATAGCCCTGGCTGTCCTGGGACTCACTTTGTAGACCAGGCTGGCCTCAAACTCAGAAATCTGCCTTCCTCTGCCTCCTGGGGGCTGGGATTAAAGGCATGCATGACCACGTCTGGCCCTCAACTTTCTTTGCTGAGACATGGAGATAGATGATTATCACCTTCCTCATCAGAATGTTGTGAAGATTAAAAGAAATCATGCATGTAAAACACTTAGGTGTGTGCCTAGCTAGCATATGACAAATGTTCATACACATTGGTTTTTTTTTTCAATTTAAGGGGAGAGATAATTTTTGTTACATGTGTGTGCCTCTGTGTGTGTGTGTGTGTGTGTGTGTGTGTGTGTGTACATGTGGGGCATGTCTTCTCAAGGGACTTAGTACATGGCTATGTAAGTGCCTGTGGTAGTCACTGGCAGTACCAATGCCAATGAAACAAGCAGTCTGTCCCTGTGAGAAGGCATACCTTCACCATTCCCACCTAATTGGGTCTTGCAGCAGGATGGGGCTTTCCACCCGAGAGATTCTTGTAGACCCAGAGCAGAACCCTCAAAACTCACTTCCTCCTGCTTCAGGGAGGTTGTCCTCCTGCTTGCAGATGCTCACCCAAATTCTGGCTTTCAGGCTGCAGGATGAGGAAGGGGATAGTTATTTTCCCATCCTCTTGGCTGTTGGGAGATATTTGATACTAAGTTATAAAAGTATGTCCCTTTCCAATGCTGGCAATTGATTCTCTCCTATCCCTTTGGCAGCAAAAATTCAGGCTGAGGCAGGTCTTTTCAATCCATAGCTGATGAAATTGCCTATTATCCACAATGTCTTGACAACAGCTTGAAAAAAAATGTGACTGTCCCAGCCCCACCAGCACTCTGGGCTTATGCCAACAGTCTGAAACCATTTTCACTTAATTGGCTGAAGTCAGAAAGGCAAGGGTCAGGCTCTGGAGGAGTTGCCTTGGGAGATTGGAAAATATCAACTCCAGGTTCCAGCTTCAACCAGAGATGGCTAGGAAGATGGAAGATGCTAGTGGGAATATGGCCTCTCCCAGTGCTCCACGTTCCTGCAGGGTCCCTGGGTCCACAGAAAAGTGGGAGTAATAGTCATCTCAGGAGAGTTTCAGAAGCTTAGGGAACTACTTGGTGAAACTCAGCTGAATTGATGGGACTCTGGGCTCTAATACCTGTGTTGTACTATTTTCAGACAGGGTTAGCTATACATCCCCAATTCACCACTTAAACTAGGCTAGCCTCAAGTTTGGGATTCCAGCTTCCAGAGTGCTGGGATTCCAAGCCTTGGCCACCAGGCCTGGTTTCCAGCTCCTCCCCTCCCCTCCCCNTGTGTGTGTGTGTGTGTGTGTGTGTGTGTGTGTGTGTGTGTGCACATGCGTGCTCCCACTACCATGCTCCCATACCCACCTCCCATGGATCCACACCTCCACGCCACGGCACTCCCATGCCCCCTGTGCCCCCATACTCCCTGTGCCCTGCACCTGCGCATGCACATGCAATAGTGTCTACAGAGGCAAGAAGTGGGTGTCAGATTCCTTGGGTCTGTAGTTGCAGATGGTTGTGAGCCACCTGACATGAGTACTTGCAACTGAACTCAGGTCCTCTGGAAGAGCAGTATTGTGCTCTTAACTGCTGAGCCATCTCTCCAACTCCTTATACCCAGTTTTTATGCAGTGCTGGTGATTCATCAAACTTGGGCCTTTGTGCATACTAACAAGTACTTTACAAACTAAGCCATAACTCCAGCCTTCTCCTCTTCTTTTACTAGGATGGCAGGCTGCACAGCCATGCCTCATTGCATTACCCTGGATTACTGAAGAGTGTGCCCTTCTTACATTGTATAGAAGACTGAAGAGGGGCTGGAGAGATGGCTCGGTGGTTAAGAGCACCAACTGCTCTTCTGAAGGTCCTGAGTTCAAATCAAATCCCAGCAACCACATGGTGGCTCACAACCATCTGTAATAAGATCTGATGCCCTCTTCTGGTGCGTCTGAAGACAGCTACAGTGTACTTAGGTATAATAATAAATAAATCTTAAAAAAAGAAGACTGAAGGGGTTCTTTCATGATAGTCATCTAATTTGACGTCCATTTATACAACAGATCTTGTGAAGATTTACTTTGTGTCAGACTATGTGTGCAAATACCCAAATAAAGAGCCAAGTAAGGTCATCAGATTCTAGCAGTGTAATTGGTACAAAGCTGTGTGTGTGTGTGTGTGTGTGTGTGTGTGTGTGTGTGTGTTGTGGGGAGGGGTCTCAAACTCTCAATTGTCCGTTGGGTCATTTTGAGTGTCAACTAGCTTCACTTTATATGAGCATTCTAGTAAGCTCAAACCTTGGTTATGGAGTAGTATGTCTAAGAGGCAGCATCTAAAAGAATTCTGCTTTCAGGGTCCATAATTTTACCCACTGGGGAACCTGCATAGTGGCCCAAGATGACTTTGTAGCCTCTGGCTCTTTTCTAAGCTTTTGCTTCCAAGCCTTTTAGCCAGGACCTTTGCAGACATAATAAAAGTAAATCTTTGTGAGAAAGTGACTTCTCAGAGTCACTGTATATGATGCCAATGAGGCAGTGGGGCTGGATGGAGCTGGAATTACTAAGTTATGAGCCCTTAGGGTTATCATCACCCAGAAGGATTTTCTTATACCTCATCATGAGTGAGTGTGCAGAGAGATAACTTGCCTGCATTTGCACAAAGGCACCTAGGAGACTGCTGGACACCTGTGTTTAATGGAAGAAATGAAGAGAATGGGAGGAAGTAAAGAATTCTTAATATAAATAGCTCTGAAAAACTAGAGAGGTTGACCATGTTTGGGATCCTGATGCTTCTATCTTCTAAATCAACCCCACCAGTACTGCAAAATCTGCCAGAGACTGTTGCAGGGGATTCCCCGTCCTAAAACATCAGAAGACTACACTAACAGCTGTTTTAGAACTGGTGTCCTAACTCCCAGACTCTGGTGTACTCAGAATGGAGCACCTTGTGCTTTTTGTCTAGCCTCAACCCTTCATTTCTGAGGTCACAGCTGTGGTGACCAGGTAGCCCAGAGGTCCCATAGCCAATAGAAAGTGGTAAACATCTTTCCCTATATGGCAGTTAGGTGTTTTTCAAGAGGAGCAAGGAGGCTCCTCTGTGTGTTGGAGAGGCATGGGAGAAGTGGGATCCTTAGCTCTCATCACCCATTTGAGCCCATGTACCAGGGGACGAAGGCACAGGTGGAACAAAGGACTGCTGCCAACCAACAATTCAGACACAAGGACATCCACAGAAAGGCACTTCAAAGACTTATTGGGAGAGTAAGATGAATAGATTTATTCATTCTTGTTTGAAAAACAAGACATAAATTAGTGTAATATATAATTTATATATTTATGTAATATATATATATATACTATATACAGACATTAGAAAATGTATCCTCTCCATGAGGCTGAGGGAGAGGTGAATGACAGCGATGAAATGACAACAGGCAGGGTCTGAGTGGCGAAGGTGTAGGATCAAGAAGTTGGGAGAAGAGGAAGACCATGCCAACACTCTGAGGGCAGTGGTCGTGGGGGAAAGGGTTCCCCACTGGCTGCATCTCTGGCCCATTAAGCATCTTGGTCCTGTGGGAGGAGAGGCAAGGAAGGGGGGCTGGCTTCTGTAGAAGGACACCCCTCCCCCTAGCTGGGAGACCTTGCCACTCAGGAGGCTTTATTGCGCTAGGATCACCAAGGATAGGCAGGGGCTCTGCACAGTGTACATCTTATAAAACTCACATAAGAACGAGAGATTTCACACAGGCCTCTCACACAGTGATGAAAGAGAGACCAACGCTGGCTGGGAGGGTGTGGGAAACAAGCAGCTATGGAGAAGTGGACGAGAAGCAATCTATACAGAAGAAACATTGGCTTTCTTTGTTCCCTACGGTGGGATAACTGTAGGGACTCCGTGTCTTCACTCCCAGAAGGGCTGGGGAGGAGGGGGTGGTGATGGCAGCAGTGGCAGCAGCGGTGGCAGCAGCGGTGACAGTGGTGGTGGTGGTAGCAGCGGCAATACATGAGTGTCAAGGAGGATGCTAAACAGTGTGAATTCCCTTCCAGATGGTTCCAGAGAGGGAGAGAGGTGCGGGACTGCACCGGGTAAGGCGCTCAGCTTCTTTTCTTAGAGAGACAAATCCACAGGGTCAATACACAGCCAAAAGCATATACTCAGGATTAACATATCACGCTAGCTTCCAGAAGTTTATGATATAGTCATCAACACCCCCACCCTCCCCCCTCCCCCCCGCCCCCCCATCCCAATCCATAGCTACATCAAACTCCTAAGGACAGTCTGTCTGGTAGAGATGTTGAGAGAGAAGCCCATGCCTCTGGCAACAGCTCCTGCACAAGGCTGGACTGAGCCGGGCAGGCTCTGATAACTGCGCTGGGTCTTCCCAGAGCAGACATTTTCACCAGGTACCTTACCCAAAACAAGTGAGGTGATCTCAGAGGCTTGCTCCCTAGTGGACTGAGCTGTCCTGCCCCTTCACTGATGGGCAGGGCACTTTGGGGATGGCTGGTGTGGAGCTACTGAGCCTGGGGGCAAGTGCTCCCAAGGCTGCCACTGGGTTGAGCCAGCCACTGACAGCCAGACATGGCTGTATTCTGCACATATCCAACCTGGGCACTGGCCCTTGAGGTGGCTCCTGCCATGTACAAGGGAGCCCATGGTGGATGGGCACATCTGGAATGAGCGCCCTCTCTCCTTGGCTTGGCGCTGTGGCCTACCGCTACTGCCACTACCCTCTTTTGGGGTAGCAGATGCTAGGAGGAGCTCAAGGTCCTGGCTCCCCCCAGGTGCCCAACTCAGAGCAGGAGGTGAACTTGATGTCACCTATCAGCCCCAGAGAAGAGATAGATAAAATACAGCTCTGTGGTGGGCGTAATGGCAAGGGACCTTTGCCCTCACAGTGACGCCCAGAGGCCAGGAAGGGGTGAGGACACCCAGGGCGGCAGCTAAGCCTGCAGCCCTTAATAAAGAGCCCAGTCTAGGGAGTTAGCCTTGGAGACTGATAGGCTCTTGGACCCTGATTGGCCCAGCAGAAACACACACTCAACCACGAGATGCAAAGACCACAAAGCTCAAACTTGGGGCCGTGGATGGGGAGGGGACAAGCCTGGGCAAGTGCCCTACTTAATAAGGGTTTTTAAGGAGCGTGTGAATGTGCTCATAACAGTCGATGACGGGGAGCCTGGTGGGTGGTGCCCTGTGGCTGCTGGCAGCGGTGGGGGTGGCAGCGGCTGCTGCTGCTGCTGCTGCTGCTGCTGTTGCTGCTGCTGTTGTTGCTGTTGTTGCTGTTGCAGCTGCTGCTGCTGGTTAAGGTTCCGGGCTGTGGACTCCTCAGCGGCACGCAGCAGGAAGGTGTAATTCCTCACTACCTCTTCGACCTTGGCCAGCAGCTCCTGGCGCTGGGCCTCAGAGCGCACGATGAACACCAGCCTCACAAAGGTCTCAATGAGGCTGCTCAGCACCTGGAAGCTGCCTGTGATGGCTGCCAGCATATGAGTTGGACTCTTGTCCACGTTGGCTACCCGGCGGCAGGAAGCCCGGAGCTCCTTGAACTTGAGAGCTAGCTCAAGCTTGTATTCAGAAATCTGAGAGACGTAGGGCTTGGGAGCACGAGCCTCAGGGCTGGCCACACACTGCCGCAAGACTGTTAGCAGCTCATTGGTGTCCAGGCGGGCAGCCAGGAAGCCATCAGGGAGGCCATATGCATGGGCCCGCAGGGCATTGATCTTAGCCAGGCTTCCCTCAAAGGTGGATACCCGAAGGTCGATCTCCTGGGTGTGGGGGACCTCGGGGCTGCTGCTGCAGGTGGCAGCATCCAGTACCTGCAGGGTTCTGCTTACCACCGGCACCACCTGCTCATCCAACTTCATGCCAGGCAGAATCTTCATGGGGATTGAATAGGAGAGCTCATCTTTGCCATCGCTGGCATCATCTGCCATGTCGCACTTGCGGTAGTAGAAGCAGTAGCGGATGGAGCAGCACTTGCTACTTTCGCTGTCTTCATCCAGATCAGCTGGCCTCCGGTATACCTCCTCTGGCAGTGAAAACACAGCCATTTGCCTGGGGCCTTTGCTCTCAGGGGCTACTTGGACGTAGGAGGGCTCTCCTAGAGTCGGTGACTCTGCACACTTGCCTTTTGGACCCAAGCCTAGGGGGAAGCCTGACTCTATCTCCTTGACCTCTCTAGGCAACATTCCCAGGGGTGGGTGTGGGTAGACATCTGAGGTCAGCGAGACCGTGTCACCCTGGTCCAGCTCACTGATACTGTAGCGGCGCATCAGTTTCCTGTAGTTGGGATCTCCCAAACACTCACCCCCTGAGGCACACGTGGTCAGGCACGAAACCCCACTTTCAGGGTCTGACCGGCACTCACGGGACTCCAGACTGGTGGAGCGGATGCGTTGGACATTGATGGGACTATTAAGGCTCAAGCCTGGAGCAGCCTCAGGCTGCCTCTGGGTAGGGGGGACCCTCTCCCTCTCCCGGAGGCCAGGCCCTGGGGTCTGGGCAGCCTGTGGCCGTCCCCCTCGGCAGATACGCTTGCAGTCACAGCTGCGTCTCTGTTCGCGAGACATGCCAGGTCCCTGCTGCACAGGGCTACTGCGTAGCTGGCAGCTGCAGCGGCCAGGTGCTGGAGGTTGCAGATACTCTGTGCCTGGAAGATCCCCCTGGCTTGGTGGCTTTAGAAGTTCCTCAAGGAACTCCAGTTCATACTGCTTTACCTTCTGCAGCTGAGCTTGTCGCTCATCTGTCTCTTTCTTCTGTCGGGTAGGGAAGGTGGCAGAAAACAAGTTGCGTAGTCTGAAAGGCCCTCGGGATGACTTGGGCTTTGTGGGGCCTTCAGAGGCCGAGTGGGCTCCATCCAGGGTTGTTTCAAGCTTTCTTGAGGGCATGGTGCTAACCTGCCGGCTGGTGGCCAGAGGCCTCAGGGGGCTCTGGCTTCTAGGTTGGCAGCTGGGGCTCTGGCCTCTGGATTGGCTGCTGGGGCTTGGCCCACGGGGCTGGCAGCTAGGGCTGTGGCTTTGGGGCTGGCAGCTTGGGCTCTGCAGAGCCATGAGATAGCCAGCTTGGGGAACCAAGCTGGTCTCTTCAAGCTTGCTGCTTTTGGATAAGCTCTCCAGCTGCCCTTTGTCCCCCTGGCCAGAGACTATGCTCTGCTTGTTTGGGGGAGGTTTAGCACCCTCTGGCCCACCTTTGCCTGCCACCTCCGCAGTAGCTTGCTTTCCCATGGAGTCTCGACTCACTCTGGATAGATAGCTCTTAGGAGGGAAGCTTTGAACAGGAAACCTGTCCTCCGGTGGGGAAAGGTGGAGGTTGTCAGCCCTGCTGCCTGTGGACGCTCGGGGGCTGGCAGAGACCTCGGGGCCCAGCTGCTGCTGAGAATTTCGCGTGGTCTCTGGAGCACCTGGGCTCATTTTAAACTTCAGATTCTTGCTGGCACCGCTGCTCATCAGGCTCACTTCTGGCCTGCTCATGGTGACCTCAGGCCTCCCCATACTAGTCTCAAGCTTTCTCTCCCCCCTGTTGGACGGTGTTGCCAAGGCTGTGCCAGGAGTGGCTAGACTCTTACTGTGTACCACCTGCTGTAGGGCAGCTGAGATTATGGCTGGAGTCACGTTGCCTTTTGGGTCCAGGATAAGCTTAGGGCTCAGCCTGACTTCTTTGGGCAGGTTTTCCCTAAGCTCCGAGACCTGCTCTTCACTGAGGGATGGTGTGGCTGACCTCAGTGACATCTCTAGGCCGGCCCTACTGTGGCCTGGCCCTCTGTCCTCAGGAACTGGAGGAAGCAGGCTCAGATTCTTCTGCTCACTAAGGTGTGGGGACAGCGCTGGGTGTACTGCCAAGGAGTATGGTCTGTCTCCCTGCACCTGGGCTTCTGACTGAGGTATCTTTCTCCGAGCGCCAGTGGGGGCAGGACTCTGGCCAGTGACAGCTGGCTGGGGGGATGGGTTGGGGTCTGGGGGCCCGAGCGCGTAAGGGGCGGTGAGGACAGCCTGAGCTGCACAGCTCTGGATCCTGAAAGGCAGGTCCTTTCGGGCCAGGAGGCTGTCCTTGTTGAGGTGCTGGGCCAGGAAGTAGGTGGTGTTTTGGTGCTGCTTCATGGCCGACATCATCTCTGACATATCCGTGAGCTCTGACGAGTTGGTTTCATGGCCTGAGTCCAGCGATGACTCAGGAGTGATTGTGGCCAGCACAATCAGACCTGGAAGAACAAGGATGGGGCTTGTTATGACCTCGAGGTCTTTTCCAACGGGATCTAGAGTGTTCCTGGAGAAATGTTAGGCATAGCAGCAGTATTTCAAGCTGGGCGAAGCTAGTCAAGCCTGAGAAGACTCGACGCCTGAGGAGGAGGAGGAGAAGCCAAGAAGAGCACACAAAGAGGAACAAGATGTGAGAAGGGGGTGTGAAAGGTTGGAGTCCAAAAAAAGGAATGCCAAGAAAGAAGATCTGGGCGGTTTGGTGGGAAATTAACATGTAAAACAACATGCCAATCAACCCCATTTTTAGATTCCACGGCTAGGAAATTTCTGTTAATTGTCCTGAAGAGAGCTGGCGAAAAGAGAGGTGCTGTTCAGCTCCTCCTCATCTGGCCAGGCCTGTCTACAGTCCTTGCAGCTGAGGCTCTTCAGCTGCGCCTCTCCTCTGGCAGCCACGTGGGCCTTGGACCTGAAAACAATCAGTTTTGGAGCACCGGATGATGAGAGAGGACAGATGCCAGCCTGGGTTGGGGACTAACATGCAGCGGTTGCCCAGTGATAAGGCATCCCTTATGTACAGCAAAGACAGCCTTCCTTTGATCCCAGGCTCTTTTCCTGCTCTGTCTATACTTGACCCTGACTCACACACTTATGAATATTGCTTGTGCTTCTTTATTGATTCTGTCATTATTGTTGTTCTGTGTGTGTGTGTGCATACATATTGTGCTTTTCAGAAGATGGATTGGCATACCTCTATAATAGAAAATAGCAAGCATATTGCATGGTTCTATTAATTAATAGACAACAGAAAGTTACTGATTACTGAGTTCATTTTCACTGTGTGTGAGGTAATGCTTAAGTATTTTGTCTCAGCAATGTCATTTAATCTTCAAGCTGTGTGATTCGATGACTGTTACAAGACCAGTTTTGGATGACAATAGTGACCCACAGAAGAGAGTGTCTTGCTGAGTTGCACTGCCTGTGAGTGAAGGACTCTGGTGCCTCTGCCTAAGAGTTTATGTTTGGTGGGGTAGTCTCGACATAGTCCATCCTTTCGTCTTAGCTCCAAACTTTGTCTCTGTAACTCCTTCCATGGGTGTTTTGTTCCCTATTCTAAGGAGGAATGAAGTATCCACACGTTGGTCTCCCCTCTTCTTGATTTTCTTGTGTTTTGCAAATTGTATATTGGGTATTCGGGGATCCATCCCATAATCAGCCACCAAACCCAGACACTACTGCATATGCAAGCAAGATTTTGCTGAAGGGACCCTGATAAAGCTGTCTCATATGAGGCTATGCCAGTGCCTGGCAAATACAGAAGTGGATGCTCACAGTCATCTATAGGATGGAACACAGGGCCCCCAGTGGAGGACTAGAGAAAGTACCCAAGGAGCTGAAGGGGTATCCAACCCTATAGGTGGAACAACAATATGAACTAACCAGTACCCCCAGAACTCGTGTCTCTAGCTGCATATGTAGCAGAAGATGGTCTAGACGGCCATCATTGGGAAGAGAGGCCCCTTGGTATTGCAAACTTTATATGCCCCAGTACAGGGGAACACCAGGGCCAAGAAGTGGGAGTGGGTGGGTAGGGGAGCAGGCCGGGGGAGGCTATACGGGACTTTTGGGATAGCATTTGAAATGTAAATAAAGAAAATATCTAATAATAAAAAAAGAATAAAAAACAAAGAGTTTATGTTTGAGGCTGGTGAGATGGCTCCATGGTTAAGAACACTGCTCTTCCAGAGGTCTTGAGTTCAATTCCCAGCAACCACATGGTGGCTCATGACACCTCTAAAGGGATTTGTTGCCCTCTTCTGACATGCAGGTGTATATGCAGACAGCACTCATACATAAATAAATTTTAAAAAATATATTAAAAAAGAGTTTATGTTCTCAGATCACATAAAGACCCTAGCCCTGAGTATGGCTATCGGTTGACCAGATCCTTGGTCACTTTGGAAGTTAGTTGGACTTTTGGAGCATACTGATATTCTTTGTCTATTTTCCGTGTCTCTTCTGTATTCCTATTTCTCAAACCCGGCCTTGATTTATTAGCTGTATGGCTCCAATCCTTGGATTCCATCTTCAAGAACTGTCCAGAGATATAGAATCATGAGGAATAGAGCTCTAACTAGAACTGAATCACGTCTTTGCTCCATAGCTTCCCCCACTCCCCAAGACCTACTGTGAACCATTGTTGCGCCACCACGCCCGGCTATTGCTGATCATTTAATGCCTTTGATATACCAGTCACTTAAACAACTGCTTGAAAAGAAGCAGTGCCGCCTAATGGACATTCCTGGATCAGAAGAAGGAAGAGAGCAAGAGAAAGGAGGATGGGCTGTTACCTGCAGTCTGTGGGGGTGGTGGGTGGGGTCCATCCTCTGAAGCAGCCAGGGCTTCCAGAGCCTGCAGAGTAGACACGAGAGCATCATCCAGCTCCTGGGCGTGATCTCGTACTGTCCGAGTCTGCACGCTGTCAATGAGTGTTACTGGAATCTCATCATACAGGAGCCCACGCAGGTGCCGTCCTTGCTCCTGACTTTGAACAGCTCTGCGCTTGGGATCATCTTCATCAGAGCTGTTGTCTCGGAAACCAGGAGGTGGAGCAGCAATGGCAGGCAACAGAGAAGTTGTCTCATCTTCCTCTTCTTCCTCTTCCTCACTTCCCGGTGGTGGGAGGGACATTAAGTCTACCATATTGTCCCGAGAGGAACCAGGTCTCCCACCTTTTCGAGGCCCCATCTGCTCCTGGAGTTTGACTTTGCAAGAGTCACAGTAGAAATTCAGGGCTTCAGCCCCAAGGGAATTGTCCAAAGTATAGGACCTGGCCCTGCTGGCACAAGGCTCATGGTCTAGGCTGGCTGCGTCAAAGTCATCGGGGATCACCTCATAACCTTGGCCAGAACTTTTGGATGTGGGGTCAGATTTGGTCCGGGGTCTGGTTTCTTCGAAGAAGATTAGGTTCTCGTTGACATCCGTCCTGCTTTCTTGCTCCTTCCTTTGCTCCCGCATGTGGAGGTAGCAGAAGCTGACAAGCTCAGAGTCGGCAGGTGGGGTCGTGCATCGGCTCGACTTCCTAGGGCTGGTGCCCACGCTGCCCACATAACTACTCTCCTTTTTCCCCAGGTGGCCCCCAGTGACAGGGCGGTGGGCACTGTGCATGTGATCTAAACCCAAAAAGAGAACACACAGATGAGCCTGCTGCGGAGGACTGTAGCAAAGCCCCTTTGGCATCTCTGGCCCATAGGCAGTGTGACTGGGTGACAGATACCAAGACAGAGATTTGCCTGTGTGCTAGAGCTTAGGGGGAGGGGAGCTGATGGACCATTCCACTGCTGAAACTGAGAGTGAATAGAATGTGATAGCTAGGGATGCAAAAGCCTTATCACCTCTGAAAAGAGAAAAAATCATGGTCTGATGTCAGGCACCACAGGTTTTCCTACAGATATGTCTGGTTTAAGAGTCATTGTCCCCACCCCTTTGTGCTATTCACACTGCCAGTACTCTGAAGCTCCAATGTTATCGTGGATTTCTTATAGTCCAAGAAATTGATATGAGAAATCACTGTGTTTACTGAGAAGGTGTTAAATTGGCAAGTAAAGCAGAGCATGGTGGCTCATGCTTAGAAGACTCATGGAGAAGGATTGCAATGTGTTTGAAGCTAGCCTAAGCTACACCGTACACTCCAGCCTGGGCTATGTTTGAGCCTGTGTCTCAAAAAAAAAAAAAAAATTAAACAGAGAAGCCCCCAGCCTGGCTAGCACAATTCCCGAGAGTTTGCATTTCAAAACTGCTTATTGCAGGAGCCCAGCCATCCTAAAAGGGTAGTTACCTGCTGGTCACACTTTAGGCATCTGAATTTGTAGTGTGTACAAGACTGATGGTGGAGCCGGGTGTGGTGGTGCATGCCTTTAATCCCAGCACTCAGGAGGCAGAGGCAGGCAGATTTCTGAGTTCGAGGCCAGCCTGATCTACAGACTGAGTTCCAGGACAACCAGGGCTATACAGAGAAACCCTGTCTCAAAAAACAAAAACAAAAAACAAAAAACAAAAACAAAACAAAACAAAAAGACTGATGGTGGATATGCTCTATGGAACGAGAATGGGACATGACTGCTACAATTCTTCAAAGCTCGCTACTGTCCTGTATCCATGCAAAGCTACTACAGGTGAGAAAATGCTCTTATCAACAGCTCTTGATAGTGGATAAGCACATCTGAGCCCTGTCCACAGCAATTTATCTCCAAATGGCTTCTCTGGCTGTTTTGGGAGCTCATCTCACATTATCTATGAGACTATTCTCAGACAGTGCAAGCTTAATCTGCTATTAGCACACAGACAAAAAGCTGAGCATAGGGGCCCACGCCTGTCATCCCAGTTCTGGTGAAGTGTAGACAGAATGATCAAGGTAGTTCTTAGCTATAAAGTGAGTCTGAAGCCAGCCTGGGATTCAAGTGACCAACAAAAGCAGCCATGATAAATTCCATATTATCCCATTCTATTTTCACAAACCAGTTTTTGAAAAATAGTATCAGTATGTAAGCAGGTATCAGTATCCCCATGTAGCAAAGGAAGAAACACACATAAATGGTTATATGATTTCCTTAAGGTCATATGGGTTGCACCTGGGATTGAGTCTAGGTTGGAGAAAGTACAGAATTATTATTTTTTTGTTGTTGTTTTTTTCGAGACAGGGTTTCTCTTTATAGCCCTGGCTGTCCTGGCACTCACTCTGTAGACCAGGCTGGCCTCGAACTCAGAAATCCGCCTGCCTCTGCCTCCCGAGTGCTGGGATTAAAGGCGTGCGCCACCACGCCCGGCTTGAAAGTACAGAATTCTTATAGTGAATCATCATGGTGGCCAAGATGTTGGAAAGCAAGACTTTAAATGCTTTTAAACTCCAGTTTGATCATTGTGTCCTCAGTGTTACTTTTCGCTAGAACTTACAGCTAGGACAAAACCACAGTCCTGGCACCCAGCAACTGAGTTCCAGACACATGATATAAAAACCAGTCTGAATTGAAAGAAGTATATGCAATTCAACCGTAGTTAGAGCCTCAAGTATACCACTTCCTGGGAGACATAATCTTACCATATTGCCCTGGCTAGTTTGGAATTCATAAGGTAGGCCAGGCTGGTCATAAACTTGTGGTGATCCTCCTGCCTGTTGCGGTTGCAAGTATATAACATTATGCCTGACTCTAATACTGTACCTTTCTATTTGAGACAAGGTGTCTTATAGCTTAGGCTAGCCTCTAACTCACTATGTTTCTGAAACTGGCCTTGAACTCCTGACCCTCTTGCTTTTACATCCCAGAATTTGACTGAGGCAGGAAGATCACCATGAACCAGAGGACAGACCAGTCTTGGCTACAGCAAGGCACTGTTTTCAAAACAAAGAAAAAAGAAAGAAGAGACAAGAATACATTTCATTTCATTCTGAGGCCAGTATTATCAAAAAGGAAAGAATGACATCACAATAAAACTACAGAGCATTATCTTATGACTACAACATCTTATTTTTTTAAGATTTATTTATTTATTTAAGTACACTGTAGCTATCTTCAGACACACCAGAAGGGGGTTCTCATTACAGATGGTTGTGAGCCACCATGTGGTTGCTGGGATTTGAACTCAGGACCTCTAGAAGAACAGTCAGTGCTCTTAACCACTGAGCCGTCTCTCTAGCCCCTCAACGTCTTATAAATACAGGCATAAATATGTCTACAAATCCTAATAAATGGCTGGAGAGCTGGCTCAGCGGTTAAGAGCACCGAGTGCTCTTCCAGAGTTCCTGAGTTCAATTCCCAGAAATCACATGGTGGCTCACAACCATCCGTAATGAGACCTGATGCTCTCTTCTGGTGTACTTATATACATAAAACAAACAAACAAACAAACAAACAAATATTTAAAAAATCCTAATAAATGGAACCCAGAAACCCATAAAAAGAATTCCATACTAATAATTACAACATATCAGTGGTGGATTTGCTACATTAATGCCAAGTTGTTTTGACATGAAAAAATTATTTTAAAATTTCACTTTTATTTTAAGTGTATGGGTGTTTGTTTGCATATGTCCCCATGTATCATTTGCGTGCCTGGTACCTATAGAAGTCAGAAGAAGGTTCTGCATTTACAGATGGTTGTGGGATATCATATAGCCGCTGGGAATCAAACTTTGTTTCTCTAGAAGGATAGCCACAGTGCTCTTAACCACTGGTCAGTCTCTCCACCCCCCCCAGTAAATTATTAATTCATGCAATAATAATAGATAATGTAATATATGATAATAGAGGATAATATATGCATGTTCATCTCAAAAGGCACAGAAACCATTAAAAAAAACTCCCAGGAACTTATTGTGATTAAAAACTCAACCAATTAGAATTAAAAGGAACTTCTTCAACATAATAAATGTTACTTATTGAAAAAGCCCCCACAGCTGGACTTAGGATGTAGATGGTAGGCAATTGCTTTGCATACATGAAACCTTGGGTTTGATTGCTGGCACCAAATTAAAAACAGAAAGAGAGAGGGACTGGAAGGATGGATCAGCAGTTAAGAGCACTGACTGTTTTTCCAGAGGTCCTGAGTTCAATTCTCAGAAACCAGAAGGTGGCTCACAACCATCTGTAATGGGATCTGATGCCCTCTTCTGGTGTGTCTGAAGACAGCTACAGTGTACTCACATACATAAAATAAATCTTTAACGAAAAAAGCATAGAAGGAAGAAAGTAAGAAAGAAAATGGTTATGGTGACACATGCCTGAAATCCCAGAAGTTGGGAGATCAGAGGCAGGAGGATCAGGAGTTCAAGGTCATCCTGTTATCATTAGCAATCTAGAGCAAGTTCAAGGTCATCTTACAGTATATAAGAGTCTGTTCTCAAACTGGGTAAATTAAATTACATTGTGTGTGTGTGTGTGTGTGTGTGTGTGTGTGTGTGTGTTTGAGATGGGGGTCTTTCTACATGGCACTGGCTGTCCTCAAACTCAGGGATCCCCCTACCTCTCTGCCTTTTAAATGCTGGAATTAAAGGTATGAACCACCACACCTTGTTCCGGTCAACCCTGCTCGCTCTGGTCTGCCCCGCTCACTCCAGCCACCCCCGTTCGGCCCTGCTCGCTCTGGTTGGCTCCAGCTCACTCAGGTCAGCCCCGCTTGATTCGGCCAGGCCCCGCTCGCTCCGGCCGCCCCTGTTCGGCCCAGCTCGCTCCAGTCGGTCCCACTTGCTCAGTCCCTGCTCTCTCCGGTCCAAGGATTCATTTACTATTATTCATAAGTACACTGTAGCTGACTTCAGACGCACCAGAGGAGGGCGTCAGATCTCATTATGGGTGGTTGTAAGCCACCATGTGGTTGCTGGGATTTGAACTCATCACCTTCGGAAGAGCAGTCGGGTGCTCTTACCCACTGAGACATCTCATCAGCCCTTGTTGCCAGTTTCTTATCCACTATACTTTCTTTTGATACAGGGTATCATTATCCAGCACTGGCTGGCCTGAAACTTACTGTACAGACCAAACTGGCCTTGAATTTGTGCAGATCTGACTGCCTCTGCCTCCTAGGCGAAGGCATTAAAGTTGTATCCCACCATGTGAAACCTAAACTATCCTATTTATAAATCCATATCCATATAAGAAAATCCTTCTTGAACTCATGGTTCTGTGAAACTGGGCTCAAAAGTTCAGAGGATAATTGAATGACTTAGGAGACACAAAAAGTATCAATCCCTAAGTACAATTTTTAAAAAAGAAGAGCAAGACATGTATACTGAATTCTGTAAAACATTTGAGAAGTACATTAAAGACTTAAATAAGGGGAAAGATTCCATGTTCTTGGGCTAGCAGGCTTCATACTGCACACAGCTTATGATGGCAATATGCCTCAAACTAAGGTACTGGCTCAACATAATCCGCCTCAGAATCCCAGCTGACTTGGTGGAAAATTGGAAAGTCCATTATAACATTCACATAGAATCTCAAAGTACCCAGAATAACTAAAAATCCTGAATAGCAAGAAAAAAAATGAAGATAATTCATGATTTCAAAGTTTGCTACAAAGCAGTAATAATACAGATAATGTAGTATTGGTATAAAGATAAGTGTATAGATCAATGCAGTAGAATTAAATGTGCAATACTAAGCTTTCATATTTATGCATAAATGGTCTAACTTAAAAATGGATTTGAATGGGTATTTCATGAAAGAAGATATACAAAAGCTCAATGAGCACATGAAAGATATTCAATATCAGTGGCCATTCATGAACTGTGATAAACATTAGGAGTTGCTTCTTCTGTGTCCACTATGATGGATATAATAAGACAGGCAATAACAAATACTGATGAAGTTATACTTCTCTACTATTGATGGTAGGAATATAAAATGGTGGAGTCATTTTAGAAAATAGGCACTTCCTCTACATAGATTTAACATAGATATTATTTGACTGACTGCTCTACACCTAGGCTTATAATGAAAAGAAATATAAAGCTACAAAAATCCCACAAAATGGGACATGAATGTTTAACATCATTATTCATAATAAGCTAAAAGGTAAAAACAACCCAAATGTCTGTCAGCTTATGAACTGATAAATAATATGTATTCTATACAGTAGTAGATTATGTAATAATTAAAAGGAGCAATGTATTTCTATATGATATAAAATGAATAACTCTGGTATATTTTTATGGTATTGTGTTAATTGGTCATAATCATGATATAGAAGCCCTGTGAGAACCTCACGGTCTTTCTGAATCACACACACAAAAAGAGTACCATTCTCAGTCTAACTTGTTGCTGGGTGTTTTTGGGGGGAACGGGGTGGGGGCAGGATCTCATTTTGTAGCCTAGGCTGGTCTTGAATGTGTAATCCTCCTACATTCGCCTCCTAGATACTGTGATTATAGATGTGAATCACTGCACTCAGCTTGCTGGATTATATACACATGAAAACTGGTAAAGTCTGCGTATACATATATATGTATATAAAATAAAAATATTCTGTTCAGCACAGTAAACTGTTCCTAAACATGTTAGAATACGTGGAGTTTCTCTAACTGAGGACCTAAATGGGATCCCCAAAGCCTTATTTTCTTGGGTTACCCAGCAGATACAGGGAGCTCATGGCTGCTTCTGGATCCTTCTTCCTGTCTTCTTTTTTCTGTCCTTATTTCTTTCCACTACTTATTGTGTGTGTGTGTCTGTCGTCTGTCTGCCTGTCTGTGTGTCTGTGTGTGCAGGTGTTATTATGACTGCTGCACTTTCTCCATGTTAATGACAGGCTACTTTACTATCCTGGCACCATCCTGAAATTATCTGTCCATATTTTCCCTACTAGACTATAGGCTGTGTGAAGGCAACCACCAACAGAATCATAGCTGTTATGCCCAGGTGCATTGCCAATGTCTGTCATGGTGGGTCCTTGAGAAGCATCTGTTTAGTGAATGACGTGAAATACTCACTTTGGTAAAGTACTGTGAGGGAAAGGCTTCCTTTCCTACCACCTTCTCATTCTGTTTTGCCAGGTTTGCAAGATATGATGCTCCTTCCATTGTTGCTGGGTTAACAGCATCATTTTGGCCTGGTAGGCTGAGCACTGGGCTGGGCTAGTTGGTAAACAACAGTTTCTGTGAGGCAAAAAACAATAATAGCCTTGGCCAGACTTCTTTTCCATAGAGACCATGGCTGGAGTAGATTGTGGCTTTGGTCCCTGGGAAAAACCCAGCTGAAGGTGTGAACAACACCTCCTTTCTCTATAGCCCTGGTGTCAAGGCAGACCTTGAACTTGCAATCTTTGTGTCTCAACCTTCCAAAAGGGCGGAATTAATATGCCTGTGGCAACAGGATGGCTAGATGCCTGTCTACTATGGCTTTAGCTAAACGACTGGAACTTCTGTTCTAGAATGAAAGTGAGAGCTGAAGGGGGAAAGTCATCTCAGCTTTTGGTGGTGACCCTAAAGGTCTTCAAGAGCAGGAAGGCACTGGTAATCCGCTGCAGCTTGGGCTGAAGCCTCTTCAGTGGCACTCCTCTACTCTTAGCGGGCACAAGAAATGATGTGTTTATCAGCCCGGCACTTTGTTGAATTTGGACCAAGCCAGGAGGGTTATCTTACACAGTAAGAGCATGCTGTCACTGGCTGCTGGCAACTTGGCACCCAGCAGTTCAGAAGGCCAAGAAACGACCCCAAACACCTAACCAGCCTCCATGGAGGTAATATCAAACTGAAGTTCATATGTTTCTGGTCAGAAGAGGAAAGAGAAACAGATGTTTTTCTTTCTTTGTTGCTTCTGCCTCTGAGCCGATTGTTTCTGTCTTAAGGAGAAACAATGTAAACGGTAGTTACACTACAGTAGTCCATTTGTCTCCTAAATGGAGACAGAGACCCCTTTGCTAAGGGAACACTGAGCTTCTGCCACTCTGCAGGTGTGCAAAGAGCCTCTTGGGGACTGGAGCCTTGGAAACGGGATGTGAAAGTCACGCTTAGCTCTAAGAGAATCTAATAAAGCAGACCTAACTTAGAAAAAAGCAACAGGGAAGCCACATAGAAGGTGTTCAGTGAGGCCTCAGGAACATATGCAACCTGTGTCTTGGGCTCCATGCCACACTCTTCATAGTAAGGGGATACTTGCAATCAGTATTGGCTAGGGTGCTGATGTCATGGCACAGAGCGGGCCTACATAACCATGCCTACTGCTCTCTGAAAGTGGACTCCCAAATACCTCTCAGTGTTCCTCCTGCTCCTTCCTTGACTGACTCCCAGTTCATCCTTCTGCCTTCTCCTTTTCTACCCATCCCCTCCACGACCCCATTCTGTGCTCAGTAAGAGGTACAATTTACCTGGATGTGACTAGCCAGAAGAGGTGTATGGGTGACACTGAGAATGCTAACAATGGGTCTTCCAACATTTGATCATCTGTAAGTTTGCAAAGCACAGCTGCCTCTTTGACCTCTGGAGCCATGCAAACTCCCCCCCACCCCACCCCCGACCCCAGTGTCTTCCTGTTGCAATTCAGTTCCTTTCATCTACTATGTGGGCATCTCTTCCTTTGGGACCACCTGTCCTTCCCCAAATCGCATGGGATGAACTGCCTTTTAACTGCTGTGAACAGTGATATGAGGTCGAAAGTTGGGCTCGCTGTGCAGGTGATTGACTTGTTCATGATAAAGAACAATGTTTAAGATGGGTAATCCCCAGCTTTCTCAGTGCTGGGTCATCTGCCAGGAATGTGTTTCTGCTCAGAGATCTCCTAGTCTCCATCAAGTGCAGTGACCCGAAACCAAGAAAGTCTTGCAGGTTTAATAATATCGTCAAGTGGGTTAAGTGTTCAGTTTATGACAAGGGTGAATTCCAGGTTTTGCTCTCATTCTGTCTTTGATGCTGGGAGTTAGGAAGACTTACTGTGCATAGGTGAGCCTGAGGACTGCCACATGAAGGACCCAGTTCTCTGTCACCTTCTGTACCCTCTGGGCAGAAGCACCCAGGCTGGACAGCTCCCCCCCCCCCCCCCCCCCCCCGCAAGCCTCTGTTTGTACCATCACTGGAATGTCTCTGAGAAGTAGCCATATACTAAGTAGCCTAACTGGGAAGCCATTTGCTTGGAGGCTGCATTTCATCTTTACTGGCCTCTCCCTTCTGTTTGAAGGCCTTCTTTGGAGCATTCCCAGTCTCCCCCACCCCCAGTCTTCAGTGACAGTCAAATTTCAGACATTCTCTCAATCCTGAATGTGACGAACAAAGAGGAAGTCTTACTTTAATTTTCAACCTTATTTCAGCAAAGCTAGAACAGGTAGAAATCTCTCCTAGATCACTAAAGCTCTGCCTTAGAAGCAATATGATCCTTGGCTGGCCTTGAACTCTTTCTGCCTCTATCTCCTCGGTAGCTGGCATTACAACCATGTGCCATTACGAGGAGGTGCTATCACACCTGGCCAATGCAATTCTCGAATTGGCTCTATCATATAATTGTTACTTTCATCTTACATATCCACTGACTCAGTCATAGTGTGTTGTCACAAGCATCCTTTGTGGAACAGGGACATGTGAAGGCTCTAGGTGCTTGCCAGTGAGGTGTGTCCACAGGGTGTGTGTTACAGTTCTGGCTGCTGCCAAACAGGCTGGTGCTGCTGGCACAAGCTAAGCCCTAAGACAGTGGAGCCCCTTCCTCTATGACATTAGAGTCCAGAAGGCCTTAGACACACCAAAAAACGAGGCTGAGCCCTACCTGCCTTTATCATTGGAGGTGGAAGAGGCTGGCTAGCAGGCCTGGAGAAGATCATCTTCCTGGAATCCAGCAGAAGGCGGCAGTACCCCGCAATCAGGCAGGCAAAGTTGGTGGCTTCAGGCCACTCCATCAACAGCACCAGAGGCTACGGAAAAGATGGTTCAAAGCATAAAAGACATAAGAAGGCAGGAGGGAGACATTTCTGGGAGGAGAGTAACAAAGAAAAGACAAAGAAAATGTTGAGCAGTTACACTAACCATACATTCCAAACCCTACTTGAGGTCCATGGCCGGGCAGTTTCCTCTGACGTGGTATTCCTCTGTAGTAAATGCTTCTTTAGGTATCAGCAGTAAAGAAACCTTTACTCACGCATTTCATGAACCACCTTTACTGGAAATGACTAAACTTATGTAACATCATGTGACTGCTCAGTGGCTGTATTTGCATTTGTCAGAGCTCAGCAGATGTGTGGACCAGCTGGGAGAGTGGGGGTATAGCTGGGAATCTAGGCTAGGCTGAGGGATGGCCTGGAATATCCTTGAATGTAAGCACCCTGGCTGCATGAAGTATCCTTTGCTGCTCTCCATATGTCCTGACAACACCCAAATGAGTTCCCTGGATACAATACTCCATAGAACAGAGTCCTGTGACTTTAGGGACAAAACTTTTCTGGTCTAAGCCCTGCCTGATCTCCTCTCTATTTTCTGTATTTTCCAAAGTGGCCTGGAAATGACTGCTGACTTTTTGTTTTTTTCTTTTGACATAGAATTCTCACTCTGTACCTCTGGAATTTATTTTACCTTTTTTTGGTCTCTTTTTTCATTCATCAATTAATTTGTTCACTTTACATTCTGATTGCACCCCTCCCTCCTTTTCTCCCAGTTCTACCCTCCCACCCCATTCCATGAAGAAGGGGAGGCCCCTGCTGAGTACCAACCCACCCTGGCACATCAAGTCTCATCAGGACCAAGCACATCCTCTCCCACTGAGGCCAGCAAGGCAGCCCAATGAGGGCAAAGAGATCCAAAGGCAGGCAACAGAGTTGGAGTCAGAGACTTTATAACCTAGGTTGGCCACAGACGCTTAGCAATCCTTCTGTCTTCATTTTAAATGTGCTGAAAATACATGTGTGAACCTCTGTGTCAGTTTATTGATATTTCTTTAAAAACAATATTTATGTATGTACACACACACACACACACACACACACACACACACACACACACAGGTGCGTGCAGGTGCACATGCTTCCTCTGTGTTGTTGTCTGCACACCAGAAGAGGGCACCAGATCCTATTATAGACACTTGTGAGTCAATATATGAGCTCTGGGAATTGAATTCAGGATCACTAACAGAGCAGCCAGTGCTCTCACCTGTCTCTCCAGTCCCTTACTGGTGTTCCTTTTCTTTCTTTCTTTCTTTCTTTCTTTCTTTCTTTCTTTCTTTCTTTCTTTCTTTCTTTCTTTCTTTCTTTTTTTCTTTTTTTCTTTTTTTGTTTTTTTGAGACAGGGTTTCTCTGTATAGCCCTGGCTGTCCTGGAACTCACTTTGTAGACCAGGCTGGCCTCGAACTCAGAAATCCGCCTGCCTCTGCCTCCCGAGTGCTGGGATTAAAGGCATGCGCCACCACGCCCGGCTCTTTTTTTGATTTTTTGAGACAGGGTTTCTCTGTGTAGCCCAGGCTGTCCTGGAACTCACACTGTAGACCAGGCTGGCCTCGAACTCAGAAATTCGCCTGCCTCTGCCTCCCGAGTGCTGGGATTAAAAGCGTGCGCCACCACTGCCCGGCTTTCTGTTTCTTTCTAATTGTTCTCTCTCCCTCCCTCCTCTCTCTATCTCTTAAGACAAGTTTTCTCTGTGTACCACTGAACACTGGCTGTCCTGGAACTTACTGTGTAGACCAGGATGGCCTTGAACTTATAGATCTACCTGCCTCTACCCACCAAGTGCTGTGATTAAATGTGTGTACCACCACTATTAAGGGTGGTAGGCTAAACAAACTAAGCAGATAATTTTGTTATGGGAATTACAGATCTTATGATATATTAACTATTATACTCCATGCAATGTCAAAGAAGATTTTAGTATTCCAAATTCATTTGACCCCAATGATCCACTTTTTACAGAAAATCTCATATCAAGGTTCTTGTTACTTCTTTTTCAGTGCTAAAAATGGAGTGTAGGACTTTGTGCACTCTAGGCAAACACTCTACTAGCAAACTACTTCTCTGGTCCCAATTGTTGCTGTTTTTTATTTTTATTTATTTTTTTTAAGATTGTTGTAAGCCACCATGTGGTTGCTGGGAATTGAACTCAGGACCTTCGGAAGAGCAGTCACTGCTCTTAATCGCGGAGCCATCTCTCCAGCCTCTGTTGATGTTTTAAATCCACGTTGGGAAATATTATCACACTCGGTTGACTGAGCCTTGCGTTACCTGCTTAACTGTTTCAGAGATTCCTACAATGACACACAAAACAGCAACCTTCTTGAGATTTCACCTATCATTTTTAAAGTGTCACTTGCGTAAGTTGGAACACATGGAGGTGAGATAATAACTTGTGCAGACTGGCTGAGAAGGGGGCCATGGACTATGAGGAGCCCTGACCTTGGGGTTAGAGGACTTTACCTAGAAAGCCAGGTTAAAGTGTAGCACGTGACCATAATGCTAGTGTCTGGAGGTGAAGGCAGGAAGATGTTCAGGGTTACCTTGGATACCTGTGAATTGGTGATAGCCTGGCCTGCACTAAAGTCTGTTTCAAACAGGGAATATGACTCAGTAGTAGTATCTTTGCCTAACATGACTGATGGCCCTATGTTTGATTTCCAGCACCACCAAATAACCGCCCCCCCCCCCCGCCCCGAAAATGAAGAGGGAGCATCCTTTCTTGGTTAGGAGGTGACTGAAGCAGTCCAGGAGAGAAATCATTAGGACCTTACTAGTAAAAATGAAGGGCCTTCGTGAGCATTTAATAAAACCCAAACAACAACTAAATCAACTGCCTTTGCAACAGTTCTGAATTCAAGCCAGTTCAGCTGGTGGCTGAAATCTGATGAGTTTTGTTTTCTAATTCTCAGGGTTGAGTTGAACATACACTAGTTCATTCAGACCAGTGCTTGTTGGTATGCTTTATTTATTGATCTATTTAAATGTTCCCCTTTATTTTATGTGTATGATTGTTTTGTCTCCATTCATGTCAGTGCGCAACATGCTTGTCTGGTGTCCTTGGAGACCGGAAGAAGGCATACTTGAGTTATAAATTGATTTTAAGCTGTCATGTGGCTACTGAGAACGAAACCTGTGTCTTCTGGAAGAGCAGTCAGAGCTCTTAATTTCTGAGCCATGTCTCCAGCCAGATTGTATGCATTGCTGATACAGGGTCACAACTCAGCCTTGTTCCTGAATTGAGACCCTCCTACCTCAGCCTCCTAAATATTAGGATTACAGGCTTCCACCATCATGCCTTACTTCAGGGTTAGAGTAAAAATATTTTATATCTTACAGGTCACTCAGGTTTTGTTGAAACAGCATTGCCACCATAGTGTGGTGGAGCTGAAATGATAGGCTATGAAAATAGCCATCCATAGATAATCTGTAAACTAAACAAATGGCTATGATTGTGTTAATATAAATATTTATAGAGGCAGGTGGTGGGTTAAAGTCAGCTTACAGGGCATAGTTTGATCTATTCAACACTTCTCTTAACTTGCTACCTTTTGTTTGTTTGAGACAGTGTCTTGCTATGTAGCCTGGGCTAGCCTCAAAATCTTGGTAAATTCTCATACCTCAGATTCTCAAGGGCTGGCATTACAGGCATGCACAACTATTCGTGAATGTGATACATTATTTTGTTGTTGTTGGGTTTAGTTTTGAGAGAAGATTTCACTATGTAGCCCAGGCTAGCCTGGGATTCATGATCCTTCCCCTTCAGCTTCTCAGGAACCTTTTGTCAACTGTGATTACTCTCTGCTTTTGACAGTCTTCTCTGTTTCTGTGAGGTGACACTGTGCTCTGGTTCTGTGATCTCCTAGCCCTCTTTGCATTGGTGTCTTTGTTTTTAAAATTTATATCTATATGTCTGCATGATAGCATTCACTCATTTCTGCAGGTGTCCTAGGAACCCACAAAAGATGGAGCTAAAATTACAGGTGCTCATGGGCTACTTGATGATGTGGTTGCTGGGAAATGAACTCAGGTCCTCTGGAAGGGCAGCAAGTGCACTTAGCCACTGAAACATCTTTCCAGCCCAGTCTGTATCGCTCTCTAGCTGGCTTTTCTTGTGTAGCTTTCTACCCTTTGTAGGCTGCAGGCTTCATGTACAATCCTTGACTCTCCCCATGGTAGATCAGCCTTATCTCTGTGTTGGGGTTCCTGAATCAGTGTTTCATTTAATGTCCCCGCCCCAGCTCGTATCCTTTCTCAAAACACACAATGCCATGAGTCAAATACCTTTTTTGAGACAAGGGCTCATCTTGTGTCGTCTAGCTTGGCCTGTATTATGTATCCCATACTAATCCTATACCCTCTGGTCCCAGCCTCTAGAGTGCTACCACATCCAGCTTCATTCATTAAATAGTTTTTGAATATCTACTTCCAATGCTTGTCACAGTAAGGCATTTGTATTGTCACTGAAGGGACAAGTTAATGACTAACGATGCTTCTATTAAATTCATGAAATACCATGGAGAGGAAAAGGGAACAGTCTATATATATTGAGGAGAAATGGCTCTTTTCTCATGAGAGGAATCATGGATTAAATGCTATCTAGTCAACTGGAAAATATCATCCTGAGTGAGGTAACCCAGACTCAAAAGGACATGCATGGTTTGTGCTCACTGATAAGTGGATATTAGCTATAAAGTTCAGAATAGCCATGATACACCCCACAGAGCCAAAGAAGGTAAACAAGAAGGAAGACCCAAGTGAGGATGCTTGAACCCCACTTAGACAAGGGACGGGGGACAAAATAGTCATGGGAGGTAGAGGGAGGGAGGGAGGGACCTGAATGGAGAGGAGAGAGGAATTGAGGAGCAGGATCAGGTATGGGAAGAGACAGGAAAGAAACCCAGAAGGCCAGGAAAATGAATGAAAATCTACAGCTGCCTGGGGTTGGGGATGTGAGGGGAATCTCTAGGTACTCCCTGACACCTGAGATGGGGAGGATCCCAAGAGTCAGTGCAAGTGCCCTTAGCAGAGATGCCTGACAGTGGGGATATGGAACCTGAAGAGGCCACCTCCTTTAGCCAGGCAGGACCCCCCCACCCAGTGAATGAATAAGGACACCAACCTATCCACAGATTTTCTACCTAAAATTTGTCCTGTCTACAAGAAATGCAGGGACAAATATGGAGCAGAGACTGAAGGAATGGCTAACCAATAACTGGCCCCACTTGAGACCCATCCCATGTATGTCTCCAATCCCTGACACTTTCTCTGCCTCTATTGTCTTCCTATTTCACTTCCATATTACTACCTAAGGATTCTTTCTAATGCACAACTCTGATCGTAACTTAACACAGTCAATAATGATGACCGACAACTTCCTACTACATGAACCCTACATCTTCAACCACATGTGTCTTAGCTTGGCTTATATGCCCTCTTCCCATATCACCACAGCTCACCTTACATTCAAACAATGGCATATAATTTAACTTGCCAAGCTATCTCATCCCTTTCATACTTGAACCTGTGCTTCTCCCTCTAGCTAAACTGCACCTGTGTTTTGTCCTGTCCACCCGGCAAGCCGTGACACGTTGATGAGCCACCTCCTGAAGAGCAAGATCAGCTGCCAGCTATAGCCACTCATTCTAGAATAGAACAACCAGGCCCCTGCTTTTGTGGAGCTTATGATGTAACTGGCAATAAATCATACACCAAATAATCTCAAAAACAAATATGACCACAAGGTGTGATAAGAACCGTGAAGGGAAATTACAAAGCTACCAGAACATAGATTATACTAGAGCAATGTGGGCTGGGCATGAATATGTGCATATGTGACATTTGGTTTCAGAGGCTAGAAGAAGCCTCTTTGAGGAAATGACATTGGCTAACAATTAGAATATAGGACTATTTTGCCCACGATGAGTGGTTGATTGATGGAGTGACAAATGGATGGATTTGCTGACCCTGGCTGGGCTGCAAGAATGCCAGACAGCCTCATAACCTTATTTTTGTCTTTCTTCTGTTGTCTCTCTCTTTTCTCCTTTTTTCCTTAGTTACTTGGCTGGTGGGTTGGCTGACTATGGGCAGAATTACTGACTGGAATCTGACTAACTGGATTAATTGATTTCTCTTCAGTTTCTCCTTACCCACAGGCAGTCCACTATCATCAATAAAACAGCAAGAGGGCACCATCGTGCACTTTAAGAAGGACAAGCACATCAATAAGTGGCTCAAGAAACCATGCCCACCCCATCAGTAGCTTTTCTTCCATCCCCACCATGGGCTAAGCATGGCTCGTAAAAGAACACAGATGAACTTTTGCCAACAGGGGTAAAAAATTGAATTAAGGGGTGCTGGAGAGATGGTTCAGAGGTTAAGAGCACCAGCTGATCTTCCAGAGGTCCTGAGTTCAATTCCCAACAACCACATGGTAGCTCATAACCATCTATAATGAGATCTGGTGCCCTCTTCTGGCCTACAGTTATACATGCAGGGTGCTGTATTCATATCACCCCCCCCCCCCCCCTTTTTTTTAAAGACAGATGTTTGTAAAAAAAAAAAAAATAAGGGAAGGTGAGCAGAGGTTAGATAGGTTTCAGAGAAGTTCGAAACAACCATTTACCTTAAATAGGATTTCAATGATCATGATGCCTCATGTAACACTTGTCCATACAGAAAGCACTAAAACTTTAAAGCTCGAGCAGGAGAACTAGAGACATGCTGGGCCACAAAAGATCCCATGGGACGTTCCTTTGACTGCTTCCTTTTTGATCTTATGCACTGCTATAGTAATGGAGTATGGTAATGGCCCAGAGGTGTCCGTTTCAGTTTGTTGTCTCTGGGAGAACAATATGTGAACACTACCTCATGTTTTCTCTACTATGAACAAGGCAGCTGAGTGAAAGCTGTAACTAAATATGCCCAGGCCATCTTCAAGTGGAAAATGAGATAAGGAGAATGGCGTTTAAGGCATTAGGCACCCAGGAGAAGCTACAGCAGGGATTAATTGGGCATGCTTCAGCTGTATCTCCTTCCTGGGGAGCCCTGGTATAGAATTGGCTCACTCCAGCAACTCTGACAAGAGAAAAAGGATGGGAAGCCAAGGCCTGGAGGGGCAAGGGTACCAGATGGGGGTCCTTGACTGGTCCCACAGGGGACCTGTCCATTTGAGTTCATTCCTCCATAACACTAGGGGAGGCTAATTGGGCATAGCCAGACAATTTTGGGGTGAGGCAGAATATCACTTTAAAGCAATGGTTCTCCAAGCTAGCTGTACAGCAGAGTCACCCAGGAGCCTAGAAAGACTTAGCTATCCCTGCATCCACCTTAAGTAATGCCGACTTAAATGGTCTGGGAGGAACAGCAGGAGTAATCAGAGATTCTTATATGTTTACACATGAGCCAGGTGTTGAGGAGAAGGCCATCGGAAGTAGGATCAGAAGTTCAAGGTCATCCTTTGAGGCCAGTGTAGATTACATGAGACACTGTTTCAAAACAAAGCCAAATCCAAAATCTTTGGGCATGACTCTTCTGGTTAGTCATGGATGGGAAGTGCTGCTTCAAGTGAATAATCTGTTTTAGCAGACTCTTCTGGCATAGAATATTCTGAGGCCAGAGTGGGATGTCTAGGAGGAACTGGACCAAGTTTAATTTCTAACTTCCATCTCCTCTGCTAAGGAAATTCAGGCAGCTGAAATAGATGTGTAATTGATGTCTCATGGGTAGTAGTGTACTGATCTTACAACCAGATGCTCTCCTGTTTGTTTATTTTACATTTATTGATTCTGTATGTATATGACTCTCTGTATGTGCTAGGGCATGGAGGTCAGAGGACAGCTTATAGAAGTTTGTTCTCTTCAAATTGTATGAGATCTGGGGATAAATTCAGGTCCCCAGGACTGGACAGAAAGCTACGTTACCTGCTGAACCATCTCACTTCCCCTCCTTCCTTCCTTTTGAGTGAGGATCTCCCTATATAACCCGGCCTGGCCTTAAATTCTTGATCCACTGGCATTATAGCTTCCAAAGTGCTCGGTTGGATCCTAGGCATCCATCCTCATGCACAAATGCAATCCATTCTTTAAAACTCTACCCATTCTTTAAAACTCTAATCAGTGCATTTAAAAAAAGATTTATTTATTTTATGTATTATTTATGTATTATTTTATGTACACTGTAGCTGTATAGATGATTGTGGTTGTTGGGAATTGAACTCAGGACCTCTGCTCACTCTGGCCCTGTCTGCTCTGACATATAATAATATGTAAGTACATCGTAGCTGTCATGGATGTAGATATCATGTTATACATGCCCAGAAGAGGGCATCAGATCTCATTACAGATGGTTGTGAGCCACAAAGTGGTTGCTGGCATTTGAACTCAGGACCTTCGGAAGAGCAGTCAGTGCTCTTAACTGCTGAGCATCTCTCCAGCCCCAGTGCATTTGTTAATTCCTGAGGTATCTATACTGCAGCCAAGCTACTAGTATAATGTTGTTATTCATCGTTCATTTTCCTGTGGAAAAGGATTGAATGTTGCGTCCATTTTTTAGAGCATGGATTGGTAAGCCACACAGCAGACATCACTGATGCTTTTTGGTAACAAAGCTGGCATCAAATGGCATGCTTATCAATTAAACATATCTTTATGCTAGCATAAAGCTGGGAATGTAGCTCAGTTTGTAGAGTTCATACCCAGCTTGCCTACCATATATAAGACCCTGGGTGTGGTGGCACATAAACTGTGCATGGTGGCACACACTGTAATCATAGCACTTGGGAGGTAAAGGGAGGAAAATCATTACTTCATGGGCTTCTTGTTATCTCAGCTATAGAGCAAGTTTGAGGCCAGCCTGAGTGAGATACATGAAACCCTGTCCCAAAAGTAAAATAAAGGAAGGAAAGGAAGGGAAAAGAAAAATGTAATGAGTACTTGCTATTTTAAAACTTTGGTGGCATTAATTTCTTATTGTTGCTATAGCACACGACTCCAAATTTAGTAGCTTACATAATATACATCTGTTCTTTTAAAGTCTTGGAGGTCAGAGGTCCAATACAAGTGCTACTGGGTTAAACGTCAAGTGCAAGGCTGTCTGTGTCACTTTTGGTGGTCTAGAGTTGGATCTACTTCCTTACCTTCCCTGGTCCTGGATGTCACCCACACTCCTTGGTCCTTGGCTTCTTCCCTAATCAAGGCCATCAAGGGTGAGCCGGGTCCTCTCATTACATCGCTCCAACTTTCTCTCCACATTCTCTCACATAGAACAACTCTATTGACTACATTAGTTCCACTTGACTAATTCATGCTAATCTCCCTATTTTAAGGTCAGCCGATTAGCAATCTTAATTGCATCTGCACTTATTATTCCATTCTGTCATAGCATATTCACAGGTTTGGAGGATTATGGAATAGACATTTAGGAGAGGATAATTCTACCTATTGTACATGGTAAATCCTATTACAACTTATAACAATGATGACACCTAGTGGATAATTTCCCCCCAAGTTTTCTCTTGCATTATGTTAGTTGTTCCTAAGAGGGGCTACCTGAAGCATTTATCCCTTGGATTTACATCATATCATCTACCTGACCATTGCTCACCGCTCACTCTTAAACTGCAACCTTTTAGCCCCATCTATTCAGCACAATCTTCGATTTATCCCAAAAGGTAGTGTTATCTCACCACCTAGTCGTGATGTGTTGGAGTTTTTTACACTGGGACACTGTTCTTTCTGCTCATTGGCTATGTACAGTAGGCAATAGGGCTGGGAATAAAACACACACATGGTGTACAACAAAGGAGGGGCCACCCATGCCCAGCAAGCGTTTCACATCTGTTCCTTTGCCTTACAGTTGCCTTGCTTCTGCCTATCTTACATGCTGGTCCAAATCAGCCTTCATTCTGTTAGCCCTCTGCTCAAGGACCTACAGGGCATTCCTACTAATCAACCACATTGAATCTAAAGTCCTCAAACTGGCCTGGGAGGCTTTTAACTGACTTGCTTTGCCCGCCCCTAATCTCTCCAATCTCTTCTCTCCTTATTTTCCTCTCCAGCCAAGCAACTATGCTTATCGACCTGCACATATGGCTTGCTTATTTCCGTGCTTGCTCCTTGCCTTTGAACACATCCCACTTCTCTTTGCTAATTCATGCCTATCACTTCAAGATCCAGCTTAAAACACCCTCTCAAGGAAGCTAGTTCTGGTTAACTCCTTCTTGTTCTTTTAATTCCATATTCCATACCACATTTATCTATGACATTTACTTCGTACTGCTTTTTTAGAAAGAGATCTATTTTAGTTATTTTTATTTGTGTGTGTGTCTTCCCCGAGAGGGTAAACCTCATGTGATTCCAGAGTTTTGGAGGTTCTGATGCTGTGTCAAGTTGGGTCATGTGTCCTTGTGATTCTAGTTGCCCGGATAAGAATGTAATTTCTCTGAAATGTTTATTCATGCTCACTGCTATGGGTGGATCATCCCATAGAAGCAGATAACCCTTTACTCAGGAGATACATTCTGACCCTGATTCAGCCTCTTTCCTCTCAGGCCTCTGGGCATATTGGCATGCCTACTCAAATTATTAATATTACAAAATCATTTAAAGAAAATGAAAATAATAAATAAATCCTGAAATCTAATGAGGTCAGTGTTCCCTGAGCAGTGGTGACACACGTATGCCTTTAATTCCAGAACTCTGGAGGCAGACACAGATCTCTGTGAGTTTGAGGCGGGCCTGGTCTACAGAACGAGATCCAGGACAGCCAGGGCCATACAGAGAAACCTTGTCTTAAAAAAAAATTTTTTTTTTTGGTAATTTTCAGAGTAGGGCCCAAGTGTCTATTTTTAAAAACCTCTTGTGGAATTTCTATTGTGCTACTGATGTGGAAAATTCACTCATGGAATATTGAAAGCTGAAAATATGAAACCCAAACCAACTTCTGTTTTATCCCCCTTCTACATCTCTCTGAGCCACACTCCCCTGTATGCCCTGCCTTTCCTCCCCCTTCCGTACCAGTTCATCTGGCCTTTTACCCAACAATGTCTAAGGAGAGTAGCAACCAAGTGGTTGGGAAAGTGGCCACAAGCCAGTTAAACATCAGCACCAGGCAGGTTCCCAAGCCACTGGGAATCCTGGGAATCACAGGTGGGAAAATTAACATGTTAAAGCTTCCTGGGTTTTACAAACACAAAAATAAATGATTGGTTCTTTTTAGAAACAGCAAACACTCCACCTCTTAATCTGTTAACAACATGTCCTCCTGGGCAATCCTTTAAGAAGGGAAAGCTGTCCCTCCTCTTGTGTGTCTCTGCCAGCTGGCAGGCAGGCCTGCACCCCTCCACCCCCCCACACAACAGGTCACTGTATTCAAACAGGAGAGCTGTGGAGGGGGTGGCTGACCATTGCTGCCAGACTTGCAGAGGCAGTGATAGCTGCTTGCCAGTCTGAAAGTCTCACTCTATGGAGAAAATGCTGAGGTTCGAATAGAGCAGGGCTCTGGGAAATGAAACAGGAAGTTGGCTCTGATTGTTCCTCTACTCCCCAGACCCCCCTCCTCCCGTCCATGCTTCCATAGTCCAAAGTTCATAGTCTTCCATAGTTCAAGGTGGGTATTCCCCAATCAGTACACATGTGGGATGGGCGGGGGTGGCTTAAGGCATTCATTTCTTTAATTTCTGAGGCAGGCAGGCAGGGTCTAGTAGGGTGGTCAGAATTTCTAAGGCTGCTCCATTGATCTTGAAGTTCATGTGAGAGTGACTTTCTCTTTTACCTTTGGCCGTGCTGGGGATGGAACCTAGGACTCCACCCAAGCTAATTAAGTGTTCCATTACTGAGCTGGGAAGATGGCTCAGTTAGCAAAGTGTAAGCATGAGGACCCAAGTTCCAGCCATGTAAACAAACAGGGCTCAGCAACAGTGCGCCCACAATCCAAGCGCTGGGAAGATAAAGACAGGAGGATTTCTGGGCCTTGCTGGGCAAACTCTTCGTTCAGTAAGAGACCCTATCTCGAAAAAGTAAGGCAGAAAGCAATTAAGGAAGACTCCTTTGGACTCCACTTGCATGAGCACATACACTTGTACACGTTGAATGCCCACGATCACTTTGAGACATGGATTCACTCACTATGTAGCCCAAGCGTGCTGTGAAATTTAATACTCATTGTGGCCTACCAAGTGGCTATGAATAGACAGGTATGCCACACCATACCTGGCTATAGAGATTTTATTTTCTCCCCCCCCCCTTTTTTTTTTAAAAATTTGAGACATGAGCTAGCTACATACATAGCTTAGGCTGGACTTGATAGCCATAAATTCAAGTGTCTCTGTGTGCTGTGATAGGAATAATTGCTAAACCATGGCTTGGCTTGTACCCCTTGCTCCAGTTCTCTGTGGAGTACTGACTCGGGTTGACCTGATACTTTCTAGTCCTCCAGAGTGCTGGGTGGTAGCTTGAATGAGAACGATCCCGATAGGCTTGTAGGTTTGAATACTTGGTCATTTCCAATTGTCAGAGCTGTTTGGGACGGATTAGAAGGTATGGCTTCTTGGAGGAGATGTGTCACTAGGGGGGTGGATTTTGAAGTTTCAAAAGCCCACACCATTCCCAGTTAGCTCTCTCTTCCTTGTACTTATGTCTCAGCTACTGTGCCAGTGGCATGCCCGGCCTACCATGTTCCACGCCATGTTCCATGCCCTGATGCTCATGGACTCTAGCCCTCTTAAACTATAAATCCCAAGTAAATGACTTATTTCATGAGTTGTCTTGGTGGTCATGGCATTCTGGTAAATTAATCACAACAATAGAACAGTAACTATGGTATGTTGACTATCCATCTTAAATGGGCTAAGTCTGAGAAGATGGAGAAGGGAGAGATGAAGACAGAGAGTCCTAGGGAGAAGCCCCTTCAGAATCTCTGAGCCTCACTTCACATGCTCCAATTCTCTTTCCCTGTCCTTTGGGGGCCGTTTCTGGAGAGAAGCAGCACATCAAAGCAGGGCTCACCTTGGCATCCATGATGCTGGTCTCCACACGGGCCACTCCTTGGTTCTCCCGGAACAGCTGGATCTTGCTGATCTTGCTGAACTCGGACAGCACAGTGGTGAGGTTGGTTTTGAGGTCAATAACATGGCTGATGCCGTGACGGGGTCCCACCAGCAGAGTGGTGGCTGAGTGCTTCTCGTCCTAGTTGTCCAAGTGTGCAAGGCAGAAAGTCCAGTAGTAGAAGAGGCAACGAGAAAGAGAAAATATGTATTATGTTGGTTCTTATGGGGTGTATGAGGAGTGGGAATAAGGGAGGAGAACTATCTGGGGCTCAGTGCCAGGGTTTAAAAGGTAATCTTGAGGGGAAAATGGTCTGGAACCTCCCTAGTACAGGATTCTAGATCCTCAGTCTAAATCACATCTTAGCTACAGCAGTAAGTTAAATGGGCTGCATCAGGGCTGGCTCGAACAAAATTGTGAGGTAGGTGAAGTATGCTTTATTCTGGTGCCTTTGGAGAACTTTCTGTTGTCAAGCCTGAAGGTACTTCCCACAGTTGCTGCAAGTCGTCCAAAGCTTTTAACCAGTGCTTTTGCCTGACTAGGCAGCATTATGCCTGCTTTTTCCCCACCCTCCATTAACCGTCCTAAGGCATTCATGGTTGTTTAGGTGCTTAAAGAAGGTCTCTCCAGATTTATACTTTAATAGGTGGGCTAGCAACCTTGACTCAAAGGAATGACCAAAAGGCATCTGATCAATGGCAGGATGGGCAAAGAGAGATATGAGGCTATGTGTGAAGGGAGGAGCCAGGGGGCTTTCAATGTTCTACAAATCTCCCATGTACAAATGGCTACTTCTAGGTCTGACACACTGGATTCCCTTAAATGGAGCTGACAAACTCCTTGAAGCCATCAAGCCTGAGCCTTCTGCTGCCCCATTCTCTGCTATTAACATCACCCCAGGAGCCTCTTATGTCTGCCTACAAGCACTTCGATAAGCAGATTTTCTCTGGTATGCCATGCTAGCTCGACAGCGTGTTCCACAGAGCATGACAAGTACCTGGAGCCAATCAGTAAGATGATTTGAATTTCTTTTTACCAGGGTCAACTAGACTGGAACAATCTTAGGGGTGGTGCCAGCTGAGCCCTACCCCAGAGCCTTGCTGTGCAGTGCAGGTGCTGGGTAGGTAGGGGGCAGTATGGCCACTCAGGAAACCTGGGCTAGGGGACTGTGGAAGTATGTATATGTAGAGACAAAGAGACAGACCAAAGGTTGGCACACTACAGCCCATGGGCCAAATATGGCCCATCACCTGTTTCATACATTCCAATGGCTAAAAATAAGGTTTCAAAAACATTTTAAGAGGTTGGAAAGAAGTCAAAATAACCATATTTTTGACACATGAAAATTCTGTGAAATTCAATTTTTTGTGTGTCTTTCATTAGTTACTAGCACATTGCAACACCCATTTATTAATACATTGTAGCTGTTTTCATGCTAACACAGCAAGGCTGACTGGCTGCTACAGAGAAACATTTGCTCTATCAACCAAAGGCAAAAAGAAATTTGCTATCTGGCCCTTTACAGACAAGAGTTGTCAAAGTGTGGAATATAGGAAGAGGGGCAGAAACAGATTGTTAGGGGTCATTGGAAGCAGATATAGTTGGTCCTCATTAGCTATAGGGGATTCGTTTCAGGACTCTGTTGCAGATATTAAAATCCATGGTTGCTTAGTTCCTTATATAAGATGACATGGCATTTGCATAGCATCTGCACCTATATTCTTGTGTACTTTTCAGACAAGGTCCTACTTATTCCAGAATAGCCTCAACCTTGAACTCATATTCCTTATTCTTCAGTCTCTAGAATGCTGGAATTCCAAGCATGTAGCATCACATCTGACTCTAATGTATGCTTTAAAATCACCTCAAGATTACTTACAGAGCCTAACACAGTGCAAATATTGTGTAAATAGTTGTTAGACTGTTATGTCTAGAGAATAATGACAAGAAAAATGTCTATACATGCTCAGTAGCAACACATTTTTTTTCTTAGACTATTTTTGATTTGCAGTTGGTTGAAGCCATAGAGGTACTGGATGCTTTGAACATGAGAGCTGACTGACATTGACCCTCCAACCAAGAGGTGGTCCCTCCTCCACCGCCCCCCACATAACACACATGCTTTGCCCCTCCCCCCATCCCACCATCTCACTGACCAGGCCTACAGTGTTGAATAAAACTCCAGTGAAGGTCGGAAGTTCATTCAGAATTCGAAGGTACTGGAGCTTTGCTTGAATGGCAGAGCCCTGTGGAAACAACCCACCCTGTGATGAGAATCCAGAGGAGCCCAGAAAAGAAAGCCCACATCCTCCAAGTGGAGTCTCAGCTTCCTATGGCAGGTACCAGTCATTAGCCTACTCCATAGAAATGAGCAAGGGCCCGGGTAAACCTGGAAGCAAGTTCCAGTTTGGATGGCTCTCATCTCCAGTATTCCACCTGCCTTTCTAAGCCATTCTCAGACATCTTGATCCTCATGCCTAAATCATCAATTGACTCTATTCGTTCTTGCATGAATTCTACCATTTCTTCCAAACTCTGACATCCATCTAATCCATGCAGCTCTCTTAAGATCCTTAGAGTCGCTCTTGACCTCTTGCTTCTTGCTCTGGCTCTGTCCCCTCACCCCTTCTCCATTCCCTTCCTCCTCTCTCCACATGCTCATGGCCAGCCTCTACTCCTCTACTTCTCTACTCTCTCTCTGCCTTTCTCTGCCTCTACTACCCTCTTAACTCCCCTCCTATGCCCCAAATAAACTTTATCCTACACTATATATAAGAAAAGATACTTAGAGTCCCATTGGCACTGCTACATGTAATCTTGGGGTCCCACCCCATGTTTTCATACTGAGCACCTCTGAGCCTCAAGTCTGTTCTTCAGCTGGGATTCCAGGTCTCTGGAAGCAACTGAGCTTGTCTGGGGCAACTGAACCAGAAACTTTTGACAGAGGACTCTTCCTTTGTCCTCTCATCTGAGGGCCACCAGTCACAAAATCGTGTTTATTTTACCTCCTGATTTTCTCTTGAATGATCTATCCACATCATTTGTCCTTATACCATTACTTTGACATTGCTTCCTATGTCAGGGCTTAGGGTACTCTGTTTCTTTCCCTCAGTTACCTCCACCTAGTGCTAGTGGGAGCATCCTAAAACATAGTAAATTTAGTCACATCAGCTTCTTGCTTTCAACTCCCCTATGAGTCACTGCTGCCTACGAGGATTACATATAATCCCTTTCTATGGCACAAAAAGCCCTTCAAGAACTGTCTCCTATGAGCCTCCCTAATCTCCCTTCTGTCTCTACCTCCATCATCTCCATGTCTCTAATATTCTGTAGCTTCGCATAGGCTACACTATAGTTCTTTTCCCTGCTACTATGACTCTCATTTTGGGGCTTTTGTAGGGATGAATCTCCCAGCTCAGGGAAGTCTTCCTTTTAGTACTGCTTCTAGCGATTCATCCAGACAAGCTCCTATCTGTCCATCTTTCAAGTCTCAGCTTTGCCACTAAAGATACCAGTTTTTCCTTTCCTAGCCTGGACTTGGCACCTGTCTCTTCTGAACACGTCCAGAGTGCCAGTGCCTGCTGCTTTGTGTTGCGGATGATAGTTTTATTTCCCTACTTGACTATGCCTGACTTAAGGGCTGAAGCCAGGCTTCCTTCAATAGAACACTGGGGATGCATAGAAAAAAAAAAAACTTTGCTATGGAGATAGTGGTGAGCACTGGTGCTCTCAGCCAAGGGGGGTGGAAACCAATCTGATTAAACATGCACAGTAAGGTGAGAATGGCTTAGCTCTCTGGGGAAATTTGCATCTTAAAAGGGAAGCTAGTTGGTAATTCAAGAAATCTGGAATGGGTGGCAGATATGGGGGTGATTGTGTCTCCTGTCTACATCTGCATGCTGATTCTAGTATTTGTCACCATCTTCCAGCGTCTTGGGCAGGAAGCACAAGCAGATGGAGTGTTAGCAGCCTAAGAAGGCTCAGCAGGGCCGGGGTAGGTGGGGAAAGAAGCCCCTCAAGAGACAAGACTCTCGTGTCCATGTCACAGGATGCAGAGGATAGTGCAGTAGTTGCCCTAGTTCTGTGTTGGGCTTTTATCTCCTCAGACTTCCTCCTCTAGGACTGGTAGACTAGAAAGTTAAGAAAGGACAGTGCAGTCACTGTCATGGAAAACATGTGCATCCCTTAGGGGCCAATGCCTTCCACAGGACAGTGCTCAATTGGTACTAATTAGGGAAAGATTCCCAAGAACGACCTTCCTCATTGCTCCTTTGCTTCAAGGACATAGTGGCTTGCAGTGATGTGTTGCTTAGCCTATTTGGGCTAAGTGTGGATTTGGATTAAACTCCTTTCTATAACTGCCCCATCCCTGGCCAAGCCAGATATGTACCTGAGTCAGAAAGAATCATAGAATATGCACCCAAGTAAGAAAGAGCGACAGAGTGTGTACTTGAGTCAGGAGTAGTGGGGATCCCCAGTGTACCGCCCAGAACCCCTCTGAGGCCTTTAGTGTTTGATAGTGGTGCCCAATGGCTTCCTCTGGGTACCTTGGTGCTGCTAGCAGGATGCATTTGGTGAGCCTTCAGCTGTTGAGAGAGCGACTTCCGAAGGTTCTTCTCTTTGATGCCCTGCAGGAGGGAGGGGGGAAGAAAGGGTTCCAAGCCCCACTCCTTCCTAGAAACAGAAGAAAACCAGGAGATTAGTGAGTGAGACAAAGTGTGATCAGGGGAGGGAGATGGCCAGAAAGAATCTGAGTAATTCTGAGAGTCAGAGATGGAGGAACAGGGACTAGGAAGAAGAGAAAGAAGGATAAAGACAGGCAAACAAACCATGGGTCTGTACACAGTAGAAACCATAGCTCTGAAGTATGGGACTTGAGTGGGGTAGACCTCAGGAACTCAAATTCCTACCCCCATAGAATGCCTATGACTTTGAAAAACAGAGCACAGCTCAACAATTCCATCTTCTTACACCAAGCTATTTGTTCCCTCCAGCAGGGCCCTTTCCCAACTCACTCCACATTCTTGAGTGTGATCTTCTGACTAGGCCGAGTGGCTGAGACAGTGATATAGATGTGAAGGGCAGCAAGGCCCAAAAGCATCTCTGGCTTAGGTTCCATTCCAAAGCGTTCTCGGATAACATCATTACGACTCTGTGAGAGAGGGCAGACCAAATCCATCAGTTAAAGGAAACATCCCTTCCCTTACAGCTCCCCTTAGATCTCAGAAAAGAATCATGCTACCAGAAAGACATGATGGATAAATGAAAGAGGGGGCTACTGCCTTTGGGGAAGAGACAACAGAGGAGATTTGAGTCACAGGGACACTATTTGCTTAGTTCAGCAAATATTAGCCCCTTTCTTAGTCACATAACAAGTCACAATGGGCAGAAAAAAATCCAGGTTACTGTGAAAGTGGGACCCGGATCATTTCCTTTCATTCTTCTATTATAAGAGACACCTCATCTTTTGGGGGGTTCTGTACTCAATCATGAGCAATGCCAGGCTCCTCTACTAGTTCAGATAAGAACAAGGAGAGAAAGGCACTGGGAGAGTCTCTCTGTGGTACTCTGGCCCTGAAGCTCAGGGTGAGAGGTTGATTGCAAGGATGGAGCAAACATTCTGTTCCTTGAGGTCCAGAGGACAAAAATATTGATGAGTCAATATTTCTTATACTGGTTTAGAAGGAATACCCAGTAGTCAATAGTCAAGTGTATGACAATGTTCTAAATTCTAAGGGTTAGTACCCTAGCTATTAATGACTCCACCTTTATGGTTGTCCTTTGGTTAAGGTTGTAACACAGTGGGCCATGGGACTAGGGAGCCACAGTACTATCACACACACACACACACACACACACACACACACACACATACACACACGATACTTCAGCTGAGAGTGGTGGTTCATGGCTGTAAATCCAGTAATTTGGAGGCTGAGGCACAAGAATCAGAAGGCTAGGCTGGGCTACACAGTGAGTTCTTGGCTGGCCTGGTCAAGATCAGGACTGTATCCAAAAAGGGAAGTGAGCGAGAAGAAAACTGACAATGTTTATCTATACAGAAAATCCAGGAGAGTCTCCAAAAACCTACTAAAACGATTCACTGAGTACAGCAAAGTTTCAAGGCATAAAATTACAATAAAAGTGTATTTCTACAAGTTACTAATAATCTAAATCATTACTGGGTATGGTGGCTCACACCTATAATCCCAGTACTTGGAAGGCTAGGGTAGGAACACGGCTCTCAAGTTCAATAGTAGCATGGGATAAACAGTCCAAGACCAGACAGAGTTACAGAATTAAACTATGTTTCAAAAACAACAGCATCAGTAGCAACAAAATAAAAATCATTTATAATGGTATAAAAAATGAATAATAATTAGGAACAAACCTGACAAAATATGTGAAAAAATATATACCAAAAACTTAGAGAACATTACTGAGGACAATTAAAGACACCAATCAATTTAGAAATACTTTGCTCATGGGCTAGAAGACTCAGCATTGTTAAGCCATCAATTCTATCTTAATCAAACTACAGCTTCTGCACAATTCCAATCCAAATCATATTAAGATTTTAGTAGAAATCGACAAGCCAATTCTACAATTCCCATGAAAAACTGCAGAGGACCTAGAATAAAAACAGTTTTCAAAAGAAGAACAAAGTTGGGGACAAGCACTACTTGATTTGAAGACTTATTATAAAGCTCTAGTTATCAACAGAATGCATTCTTGGCATAGGGATAGACAGATAGATCGATGGAATGGAATAGTGATTGGGAAATAGATCTACAGATACACAGATAACTGCTTTCCCACTAGATTTGGTGTTTTATTACTTATAGACTGCTTTTGAATAAAGGTATGAAGGCAATTCAGTGAGGAAAGGTTAGGGTTTTTCAATGAGTGGAGCCTCAATACACACACACACACACACACACACACACACACACACACACACACACATGAATTGGCACAGATACACTGGATGGCCACATATTTCCTAGATATGACACTAGAAATGCTATCCATAAAAGAAAAGATTAACAAACTTGACTTCATCAAAATTCAAACATCTGCTTTGTGAAAGACACTGTTTAGAGACCAAAAAGGCCAGACACAGACTGGGAGAAAATAATTGCAAATAACATATCCAACAAATGACTTGTTTCCAGAATACATAAAGAACTCTCAAAACTTGATAATCAGAAAACAAATAAGCCAATAAAAAGGCAGGCAAATGATTTGGACAGACATTTCATCACAGAAAATACACAAAAAGTGAACACATGGAAAATTATTCAACACCATTAGGTACTAGGATAATGCAAATGGAAAACTTAGAGAGGTACTACTATACACTATTAGAATGACTAAAGTAGGGCTGGCAAGATGGCTCAGTGAGTAAATGAACTGACTGCTCTTCTGAAGGTCCTGAGTTCAAATCTCAGCGACCACATGATGGCTCACAACCACCCATAATTAGACCTGATGCCCTCTTCTGGTGCGTCTGAAGACAGCTACAGTGTACTTATGTATAACAGTAAATAGATCTTTGGCTTGGAGTGAGCAGGGACTGAGCAGGGCTGACTGAGTGAGCAGAGGTCCTAAAATTCAATTCCCAACAACCACATGAAGGCTCACAACCATCTGTATAGCCACAGTGTACTCATATACATAGAATAAGTAAATAAATCTTTGAAAAAAGAAAAGATGAGTAAAGTAAAAGAAAAAGACTGACTATACCAAGAGTTGACAAGATTATGGAGAAGCTAGAACTACTTCTATACCATACATGATGGATAGGAATGTTAGATGGTGCAGACACTTGAAAAAATAGTATTAACATTTTTTTCCAGAAAACTGATCACACCATTCTGTTATTAGCTATTTACCCAAGAGCAAAGAAAACACACGTATATGTAAAGATTAGTACATGGATACTCATACATGTTGCATTTGTAATAGCACAAAGCTGGAAATAGACCCAATGTCCATCAACATGGGTAACAAATTCTGATACCATGAGTACTACCCAATAAGAAAAATGAACTATGGACACATTCAACAATAAGGGTGGATCTCGAAATCTTTATACTGAGGAAAATAGTCAGATCAAATATTGTATGGTTTAATTTACATAAACTCTTGGAAATGAAAACAAATCTATAGTGACAGAAAGTCAGTCAGAGTTTTCCTGGAGGGGTGAATTACATAGGAATCCAAAGAAATGTCAGTGAATATTGGATTGTGGTGATGACTGTGGGTGAATGTTTATCACTTCAAACACGAGTATGCGCTAATTAGATCTCAGTAAAAAAAAAAAAACTGATTTTTTAAAAGGAAAAATCCAGATAAAGTCCACATTATCACAAAGTGGAGAAATACTCTGGGCACGATCTTGTCATCAAATTCCAAAATACTTAAACCAAGGCAATGCCCAGAAGTTTGAATGAAGAAGTTCAAGGCAAACAAAATGAGAACTAAACTATACAACCCATTGTGCCCCTAGAGGTTTGGCAAATGAACTTGAGGCTGAGAAATGTTCCTAACATTTTAGGTTGCCAAAAAGGGCAAAGAGGACAGCCACCAGGTCCCTCATTGCACAGTCCCAGGTGTCACCCTCAGAGACAGAGGACGTTTTAAGTTTTTCTCTCATCATGTGCTGCATATGTTCTGTGGGCACCCAAAACCCAACAGGCCCTAAAACAAACTTATTTTATCTCCAAATTCATGGGACTTTATTCATTTAGATGACCACTGATACCATCTCTACTGATACTCAGCAAATAAAAACCTTTAAATCTCCCCGGGATCCCAATCCATATGCCCATCAATCACAGCCATGATTTTGGACACCATTTTTCCTTTGGATGATGACCAGGTGACTCTCCATTTGGTATTCTCCGCAGCATGATTTCTTTACCTTGACTGTACATATCCTGGAGAAATTTTAAAACCTCCCTAGGCCTTGGATCCCCTGAAATTGGAGTTACAGATAGTTGTGAACTACCATGGCAGGTACTGGGAATTGAACCCAAGTCTTCTGGAAGAGCACCCAATGTTCTTAACCACTGAGCTATCATTCCAGCACTCTTCCAGATAATTCTAACGTGCAGACATGGTTAAGGAACTACTGTCCTGAAATAGTTCCAGCGTCTCAAAGGCTTTGGCAAGGAGAGTGCTAAACTCTCACGGAGAACTGAATGTGATGATGTCTGCCTGTAGACCCGGCATCTGGAGCATCTGGATCTGGTCTACCTGGTAGCAGAGGTTCAAGCTTCTCCTGAAGATACACAATGTATTTGGGGTCATCCTGAGATACCAGAGACCCTGTTTTTGTGTTTTGTTTTGTTTTTTTAAATTTCATTGAGCTTGTGAAAACAAACCATAGGGCTAAGGGACCAATAATTTGCATCTCTAACTAGTATCCAGTTGATGATGCTGTTGCTTCAGGGCCCATATTCTGAGAAGCACTGCTCAGCTTCCAGAATAAACTCAATTCTCTCCATGGCTTCCCAACCATTCACTCTCTGTTCCCTAGCTCTCCAATTTCATTTTCTATTGCTTCTTACATCCTGTACTGAAGCTGCAATAAATCACTTGCATTTTTCTTTTTTTTTTTTTTTCTTGTCAGCATGCCTTTGAAAGCGCAAGGGCTCCTGCTTGGAATATGGACCCTCTTTTCCATCTTACTACATAACAAACATTTACTTCACAGATAAGGGTATACACATATCTTTTCTTCTGTGACACCTTCATTGTCTTTCTCTCATGTAGGTCTGGAAGACTGCTTCTTGGATGTCATTGACACTGAACCCTGCTGAGGTTATATTTATAGATATATGAACTCTAGTGAAAGAACTCCATTCTTTCTTCACCTCTGGTTGTCAGGACTTGACCCAGAGTGTGGCTTTAATAAATGTTTCTGGATGGAGTAAGGTCAAAATTATCTCCTTACTCAACGTAGGTATTTGGGGGTTGAGAGTTTCAGACCTCAAAAGAACTTGTCAAACCTTGGAATTCTGTGGAAGAACCAGAATTCCTGGGGTTGCTTGTTTCTGAAAACTGATGCGCTCTGGGTAGACAAATAGATAGTATTTTGACCGTCAAATTCAAGTCACCAGACCAGCCAACTTGACCTTCAGAAAGGAAAAGGCTTTCAGAGCAAGCTAAAGGTTGAACTTACATAGTAACTTCATTGTGATGGCAGAACACCCTGCCTGTTTGCTTGTTCATCTATCTTTGTGTTCCCAAGCCAGACCTTACCTGGATGTATAAGTACTCGAAAGCAGCAGGATCCCGACGTAGCAGCTCCACTGGGTCCTTGGGAAAGAAGCTTATTCGGAAGAGACATTTCATTCCATGGTAGTGTGTCCGCTGCACGACCTGAGACCCAGTGGGGAGAGAGTGGGGAAGAAACCATAGAGTCAATGACTGGGGGGTGGCAGGCAGCTAGGCAGCTTCTTAAAGTAGGGTTTATGGATGAGCCAGGCTGTTGTTTCCTACTCTTGTCTCAAACATGGTAAATTCATATCAGCATTCTCTTATCCTGTGCTTTATTTTCCCTAGTTTGAGTTATCCATGGACCTCAGCCTAAAATAGGAAATTTATAGTTTTTATTATAGTATAGCTTTATAATTACTTTATATTTCATTGTTAACTTATCAATGAAGCGGTTTTTTTTTGTTTGTTTTGTTTTTTGTTTTTTGTTTTTTTAAGGAACTCACTTTGTAGACCTGGTTAGCCTGGCATCTTCTATGTAGATTGGCTGGGCTTGAACTCATAGAGATCTCCTTTCCTTTGTTTTCTGGGTCCTAGGATTAAAGGTGTGTTTTACCATGCCTATCTGTGCCTAGTATTATTTTTTAATCACTTAATTAAGACATGGTCGTTATCAAGAATGGGGTCTATGTGGTAGCTCATGCCTACAAATCCAGTACTGGTAAAGATCATCACAAGCTTGAGGGCAGTTTGGGCAAGATCCTGTTGTCTTACTGCACCTAAAAAAGAACCAAGTCTAAGTGCGAAGATGGGAGTTAGGAAGAGAAGGCTCTTGAGAATTTATCAGCTTCTTCTTGCAGACGTGCTTAGTGTCTAACAGACTATTTGATGCCTAAAGAGTTCAAATCAAAGAGTGTAAACCACATTTGGAGATACAGATGAAACATGCTGGTAATATACTGGTAAAATGTTGAACCTGGAGATGCATAATAGGGTCCATTATACTATATTCCATATATATTGTTTATGTGAAATTTTTTTTAAAGATTTATTTTATTTTATTATATGTAAGTACACTGTAGCTGTCCTCAGACACTCCAGAAGAGGGCGCCAGATCTCGTTACGGATGGTTGTGAGCCACCATGTGGTTGCTGGGATTTGAACTTATCACCTTCGGAAGAGCAGTCGGGTGCTCTTACCTGCTGAGCCATCTCACCAGCTCCCGTGAAAATTTTTATAGTAAAGAAGTTTGAAATTCCACTTGGAACAAGAAGTCAATTTGACTCAGAGGATTATTTATTGGGTAGGATAGGATGTGCTTAAGTTTTCTAACAGACACTACCTTGGATTGTATTTAAGCTGAAACTTGAATCTTTCTTTTGAAAAGTGCATTCTTTTTCTGTGTGTATCTGTCTTCTTTGTTTTGAGACAGGATCTCTTGTATCTCAGGCATGCCTTTCACTCAAACTCAATGACTAGTCAAGGATGACCTTGAATTTCTCATCCTCCTGCCTTCTACCTTCAAGGGTTGAGATTAAGGTGTGTGCCATCATACCCAACAGCAAGAAGGAGCAATAGGGCCTGATGCATGCTGGCCAAATAGTCCACCAATGAGCTGCATCCCAAGCCTTGTTTCTTTGCTTTGTAGCTCAGGCTACTTTAGGTAGATCTTCCTGCCTAGTTTCTTATGTGTGCTATGTTGCTGGTTGGATTTCTGAGTTTTGTTTGGTTTCCACACACTTTATAAATGCTATATCTTCCTAACTTTTCCCCTTCCGCTTTTTCCCACCCTACCATGGAACATCGATTGCTCTGCTCAGTTCTGTGATGTTTCCTAGTGGTTTGCTATGGGTGAAAACTCATACAGCAATCCTAGATTTCAACAGTCTTTTCTGATACAGTGTGGCAAGAGGGATGAGATAATTTGTTCTCTTCCAGTTTGGAAGATGATGGATGCCATCTATGTCACCCATCATCTTCCAAAGTAGAATAGTATGGCATCTTGATCCCATGTGGGCCATTTCTAACTACCATTTGATTATACTTCTAACCTTTCTGTATCACAGCCCTCATCTAAGAGGCCAAGTTTCTTGTTAGGAATCAGAAGGGTCTAGCAGGTAGTATTTCCAGGAAAAAGGAGAATTGCTAATAGAGACCAAGACAAATGCCTTTGTTGGGTCACAAAGGGCATCAGAGGCTCTTTGGAGATGGATAGTAACCCCCTCAGGTAAGGCTAGGCTGTAGCTCAGAGAAAGAGTGATATACAAGACCTTTGGTTCCATTCACAGAAGTACACATACACACATACACACACACACACACACACACACACACATATACATACATATAAACACACACATATAGGCACATACATACACACATGCATACACATATACATACACACGTATGCACATACATACACACATACATACATACATATGCATACACACATATCCACATATACAAATACATACACACACTCCTACTCAGATTGGAACTATGACTTCTGGGATCTGGCTAACTCCACCATGATAAATTTTCTAGATAAGCAGTGTCATGGATGCCAGAATGAAGGGATGACTTACATAAGCCAGGGGCTGCTTGTCCTGGAGAATCAGGAACTTGTGATTCTGTTCTGGCCCAGTATACTCAAGCACAAGAGCAAAATGCTCAATGTACCTCAGGGAGAGACGGTCCTGTAGAGTCGCCATCACATCCTGTAGAAGGAAAAGAGGCTTGAGAGGGGATCTTTTCTGATTCTAACTCACTCAAAGGAAAGAACACAGGAGGGAATGCTTGAAGCAAAGCACCATAGTCCTGTGGAAGCCTTGGTGGAGGCCCAGCTACTGAGTTATGGGACCAGTAAAGGGCCTCATGAGTGTTACCCTGGGCCCTGAGAAACACCAAAAGTTGCCTGAGAAGGGCAAGTATGTGTCTCTGAATTTCCCCACCCTGACATATGGTAATTAAAGGTTGTTTCCTTCCTACCTCTGTACCTTCATCTCTCCATCTCCCCACTCTCTCATCGTCTATTAGATAAATCATTTCTTGAATGCTTATGGAGGACCAGGCACTGTGTTGGATCTCAGCTTATCTCTCTTAAGTCAGAATGCCCATTTGGGCTTGTCTGTCAATGCTTAGGAATGAGCAAAAGCCAAAGCTACATTTCTGTGATTAAAAAGTATACTTATTTCCAGATTCATAATCTAAATCAAATGACTTGAGCTACTGGCAAAATGTTCATTTTGGGCCATCATTAGTTTTTATAGATGATCAATTTAGCAACTTGAAAAAAATGTGTCCACAAAGAGGAACAATGTCACGTGTCTGGAGTACAGTCATGGATCTGACTACTTTTGGGCTCCGTCTGCTCTGCTGCCCTACTTTTAATACTAGGGCGCCTGAGAACATATTCGTGGGGGCTGCTCAAATGTCAGTTTTGAGGCTTTGGCCATCTATTTGCTGTGGCTTCAGCATACACATTGCAGTGTGTTCGTTTAAACAGTCAGCATGTCTCAATCCCCGAAGGCTGGAGGGAAGCAGGCTTGGGAGTTCAGAGCTCTCTGATGGCCAGAGCTGCCAAAGCTTCCCTTCTGTGTGAGATACTCTCAGTCATTTGAACAGAGGGCTGCAAAGTGCTGGGGACTTGAGAGGATTTCTTTGTGCTATTCATGTAGATACAGAGGCTCAAGTGTTACTAGAACCCTGGCATAGTCAGATGCAATGTTTTTTTTTGTTTGTTTTGTTTTTTTGTTTTTTTTTTCTTTTGCAGTTAAGTTGCATTGAGATTGTGGACAGCCAAGCCAGTGATTTTTAACTGGTGTTAAAATGTTTAACTGCCACCATACCAGACTGTCATTTCATCCAGGTTATTCTTTGAGACAAGTGGCTTAGAAGACTGTGAGAGTTCTAATGAATAGCCATGCGTCTTTGCTGAAGTGCAAAGTAAGACTGAGTGCCAAAGGTTGGCACTGCCTAGATGCCACGGTGGTAGTGGCATTGTGAGGTAAGGAGTGCTCTGAGCTCTATGACTAAGACAGGTTGGTCAGTGCACTTAGGGTATTGACAAGTCGACAGTGGGCATATTAACTTTGAAGAAACACCAAGGGAGATTCTGGCAAACTGGGTAGCCTAGTTATATTTCAATGTTTCCTTTCATAGCTTAAGATGTTCTACAGCCAAGAGACCCTGCTACAGCTTCCTAAGGAGTACATTTGGGTCTTACTTAAGCTCCTTAGAGATACCTACCTAGGCCTAAGTCTTCAAAAGAAACTTTGGGCAGGACAATTAGTCATTCAGGAACTGTTCTGTCCTCTGAAGGACACTTAGCATCTCCGACCTTGATACACTAAGTGCCAGTAGCATGATATATCATGGGATGGCTCCAAAACACACTTAGATCTTCCTTAAACCAATATAGGAATGATCAATAAGCTCTGGTAGAAAACACTGGTAAGGCCATTCTGAGCACCTGATCATTCCTCCGAGCAAGAGTTTTCTGGCTAAGTATATTCGTTCCTCTCTCCCTTATTTCCTTCCAAAAGGCTCTCCCCTTGTAGCCCAGGCTGACATCAAGCCTGTAATTCTCCAGATTTAGCCTCCAGAGTACTAGGTTTACAGGCCTGTGTGAGCATGCTTGATGGGATTCTTTATTTATAGGGTTATCTTGGTCCTTGCATGGGTACCACAGGAAAACTTTGGGAAAGGCAAGTTTCCTGGGAAGGTGTCAAGACTGCCCAGCAATCTGGACAGCCTTGATTGTATAAGAACATTCATTCTTGGGATGGTGGTCTCCTCCTGGCGAGAGTCCAGAAGACTCAGGGATAGATATTTCTGTCCCAGTGAAGAGTTAACCTCAGGAAAATCGTATCACCACTTCTACTCTTCAGGACTAAGAGAATCACTAGGACTTTTTGACGCCTGGATGAGCTGTTAAGAATCACAGTTCAGTAATTGCTCTTCCTGTGAAAAGAATAGCCAAAGGGCTGTGGCTGGACTTCTCAAATCTTGCTTCAGTGCTTAAGATTTGGTTGTTATTTAAAAAGCAAGACATGGGTAAGCTAATCTCCCAAGAGATCACATTTGTTTATTTCTCTGTGTAAACTTGTGAAGGTGTTATTGTATCAATATAAATCACTTTGGCTTTATAAATGGCTTAATGATCTTCACATTGCTTAGCTCCTAAGAGTCCTGAAGGACCCCGTGTATGAACATAAAGTAGTTGACAAGCAGATGTGCATTCATGTGCACGTACTTGCGCATGCGTGGACACACACATTTTTACAATAATTAGCGCACAGCTGGGCATGCAATTTCCTACTACCAGCCTCATCTGAGCATTATGTTTGTGCAGCCATGCACTCCAGAGCACAGAGAGATCAAAAGCAATCTAGTTCCAGCAGTGAAGCTATCGTGAGCAATCTCAGAGGAACACAAACAAACAGGTACCGTAGGTAAGGGGATTTCTTATGTACCTTAACAGTGGTCCGGCCATCAAATGTGAATGACTTGATTTGCCCATTCTCTAGGAAAACCTTCAGGACGTTGGGGATGAGGAGGAGAGCTTCCTTCTTCATCATTTTCTATGGATATACAGGAGAGGGGGAGGAAAGAAGATGATGGAGGTAGGGGGCCAAAACAGTGCAATAAGAGACAGAGGAAAGACTAGATCGATAATAATGCTATAAGCAGACAAGAACAAAATCCCCAAGATGCTGAGCCAAATCTACTCCTCTTTACTCTATCATGATATATTTACATTCTACTGCAGTTTGAAGCTCTGGATCAGTAGAGACCATTATACACAGTATGAATTAGGCATAGAAGGTTTTATTTGGAGACCACTTTATACACCTCCAGACTTCTTTTCTTACCAGGCCCTTCACAAGTCCATCCTTTGCTTTTCTTCAGCCACTCTCTGATGCTTGGGATGGTGTTCAAAGCCTCTATGCTAGGCAAATACCCTACCATTGAACCAGTTTGCCAGCTCCTTAAGGTCCTTTTCTTTTTCTTTGCTTTTTGGAGTCAGGTTTCTATTATGTAGCCTCAGTCTGGAACTCACTGAGTGGAGCAGGCTAGCCAGAATTCACAGAGATCTACCTGGCTCAGCTTCCCAAGTGCTGAGACTAAAGGTGTGTACCACTATGCCTGGTTCTTTAGGCCTTTTTAGATCTGGATCCCTTCTGCTTCTCTGGATTCAAGTCTGACCATTGTTAGAAACCTCACTTCTTTCATGGCCCCTCATCTCTGACAATTCATCGTTCAGGGACTGCCTTACTAGCTTCAGGGCTCTCAGTGTCTCTTACACTGAGACACTAAGTGCTCATAGTACACACACAAAAAAATCATTGTGATAACCAAAAATACTCTCCAACATTTCCAAAAGCTCTTTGAAAGTGGGCTGCATTGATCCTGGTTCAAAAGCACTCACTGGCAAAGCCCATTTCTGAATAACTGATAATTCCTTAGCGGAAGCTTTCCTGGAACAGGGGTTCATTTATAAATAGTGAATGTGAATTTCTCAATTAACAACAACAACAAAAAATCAATTAAATAATGGCCATTTTTCTGTCTTCCTCTTTTTCTCCCTGGCAAGCTCCTATTCAACCTTCGAAATCAAGCTTAAACAAGTATTTTATAAAACCATGAATCTAGTCTTCCCATGTTTTTCAATAGCAACCTATATACTCCTTTATTAGTCTCTCTCTCTGTCTCTCTCTCACACATACTTTTTTTCTTGAGACAGTGTTTTCTCTGCATAGCCCTGACTGTCCTGGAACTCACTCTGTAGACCAGGCTGGCCTCAAACTCACAGAGATTTGCTTGCCTCTACCTCCTGAGTGCTGGGATTAAAGTTGTGTGACATCACTGCCCAGCAACACACACATTGTTTTGTCAGTGTAACAAGGTCTTCCAACATTGCTCAGGCTAGCCACAAACTCACAACTCTCTTTTTCCAACTCCCGGGTGCTAAACTAAAAGTATGTGCTACCGAGGCTGGTTTCTTTTTTTTTCCCCTCTCTGAACTAGGGCTACAAACATGTATCACCATGCTTAGCTTCCAACAATATTTTGAAGAACATCTGTCATTTAGAATCAAACAGTAAACTCAGAGCACAAAGACCACATCTAGTCATTGTTATTGTACCAGCAATGAATAATAGCATGGCTGGTACATAGTTGGTGTTAAATAAGTGACTGCTAAATGAATGAACAGTAGGTGCTTACTATATGCTTGCTTGAATGATTAGATTCACAAGAAGGATGCACACATTACTGGGACAGCATCATCTAGTCTATGGTTAATTGCAGTGTACAGGTGGCCAGATGCTTTAACTCAGTGGCAGCCACAGAATCTCTATTGCATACTTAGCTAATGCTAAGCATCCAGAGAGCTATAGCAAAGCTAGAGGTCCTAAGATGGCCCTGATGGGTGCACATATCTTTAGTCTCAACATTGGAGAGGTACAGGCTGCTAGATCTCTGTTAGTTGGAGGTCAGCCTGGTCTACATAGGGAATTCTAGGACAGCCAGAGCTATACAATGAGATTCTGCTTCAGGTAGATAGGTAGATAGATAAATAGATGATAGATAGAGTCCAACTTGAATTCTTGCTGCCATTCCCTGTCATATATGAACATTATGAACCTCAAACAAAGTACCTGGTATAAGGAGGGTAAGGCTTCTGTGGAAGTCCAATTGGGTTCTGAGTTTTGAATGAGATAGATTGTCAGAGAAGCCTGAGTAGAACAGTCCAGATCCTGCAGCTGTTGTGGATAAAGCATCAAAGATGCAAGTCCGGAGCTTGGGAGTGGCTGACAGTGATGGGGACCAGGAGGCAAGTTGGATGGGATCAAACCAAGGAGGAAAGCCAGGGCTATCAATTCGGAAAGGTGGGATGATGATGTCCAGGCCTTGCTGATGCTAAGATGCCCCACTCCTGCCAGGCCCAGAGGCCCAGGCTCCCCAGGCTGATGATGCTCGGCAGGGACAAGTTTTATTTAGCACACTGGGTTGGACTCAGATAATTACTTAATTGATTTTGCTTAAAAATAGAGTTGGCAAGGAACGCCCACAGGATTTATTTTTGTTCTGGCTGCTTAATAAAGCCTTGGAACACAAGGGGAAGGGGACGATTGGGGTAGGATGGAGTCACCTGGACTTAGACTCTGCAGTTCTAAACAGACTGCTATGGTCCACACAGTCAGAACTGAGAGGATTGGAAGATGGATATCTTTTCCCTCCTAGACAAAGTGTCTCAAGCCAAGCTTGGGGCCTGTCCGAGAGACAAGTGAACTCTGGGTAGTTTCTAGCTGCCCTGGGGCAGTCAGTTGCTATTCTGGTTGAACTGGAGATGGCTCTTCAATCTGCCTGTGGCCTGTGAGGTATGGAACTTGAAGGCTGGGAGGAAGAAGAAGGAAGAGAAGGAGAAGAGAAAAGAGGTAAAGGAGGGCAGGACAGGAGCTCTTCATTTCGTGTCCTGGCTTTGACTGTGATTTTTGAGGTGAGATTGGATATATCTGTCCATATTTTGCAAATTCAATGCTTATGCCCTCAGAATTTTCAACAGTTCAGGGCCCCAATGTCTCATTGGTGACTTGGACCTTGTGGTCTGTTTCACTCTGAGCCACAGGGGCTCAGTCTTATTCCTTCTACTCTCTGAGCATCAGTCCTTTAACCATTTAATGGGCTCTTTAACTGTTTCTTTTGGGATTGCCATGGGATCCTGAGTGTTAATTATTTAGGCAGGATTCTAGGTGTCCTTTGAGCTCCCTAGTCTTCTTCATAGAGGGATGCATGAAAGGCATGAGCTGGGTTTGGGGAAGAGAGGCAGGGAATAGATGGAAGGCACCCGTGTTCTTTCCCTTTTTTCCAGGTGGCTCTACCTCAGAGAAATACAAAACTGCCTGGCATCCTGCTGACTTCTTTGCTCAGTCTGAGACTGCTGTTATGTCTCTCAACAACTGCAGCTGTGTCTTAGTACATAAATGATCAGGCTTCCTGACAGCCCATCCCATTCTACAAAAACACACCAGTGCCCACTTATCTCTACTCCCACTAGTACATCACCAAATTCTACAGATTTCTGGGGTGTTCTGGGCCAGATTTCATGACGACTGTACACACTGACTTCTGCTCTCCACCTACCTCTTCTTATCTGCACATCTCGGCTACCCGAGATGGCTTACTGCATGCATCCCTGATGAACAGCAAGAAACCTGTGGGCTAGCCAGGAATCCTAGATTGGCAGCTGCATGGCATGGGCTGGCTAAATGTAGCTGCTTTTTAAAGATGATATCACACAGCAGGAGATTGGCTATAGTCTCAGTCTATACCACTTGTTCCCCCTAACCCCCACCTCATAGAAAGGTTGCCAGTGGCAAGGAGCAGGTATTTCTTTTGGATCCCTTCTGGTGCCTGGGAAAAAGCTAGCGACTTAAAGCAGAGTCGGTATCATTGCTGCTAGGCAGCTGCCCATCAGCACAGTCTTCTTCAGTCAAGATGTGGAATTGCAGGGCCACTTACATGTGAAGAGAGTTCAATTTCACCAGCCACTTGTTCTCTGGGTCTTCACAAAAACCATCACTTCATCCCTGCTTTTATCAAGTAGCCAAAAGATGTTTATGGAACACTTGCCCTGAGTGTACACTATTGTGCTAGGGACGGAAGTTTCTACCATGAAGACCCAGAGGGAATCAATATTTCTTTCTCTACCTCCTAACCCACTCTGGATGCCATACACTCCTCTCTCCTCAATATCCACTCACTTAGAGCACCAGGATCCTTGTGCTTCAACCCCTTCATAAAAGCATCCACTACCAGAAGTCCCTGATTGAGACTCAATAGCCAGGTTGATTCTGGCCAAAGAGAGGAAGAAAGCCAAGACAGCACTTACTGCATCTGTTTCTCCAATTGTCACCTGCTCAGAGAATCGGACCTTCACAGGATTGGACCTCAGCTTGGCCTTCTTTGCAGCACTGATGAAGGCAGATTTAGGGGACTGGAAAAAGAACAAAGGGCTGGTGAGTTCTCCATTCCTTTCTAATATTAGAGTTAAGATGTCTCTCTCAGTACAACTGAATCTGGTGGTTCACAACCTGGACTAGACACTATCTCCAAAAAGAAAATACCAGTACAGAGATATTTTGGCTTACTGATCGATGAGTCAATAGACAAGTATTGATTACCTTTTAAGCACAAGGCAAGTGCTACAAGGCAGTGTGCTAATTGTCTCCCTGTATGATTGGTGTGTTTTGTAAAAGCTGGGCATGAATTGAATTTGGATAAACTGAATCCCATTATAAATTCTCTAAGCCCAAGGAGGTTTGCAAAAAATAAAAATCCTCAGTAATCATATACATTAAAAATTTTCAAATTCAGTTTTTCTAATACGAGATTGACTTGAATAGTAGACTTCATTGTGTGTGAATACAAACTTCCCAGAGGATCTCCAGAAATAATCTTATTGTCTCACAGGTATGCCCCTAGAAAGAAGACTTATAACAAATATTTTTGAGATCTGAGAGAGAGGGAACACAGCCCTACAAAATGACTCATCCATACTCTTTCTGAACGTACAGGAAGAGAGAGAGAGAGAGAGAGAGAGAGAGCGAGAGAGCGAGAGAGCGAGCGAGCGAGAGAGAGAGAGAGAGAGATGAGGGATTTAGTTCAGTGACCCTGGATTTCTACTTCCAAATGCTGCATCACTTTGTGTATTCAATTCTGCATGAAATGCCCAAAGAATCAGTCAGGCTCTCTTATTCTTGAAACCTTTCCCAAAATTCAGCAGGAAGCATGATTAGCAAACACTGTAAACTACAGTTAGCCCTTGGTACCCACAGCTTTGCATCCATGCGTTCAACCAAGCAGAGATTAAAAATACATGAAATAATAACAACGATACCAAACCCTCTGCTTCTGCTGAACATGTACATTTTTCTTGCCTCCATTTTCTAAACAACACAGTGTAACAACTCTGTCTGTAGCATTTACTGTGTATTCAGAATCTTAAGTCATCTAGAGATGGTTGGAAGTATTTGGGATGATGTGGGAAGGTTCTGTGTAAATACTATGCCAGTATATACATATATAAAGAACTTGAGTATCTATGGATTTACGTATCTATGGGGGCACCCTGGGCCCAATTCCCCTACGGAGAACAAGGGACGTGTTCTTCTGAGTCTAGTCTTATGCTGAGCTGCAGACAGCCTAGCAACTAGGAAATGCAAGAGTCATGCTGATGTCTCTTGTCTTTAGGAGAACTTATTTATGCATTTGATTAATTAACAGTGGCTTATTGAATGTCTGGCAATGTTCTAGGTGAAGAGGAATACAGGAGCAAAACTAACCTTGTGGTATGTCTATTCTGTCCAGAACAAAGAGACAATTATAAAAAACATTTTTTTTTGAGAGAGTGTTGCTATAAATTCCAGGCTGGCCTTAAACTTGTGATACTGATACTCTCATCTTAGCATCCCAAGTGCTAGAGTTACAAACACGCAGCACTGTGTCAGGCTAATAAATATCTTTTTTAAAAAAAAGATTTACTTATGTTTATACAAGCGCACTGTAGCTGTCTTCAGACACACCAGAAGAGGGGACTAGACTTCATTACAGATGGTTGTGAGCCACCATGTGGTTGCTGGGAATTGAACTCAGGACCTCTGGAAGAGCAGTCAGTGCTCTTAACTACTGAGCCATCTCTCCAGCCCAATAAATATCTTTTATGTAGCACATAACTACTGTAGTGCTCCCTTCTGTAATTTTACTCTGTTTTTGTTTTGTTTTGTTTTGTTTTGTTGTTGTTGTTTGATATAGGGCCTCATAGAGCCCAGACAGGCTTTGAACTTACTATCTAGCCAAAGATGACCTTGAACTTTGGGTCCTCCTAACTCCACTATCCAATTTCTGGGATTATAGGCATGTGCCATCAAGCCTAGCTTTCGTTTTCACCTGTTATTTCAGTCACTGATTATTAACTTTAGTTCAAAATAATACATGAACAATTCTAGAAAAAAATAAATACATTTTAAATAAATTTTATTTTAGTACACTGTTATAATTCTTTTCTTTCTTTCTTTCTTTCTTTCTTTCTTTCTTTCTTTCTTTCTTTCTTTCTTTCCTTCCTTCCTTCCTTCCTTCCTTCCTTCCTTCCTTCCTCCCTTCCTTCTTTCTTCCCCTGTTTTTTGAGATGATTTTTCTTTGTAGTCTCAGCTGTTCTGGAACTTACTCCTTAGAGCAGGCTGGCCTTGACCAAAGAGATCAGGCCACCTCTGCCTCCCCAATGCTAGGATTAATGGGGTGCAACATATCTAGCTCTTTAATTGGTTTGTTTCATAATGTTATTGTTGTTGCTCTCTTATTATGCCTAATTTATAAATCAAATCTTAATATATATTTTCAAACACACATATTATATATATACATATACATATACGTGTGTGGTTCAGTACTGTGCATGACATTTTGGAATATATTTGCAGATAAGGGAGCACTACTGTAAGAAAACAGAAGCAGGGTAAAGGACTACACAAGAGAATAACAAGGATGGGCACAGTAGGATTATATTTTAGCAGTTTTGAAAACTCCAATTGCATTATTAATAAATAGTAAAACATCTTTGCAACATATCTAAGAAGTAATGTATTCTACCTGTCTAAACAAAACTTTGAGGCTGGAGGGATGGCTCAGTGGTTAAGAGCACTGACTGCTCTTCCAAGTGTCCTGAATTCAATTCCCAGCAACCACCTGGTGGCTCACAACCATCTGTAATAGGATCTGCTGTCCTCTTCTGGCATGTCTGAATATAGTGACAGTGTACTCATGTATATAAAATAAATAAATCTTAAAAAAAAAAAACACATCACTTTGTTTTCTGAACAGCATCTCCCCATTCACTCTTTTTGCCCCCAGCTTTTGGTAACTACAATTGGACTTAGTTTTGTAAGTCTGCTGGTTTTGGATTTCCTTTATCCATGAGATCCTGAGGTCTTTGTCTTTCTGTGCCTTGCTTACTTCATGTAACACCATGTCCTGCAGGTTCATCCATGTAACAAATAACAGAATTTGATTTTGATTCTCCTTGCAGTGCTGGAGAATCCACCTTGGACCTTCTGACAGTTTCCTTCTTCACAATAATATTCTGTTGTATCTAGGTACCATATTTCCTTTGCATAGTCCCCTGTCTATAGACACTTAGATTGATTCCATATCTTGAGTACTGTCAACAATTCTGTAGGGAACGTGGGTGTGGGTATCTCCTCAAGACACTGGTTTCAATACTTTTGGGGACATATGTATAGGTACAACCACTTATGTACACACACACACACACACACACACACACACACACACACACACACATTCTAGGGGAGAAAGAAGTAGTTTAAATATTATAGATTATAGTTAGGGAATACCTATCACACACCCAAAAGGAAATAAAGCCGAGATGCTATGAGGCTATCTAGAAAGAGAAGCTTCTGGACAAAAATAATGGTAAAGGCCCCAGGACAGGCATAGAATTGAGGAGATCCCTGTACCTGTAATACAGTGATGGAATGGGGACCAGAGGGGTTGTGCTCTAAGAGGCAGCTGAGAGCTGAGTCATGAAGCGCCAGTGAGAACTCTGGAATTCATTCCACTGATGAGTTTTAAGCAGACAGGGTTTGATGTGTGTGTATGCCTCTGGCTGCTGTGAGGAAAATGGAGTGTAGGAGGTTAATGGTCAGACCAGTTAGGCATGTCTAAATGAAGTATTTGTGATTGCAGTGAGACACTTAAAATATAATGCTAGCATGGGCTAGGATGACGATAATGAAGATGATCAGAGTGAGTACATTCTGGACATATCTTGAAGACTGAATCAAGATCATACATTTATGGATTAGATATGGGAAGTGAGAAAAAGAGAAGTCCATAGGAAAAGCAGGGTTGTTAGTTACTGAAAATGAGCTCTGAGGGATATATTAGGCTTGGGGCCATTTTAAATAACCTCTTCTATGGTCCTTGCCTTGCAATAAAGCCTATGAGTCCTTCAATCAGAAATTCCTTTGTATTAAGCCCCCAAAGGTCCATACTAGCTAGGAAAGCAGTACATTATGCCATTATTTGCCATTTACACTGTGGCTAGGATTCTTTTACTGGATCAGCTGCAGGAGGGCTGGGCCCTAAGATAAAGGCACATCAGAAACAGATTGTCCTCATCATGTCAGCCTTGGGCCTAGCTATGTCTGATGGGGTCAGCAATCACATCTCCTGCAGAGTACAGATTATGAAGATTCACTTATTCTACCTGAGTCCAGTAGGAACTCCAGCAGTGGGTCTTGGTTCTGGCTGCACAGAAGAAATGCCTTCAAGAGCTTTTAAAAGCCTCCCAGGACCAGGCCCCAGGCCAATTACATAAGTCAGGGTGGACCATCAGTGTGTGTGTGTGTGTGTGTGTGTGTGTGTGTGTGTGAGAGAGAGAGAGAGAGAGAGAGAGAGAGAGAGAGAGAGAGAGAGAAATTTTGAAAGAGGGTCTCATGTCCAGTATTTTTTTTAAACCTTATGATGGTCTTAAACTACAGCCAAGACTGAGAACCATCAAGCTAAATGAATCTTAGACTTCTCATTGTGAGGCACAGGGGTGGGGGCCAATGTGTTGGCAGCAGACAATATAAAATCCAGAGCTTGGAGATCTTTGCCAAAAGCAATTATGGTAGTGATTGTGGCAATTGTTCAGGAGGTCAATGCCTTTGTATGTTGCACAGCTGGATGTGCAAATCCTGGGTAGGAGATTCAGGCAAAAGGAATGGGCCAGATAGAGGTATAGCTCTCTCTCTGTTTGGACAACTATGCTTGGCTCAGTTTTCAGCCAGGTATTTTTCACTAATGCACCATAAACACAAAGCTGGTGGACTCTTGGTTCAACCTGATATTCTTCCACCCACCTCCCTTCTCTGCAGTCATATGCTGTCAGTTTTCTCCAAGGTACAGTGTGGAGCATGGCATCCTAGGGATTTAAGTGGTCCATGCAGTCCACCATTAAGTTTTACATTCAAAACAGAGGCTCAGGAAAGGAGGATAGGGATGCCTTCGTATATCCAAATAAGCAGAACTCCAGTGTCCTGAATTCTGATTTCCTGACCATCCTCCCTACAGCAGGCTGAAGTTGGAAGTCTACTCCTGACCTATCATTCACAGGTTCTGGTTCTACCTTAGTCCTAGGCGACAGATTTGAACAAGGGACATATTGTTTTATGTATATGTATATGTATATATATATATATATATATATATATATATATATATATATATATATATATATATATATATATATATATATATATATATATATATATATATATATATATATATATATATATGTATATATATATACACACACACACACACACACACACACACACACACACACACACACACTGTGGAGATGCCAACAGTTTTGCTGTTCCTATGAAAATCTAAATCACACCCACTCCTCAAAACGTTTATATCACCACAAGGAAAATATTCAGGTATTTGCAGCCGCAAGCCCACAAAGGAAGTAGAATGGCCAAGGCTTTCAGGGATTACCATAATTTCGCTGTGTCTGTTTCAGAGCTATTTCCAGCTTGTTTATGCCTCATTCCTCATCGACCTTTGTCTTCTCAGTCTCGAAGCCTCCGTCCTATTCTCAGTCTTCAGTCTCCGCTGCTAATGGTGACTCACTCATTGCCAGCTGCTCTCTGCTAGATGTCACAGAGTCATGTCTAGCCTGATGCTTAGATACAGGTGAGGTCTGATTTCCAGACTGACACAAAGTGGCTCTCAAAGCTCTCCCTGACTCCAATGGAAGAGTTAGGGGAATGGCTGAAGGAGCTGAAGGGCATAAGCACCCCCATAGGAAGAAAAACAATATCAACCAACCAGATCCCCCAGAGCTCCCAGGAACTAAACCACCAACCAAAGAGTACACACGGAGGGACCCATGGCTCCAGCCACATATGTAGCAGAGGATGGCCTTGTTGGACATCAATGGGAGGAGAGGTCCTTGGCCCTGTGAAGGCCCAATGCCTCATTGTAGGGGGATGCTGGAGGGGTGAGCCCAGAGTAGGTGGATGGGTGGAGGAGCACCCTCTTAGAGGCAAAGGGGAGGGGATACGGGATGGGGTGTTTGTAGAGGGGATATCTAGAAGGGGGAAATATTTTAAATGTAAATCAATAAAATAATTAATAAAGAAAAGAAATAGAAAGGGAATTTGAATTTATATTGGTAGTCTGTGGAAATGGTAATATTTGATGCTTATCAAAAGGACTGAGTCAAATCATAATATAACCTAATAAATTTCTTTGATACACACAGAAATCCATTCCAAACTTGTTCACACCATAGACACCTGGAGTGGAAACTTCTAGTTTCTTTGGAAGGTCATTTATGTCAAATGATGGTTTGCTGGGGCACAGAGGTGAAAGAATGTCTTGCTAAAACGGGATATGTGAAGGAATGTTTTTCTGAAGCAGACACAGGTGAAAGGATGTTTTGCTATAGCAGACATGTGAAAGGATTTGTGACAAAGGAGTACAAATCTGACCTCACAGACAGTGGGAGCAGACACACTGGTTTGGTTTGTTCAACCTTGCTCTTCTTTGCTCACCGTAGGCATATATTGGCTCTGCTTGTGGTAACCCTATTGAGAAGAACTCACCCAAGAACAGTTCCTGAGGTTCCTGCAACTTCTTGCTGCTTCAGTGACCTTGGGCCAATTGGCCAGCCTTGTGGCTTCTTCAGGAGTGAACTATAGTTGCTGGTTCAGACATGTGTCTGCCTGCCTAGAGGACTGCTCTGCAGCTGCTAATTCATATTTGGTGTTTGCTACAGGACTGAACTGCTGCCCAAGAAGATCAAGCTCACTCCCAAAGAAAGATTGATAAATAGGTCCACTTCTTCCATATCCTAATAACTTTTCTCTTCCACTACCTCTGGTGGGTGGTGGGCAAGGGGAGAGGTTGAATGTTTATTAAAATAGGCTGCAAAAATTTATGTCCATAAACACCAAAATCTCAGATGTTGAATTCCCTTAAATGAAATATCATAGTAACTGATTACAACTTTCTGCATTCTTGAAATACTTTTTAAAACTCACTTATGATAACTAATGTAATGCAAATGCAATATAAATTGTTATGCTGTTATATTCAATTAATAAAAATCTGTGAATCTTCAATATAGAAAAAATAAAGGTCTCCCTGTCTCTTGTCATTTTTAAAGTTTAGCTGTGGGGCCCGAAGTCTATAATACTAGGGTGATCCCTTTGACTTAAACTGAAACATGCATATCAATGCTTTAGTGCCCAGTGAATTATAGGCCTGCCTGAGCCACATATTGTCTACTACATGTTTTTTTTATTGTAAATAAATTTTGATGTACAAAGACATGATCTTCATTTATGTACATCCTGTGGCTGCTTGGGGGTTACTGTGTTTATTTTACACATATTAAAATATTTACTATACAGTTTTTTACAAACATGTTCACGCTTTTAGGAATCTTAGCATGTACTAACTCACTACTTCTAAAAATTTACCCCTAAATTTAGAACCACTGGAGAATGGTTATTAAAATACAAAAGCTTAGGCCTATGCCCACGCCAATTAGAAATCATAATCCCTAAAAGAGTGGGGCCCAAGAATCTATACTGGTGAAGATATCCTAACTCATTAAGCATAGATTAATTGAGTACCTTAAAGCGGAGACAGCTGAGCTCTTCACTGACCCTATTTCTCCTCCTAGCATCTGGGAGTGTAATTTTGCAACAAGCACCCTTTCTGGCTAAGATGAATTTTGGCTTGAAACACGGGACTAGAATTGCTAAGTACCTCTGGGGCCACTGCAAGCCCCTTGAAGCAAATATGAAGGCAGAAGCTAGGTGAAATAAGGAATTGAGGAGAGAGCCTGCCTTTCCCTCAGGGCTGAATTCAGCAGCTGCTGATTCTCTGAGCAGTTTTTAATTTGGTGGCTCTATTAGCACAGATTTTAGGGCTGTGATCACTCATATTTTGGTCAAAGTCAAGTATATAGGGCCAAATACTAATATTTCATGGCAAGAGAGGGCCCCAGGCTTGTAAAATTTTATTTTATTTGATGCATAGTAGTTATACACATTTGTGGAAATAGTAATATTTGATGATATCAAAAGGACTGAGTTAAATCATAATATACCATAACAAATTTCCTTGATACACACAGAAATCCATTCCAAACTTGTTCCCACCATAGACACCTGAAGTGGCAACTTCTAGTTTCTTTGGAAGGTCATTTATGTCAAATGATGGTTTGCTGGGGCACACAGGTGAAAGGATGTCTTGCTAAAAGCAGACACGTGACACGTGATATTTGATGCATGTATATATTGTATAGTGATCGGACCATAGTAGCCAACACCTCAAACTCTTGTCATTTCTTTGTGGTAAACCTATCATATATTGTACTGTGTTGCAATATACATTATCATTAACTATAGTTACTCTGTGCAGTTGAATGCCAGAACACATTACTTCTGTATGACTACAGAATCCGCCCCCCCCCCAAAAAAAAAGGTTGCTTTCATAGGAGTAGAGAAGACACCAGTGGCTACCACAGGCTCAGAGGGTGAGGGGAGCTGGGACTCGTGAGTTAAAGGCTACATTGTGATACTTGCTTCAGGTTCTTTGCTGAAGCTTTACTGGTTTCCTGATTGGCCTTTTTGTCGTCTCATCGTCTTTGACACCTGAGCCTGCTTACAATCCATTCCCATAGCAACAACTGTGTGCTCCTAGGATAAAGGCAGGCCATCCAGGTTATACCATCTGGGAACCAGGATGCCTGCCTTTCAGTACCCAGGATAACTTAGTGATGAATATACCCTCTCCTGACCTGCAAGCTTCCCTCAAGCTACATTTTATCTAGCCTCATTCCTCACCTACCTCCAATATCACTACTGGTGGTAGTTGGTAATTCTGCTCAGCTTCCTACACAGAGTGGGCTTATTTCTACCTCTAGGCTCACTTCACATCATCCCCTACTTATCCCTACCTTTAGGGCATCCCAATATTCTTTTTGACCAGTTAAATGCTATCCCTTCATTAAAACCTAGTTCCAGCAGAGTGTGGTAGCACATACCTGTAACCCTAGCACTTAAGAGGAAGGAGGGTAGTTAAGTTTGAGGCTAGCCTGTGCTATATAGTGAGAGCCTAATCTCGGCAACCAAAGAAAAACGGAAAACAAGACAAGACAAAACAAAACAATAGCGATAAAAATCATTCCAATTCTTTGTTTTGGATTCTTCCTCGGTTCATCTGTTTACTTTTCTATGTTTCCTTCAGTATTTTGGTTAATCCACACTGCCATGGTTTATCTGTCCAATCAGGTTATAAGAGGTAGTATTTAATCTCACCATGTCTCTTCTTAGCACCAAGTGCAGGTAGACTCAGCAGAAAGATATTAGTTTGATTGCTTATAATTAATAATGAAACAAAAAAATATAATTTGGGTGCTCACCGTCTTCATAAGCTCCATACCTTAAAAATGGGGGAGTGGAATTGCTAAGTATCTCAAAGTGCTCTGTGGAAAACCATTTCTATAGTAAGATGATTCTAAGCAGAAGTGACTGTCACTCTTTGAGTTGCTCTCATTTACCTGTGCCTTGGAGGGAACTAGCTTTCCTTGTGGCACCTTATATATAGTACTTTATTTAAAATTTAACATTTGTTGAGGACCCACCATGTGATAAATTTGACAGATACCATGATTAATAAACAGTTGTGTGGAGATAGATAGTTGGTTATCAAAAGGTTAAAGAAAGCCTTCATACATGACTGTACATGTGGGCTAGGAGGGGGTGTGGTGCCAGCTGAAACTACTTCCCACAATGGCCTGCTGTAGTACAACTTATTCTGTTATTCTGTTAAGAGGAAAAGGTCAAAAAAGAAACTAGAATCATTTGGGGAGCCCTTTCAAAAGTCCAATATCAAGGCTCCATCCCCAGAGCTTGTAATCCAATTAGTCAGGGCTAAAACTTGAATGTAAATGGTTTAAGAGCTTCTCTTGTAGTTCTAATGAACAGTCAGGGCCAGGAACCATTACCAGATACCAAATGAAGAAGCAAGCATTAGACCATTATCATCTGGAGCAGGGAGGATCCTTAGAGATTATCTGGTCCAGTGTTTCCTACGTCCCATTGATCATCAGAATCACCTACGGGATTAGTACAAACACTGAATTGTCTGTCATATCCTAGACCTGTCGGGGAACTGTCTCCTGGAAGATTTCATAATCAAACTTTAACATGGCAAGATTCCATTTAAAAGCAGTAATCTCCCTGAACCTACAAAATGCTAAATGCTTGCTTGATATGGGGACAAAATATTGAGTATTGATTGAGGTCTCCAAGAAGTTTTCTCAATAGTTTGAGAGAGAAGATTCTCTTAGTTAAATATTGTTAGACATACACAGTTCTATACAGCTGTAAACACTGAATTAGTGCATGCCAAACAGTTGCTCCAATGTTTCATAGAGATTATAATCTTAAATTCTTAAAACAACTTATCCTGGTAGAGTCTATTTTCTTAATTTCAGATGGAGAAACTGGGAATCATGACTGTTAAATATCTTACTTAAGACCACCTCACTTCCAGGTTTCAGACTTTTAGGATTCAAACTCCAATAAGTGGTCCTATAGTAGAAGCATTTTCCACTCTGCCCTATGCCCTACTGTCTTCATCCTTTCAGAAACTCTTTCACTTTCACTCTTTTTCAACCCGTCTTTCTTCCTACCTTAGAGTCTCACTTTGTAGCTCGTATGGGCCTAGAAATATGTGGTAAGGGCTGACCTCAAACTCACAGTGCTCATTCTGCCCCAGCTTTTCAGTACTTGAGCTGCATGGACCAACATGCCCAGTTCTGCTGAGTACCTTTGCATGATAGCTGACATAAGGAAGAAGAATGTTCATTGCCTTGCTTTACTTCAGTTGGGAACCATGTATCAGACAATTCAAACTTTTCATGTTCTGTGCGTGGTCACAAGTAACCAGGAAAGCACCATGGATATTTGAGAGGTTACAAACAAAATCCAAGGACTGGACAATTTTATGTACACGAAGTCTTTAGGAAGGATGAAATGTACACATATGTATGCAAGGCTGCCATTCAGATGGGATGTACTAATTTGGCCATACCGGAGGTGGTCAGATATTTAGGTATTCTTTTACACAGGTTGGGAAGTAATAGCTTCCCTAAGTTTCCTAGGTGCCACTTGATGTCTCCTTTGAGAACATTTTACAAATGTAAACCAGATAAAGAGCTGACAACTAGCCCAACTAGGAGACTTCCGAGATTTCTTGGTTCCTATACCTCCTGTGTATGTGCCTACCCACTTCTATGTTCCAAGGATCTGGAGAGAACAAAGCCAAGAACTAGGATGTGAGCTACCCGAGGGCAGGAGCTGTGGCGCTATGCCTGTTTTATGAACTACAATACTCCTATCCTATACAAGGGGCCAGAAGAGCAGGAATTTGATAAATGTTTCACGAATTAGTAAACAAGTTAGAAGCTCTCATCAGGGCAGATAATTCTGTTTGAAAGATTGGCATAATCAGCTAGGTTTTAGAGGAAATGGACATTATTAGAAGACATGTCAAGTAACGTAAAGAATAGTCAGAGGGCCATAAGAACAAGAAATGCACAAGGAGGAGAAAGAACGCAGCCTGGCTGTCACAAAGGGGTCACAAAGTGGAGAAGTTGTGTTATCAGATGTGGGAGGAATGGGAGGGAGGAAGGTTAGGATGGATATGATGAAAATGCTAGTTTCTTTGTTCTGCAAATCAGTCGGGTACTTTTGAGTTTCGTGTCTAGATAGCTGGAACCTGGGCTTCCCTCATTTAACCAGTATTTTTTTAAAAACTTTTTTTTTTTTCCAGAGCTAAGGACCGAACCCAGGGCCTTGTGCTTGCTAGGCAAGCTCTCTACCGCTCTACCACTGAGCTAAATCCCCAACCTTCAACCAGTATTTTTAAATAACTTTTCTGTGTTGGGTGTTGTTCCAGCTACTTGGGATACAGTAGTAAAAAACCAGTCTCCACACTTTTTGAGGTGATATTCTAATGAGGGACATAGATAACAAACATATTAACATAATGTTTCAAGGGAATTTGAGATGATAAAGCCATTCTGGAAAAACAATCTGGCAGTTATTTAAACTGAACACACACTTACTATATGACCCAGCAATCGCGCTCTTGAGCATTTCTCCCAGAGGAATTAGGACTTATGCTCACAAGAAACACAAATGTTTATAGCAGCTTTATTCATAATAGCCTCAAATTAGATGCAACCCAGATGCCCTTCAATGGTGGCTGATTAACTAAACTGGTGCATTCACACCATGGGATACTAGTCTACAATAAAGGCAACAAAACATTGCTACACACAATTTGAATGCATCTCAAGGGCATTCTGCCGAGTGAAACAAAGCTAACTCCCAAAGGTTCCATGGCATTTTATGCCGTACTGTTGCATTTCATAGTTTTGTTGAAAGACAGATACAGAGAACATATTAGTGATTAATAGGGATTTCAGATGGAGTGGGAGGGGTGGGTGTATCTGTTTAAGGGTATCATAAGGAATCTGTTCCAGTGTTTTGATTGTATTGATGGATGTGTAAGTGTGCTGCTGATAAATTGACATGAAATTGTGTATCTGTATAAGATCAATGTTGATTTCCTGAAAAAAAAAAACTTATGTGTTTATTCTTTTTGACACAGGGTCTTGCTATTTGTGATGACTACTATTGGCTGATAACTTGACTTCGTCTAGAGTGAACTAAAACACAGCTGGCTGATTACATACCTCCGAGGTTTCTTTTCTTAATGAAATCTTTTGAGGTGGGAAGCTACCTCTTCTGCTGGCAGCCTATACAAAGGGCATGGAAGAAGGAAGCGAGCTTTCTTTCCCTGCTTGTTTTGACTGGCAAGTCCATTCCTTCACTGGCATTAAAGTCTACTTCTTTGAGACTCCAGTGTATACTGACGACCGGCCAAGACATCCAGCTTCAAGGGTTGAACTGAATATGTATATTCATATATATTATATATGCATATGTATTCATTCTATAAGTCTGTTCCTCTAGAGAACCCTGACTAATACATCATGCTGCCTGCCGGTTACTCAAGATTTCTTGACTCTTGACGTGCTGAGGCTGCAGGCATGAGCCATTGCTCGGATTTCCCAATTTTGATATTATGTTCTATACTTACGGAAGATGTAACCATTACTAACAACAGGCTATAGAATACACATGATTTCTCTATACTAATTTTGCAACTTTTTGTGGCTACAATTAGTTCAAAAGCAAAGCTTTAAAAAAATACAGTTGTTTGAGCAAAACAATTTGGAGGAAAAATTAACCAGTAGCCAGAGATAACTATGGATAGATGCTGACTTAGAAATGGGAGTCAAGTCAGGCACGGTGGTGCACACTTTTAATCCCAGCACTTGGGAGGCAGATGCAGGGGGAATCTTTGAGTTTGACATCAGAGTGTCACACTCAGTATCACACAGAGTGAGTTCCAGGACAGCCAGGACTACACAGAGGAATCCAGTTTCAATACACCAAAAAGAGTTGGAAGTAGTCAAGGAAAGCATCTTCAAAAATGTGACATTTGAAAAGACCACATTAACAGAGCAACCTTGCATCTCTAATCATGGTCAGGGCAAGTGGACACAAGGTCTCATGTAACCCAAGCTGGTCTTGAATATACTATATAGCAGAGACTGCCCTTCAACTGATAGTCTTGCCTCTGCCTTCTGAGTGTTGGAATTACAGGTGTGGTCTACTATGCCTGGCTTATCATAGAAAAGTTTAACCTTGCAAAATGACTGCTTTGAGGGTAGAGCTAGCTGTTATTTTCAAGACAGGATTGGTAGGGATTGACTGCCCACTGCTCACTAGGCGGTAAAGTGGGAGAGAGGACTATTCTTAATGCTACAGAGGGCCAGGGCTTGTTTTCTCAGAGGTAGAGAGATGCAAGTAAGTAGGGCCTGTTTGCCTAGAGTATTGTGCACATTGTTGTAGTGTGAGAATGCCATGTGTATGTGATGAGCACGTGTGCATATGCAAGTGTGTCTGCGTGTGTTCACATGTGTGTGTAAGCTTGAAAAGAGTTGCACACCCCTGAGCAAGGTAGCAAGTTCCAGGTTCAATTTGAACCATGCTTCTTGACCTGTGAGCCCAGGCTTGCCCCAGTGCTGCATTTCTGGCTTTACATATAAACATGTCTCTCATTGAAAACTCTTTCCCTCCATCTGTATCTGGTGCCTGGCAAATCCTGCCCTTCTCTCAAGGTCCAGCGTTGGTTCTGCCTCCTTCATTGGGGTGCACCATCAGCGCTGGGGTACAAGAAAGTTTTGTGACACTAGGAAAGGACACAGAGGCTGGAGGTAGAGTGGGGGTTAGAAGTTTTGCATCAGGTTTGTGATTTAAGTCAAGGTTGCTATGATGCTACACACTAGTAATGGACACTGATGTAATCCAACATCTGGGAGAGGGAAATTGGAGCGTTTGCCTTCTGATAGAAGTAGTGTTGATTATTATGATAATGTATGCTTTGGAAACAGTCTACAACTCCAAACCTCAATTTACAGATTAGAAAAGGGGACTCACCCAAGGTCACATGGCCAGCTACTGAATGTATCAGGAGAAAATGGAAGCTCTGGTCCAACTCTGCCTCACTATATAACTTTGGCTGGCCTGAAACTGGCTATGTACACTGGCTGGTTTTACTATGCTCCATCTGAATGTGCCCATCTTCCATAAAATCTTAGTGGGTGCTACTGTTATTCATCCTCATGGAGACTAAGTGACTGGCCTGTGATGTGTGAGACCTGGTACTACATTTGAAGCATTTCATAAATGGCTGGAGTTCCTGGAGGTGATAATGAGAGAGTCCTTGTATAGCATGCTCAGTGTCCTGGGTTAGACACCCAGGACCACACAAATGTTTCATAAACAATTGAAGTTGGCCCGGGTGGCCTGGCTCATACCGTTAATCCTAGCACTTGGAAGTCAGAGGAAAGTGGTGGAAAAGGGATTCTAAATGAGGGCAGTGGGAAATTTAACTTGATAAAGCAGAGGACATCTTATAGAGCTCTACACAGCCCTTCAAAATCTTCAGCCCTGAATATGGGAGTAGATAGCATGTTTAAGTTCACTCCTAAATCTGTGCCTCTCATGTCTGCCGTACTTTTTGTTTCCCTCTTCCTTCCTAGGTCTCTGATCCCCCTTCCATCCTAGGGTACTGTTTTTCATGATGGAGTCATCTCTTCTTAGGCAGAAGGCAGGATGAAGGGCAGATGGCACAGAGGCTCACTCACCTGATGAGTGTGCAGAACTGTAAGAACGATGGATTCCTTAGCACTCCTACGGAGAAAAGAGGGAACAGGAGAGCAGTGTATCATGCACTAGGTATTCATCTAGTACAAGAAGCAACACCAGAATGTTCCCTTGGGTTGCATTCAGGTATATGGATTAGGACAGAGGATAATCTGAGGATCTGCATGGATGCCTCGCTTCTCATCATTTGTGGAGGCTAACACAAAAAAAATCTGTATTGGTTCACACGGGGGCTCAGCTACGGTATTAGCATTACCTCTGGGCTTGTCATTTCTCGGGTTTTCTTTTCATATTCCTTCTCACATGTTCTGTAGAAATAACTAAACCTTAGGTTCAATTTTATCTGTAGACTAGAAAATTCTCAAGGAAAACGACAGGCTTGAATTATAGAACTCAAAGGGCACCCAGCCAGAGAGTCCTAGGAACCGTGCACGGTGATTATTGGCAATTTGGTATTTAAGCAAGAAGAAAAACTCAAAGAAAAAACCCAAAGGAGGTCATTTGGTCATTGTGACTCATACTCAGAAGATTTGTTTTAATTAAGGGACGAAGAAATGAGAGCCAGGGAGCAACAGATGGAAGCCCAGACTCTCCAGATAGCAAATATTCAAAAGGATGAAGAATCCAAAACTCTTCCGACAAGAATTATGCCAACGATCAAAGAGGCTGTGGAGTATGAAAATTCTTTCCCAGGAATACATAATCTTTTAAAATAACTGAGCAAAATGGGAATAGTTTTTCCCTGAAGGAGTTTTCCATCTCCTTGTTGGCCCTTTTCAAATGTTTATTCAAAGGCAATCAAGGAGAGTCATGCCAGGTCTCACACCATACACCTATAACTCCAGTACTTAGGTGGCAGAGGCGGGAAGATCATGCGTTTGAGGCCAGCATGGACTACACAGTAAGACCTTATCTCAAACAACACCACCAGCAACAGTATGAAATCTACCTTGATTTTTGGTTATTCATGTTTTGTCTGAGACTCCTGCCTAAGGACTTTTAGTGAACATTTCCCCACATTTGTTGAGGCAAAGTCCATTAATCAATCAATATGAGATCTAGAAAGTTACCAGAGCAAAGAGCTGGATTATAGGGACAATCTCCATGGAGCAGTTCATCTTGAGTATGGAAGGGACATTTGGTCACCTGCTCCAGTTCTTGCCAGGTGTCCCCATTCCGTTACAGTGATTTACAGGGCTCTTCATAATCTGGACTTTTCTTCCACAATGTTCCATCCCTTATCTTACTGGACTCCCGAGGGATCTCCCCTGTTCCTCCTTCAGGGATGACACAGTATTGTCTTAAAGACCTTTACACTAACTCTTCTTTCACCAATGGCTTTGCCACCTCCAAGTCCTTCTTCACATGTAACCTTCTCAACGAAGCCAGTAGTAGACACCATTTAAGGTTACATTTCTTCACTGTTGTGCCCAGAAATCTGACCTTCAAAATCTTTATTTACTTCTTATATATTGCACATACAATTACTTACCCTGTTCATTGTGGAGTTTCTTTTCACTAGATTGCAAATGCTAATAAGCCAAGAGGTTTTGTCTCTTATTCACTGCGGTGTCTTCAATGCCTAAAGTAGTATCTGCTACATAGTAGACTATAATGCATGTTCATTGAGTGAATGGATGGATGGATGGATGGATGGATGGATGAGCCATTAGCAACTGAGTTATCAAAAGAGTAGTTTGTTTTTACACAGAATGAGCTCTAGAATCCCTCACAAAATTGGACTACTTTGCTCTAGGTTTTGAAGATATCCGCTAGAAACAAAGAATGACTTCTGATGGGCCTAGCTGAAAGAACTCCAGCAAGTAACAATGGGGGTTCTCTCTATACTGGTGTAGTAGTGGAGGGTGAAGGGGATAGTGTGAGGAGTCAGGCAATATAAAAGAGTTGAAGAGACAAACAAAGGTCATTAGGGACCAGAGGTATTTGGAGCTACAGGGTGTGTATGGTAAAGAAGATCTACTCAGGACAGAGCATTCCAATACCCATCAACCAGATAGGAGCCTGTTGTACTGTATACAGAGTGCAAAGTCAGCCTCTGAAAGCCAGGGAGTGTCTCTGGGAAGAGGTGGGCTGTGGGGAGTTCCAAAAAGATAGAAGTGAAGTAAAACACTCTGAACCAAGTACAGGAGAAGACAGATGCAAAGATGAAGGAAGATTACATACAGCAGAGAAAGAGAGAGAGAGAGAGAGAGAGAGAGAGAGAGAGAGAGAGAGAGGAGAGCACGGAAGTTCTCCAAAGTGAGGTTAGTTCACTGAATTTAGTGTTTACTTCTATCCTGTTTCTTATGAAGAAAACTATGTAAAGTGTGAGTATGTAAGCATGTGGTACCGGACAAGGTGTGTGTGTGTGTGTGTGTGTGTGTGTGTGTGTGTGTGTGTGTGTGTATCTGTATGCACATGTGTGAAAGTAAGGGATGGGCAAAGCAGAGTGATTACTCTGAATTCATGAATGACTGAGACTTTTCACTGGCTCCCATCTGTGGAAGACATTAAGGTGGCATGAATACTGAGGACAGAATCAATCAATCAATCAATCAATCAATCAATCAATCAATCGATCAACCGATCAACCGATCAACGGATCAACCGATCAACCAATCAACCAATCAATCAACCAATCAACCAATCAACCAATCAACCAATCTCTCTCTCTCTCTCTCTCTCTCTCTCTCGTGTGGTGTGTGTGTGTGTGTGTGTGTGTGTGTGTGTGTGTGTATTTGATTCTCATCAATCACTTGGCACGTCCCACTGTATAGTAACTGTAAATTTCAAAACTCCAAAACAAAAGGGCTTGGATGCAGAGACAAGTTGGGGAGGACAGAGCAGCAAGGCACATCTTTTTGTCTATTCATGTCACTAGCAGAGTATATGAGGCCTGTGATGACCCTTACTGGCCGATACCCACAGTTGTAGTTGGCCAGGAGCTCTGGCTAGAGCTGTTTCTTCCTAGGGCCTTAAAGAATAATGGTAGCCCTTTGCTCCTGGTGGGGTCAGGGTGGGGACACTACTCAGTTCCTGTCAAGGCCCCCAGAGGACCCTGTTACCTGATGAGTTCTATGAACCTCTCCCTGGGGGCTTCACTCACGTCCTCCTCATTAATAGCCACAATCTGGTCACCAGCCAGGAGCTTGTCCTCAGAGGGGCCTCCTGCAGAGGAGAGGAGAGAGGCATGAGGGCTCAGAGCTACTGCCAGGAAAGTGCACTTCTGGGCAAAAGCCATGGTGCCTAAGGGAGTCAAGCCAATAAAGAGAGAGAGAGAACTCCAGTGGAGGCCTGCAGATGATGGAGCCTGAGGTGTGGTGGCAACGGAGTTCTGGTTCTGGTGTCTGTTCATAGAGGACAGAGGGATGAAGAGGGAGAATGGAGGGTAGCTCCTTTAGCAGAGCATGGGATAGGACACAAGTCCCCAATCTCAGACATGGTTGGCAAGCACCTGACTGGCTCTAAAGAGGAACAGAGACTTATGTCTCATTTGAGAGGTTTACATAGGTACAATGAATGGTTTCCAGACTGCTGGAGGTGGGACAATGACAAGATCAGAAGGAAGAATAGTCTCACTTGAATATTATTCATATTTATTCATATGCTTGGAGAGGGGAATGGATCTTGAAACTTATAGGGTTTAACTTTTTCCAACACTGAGGGAATGTGTCCCTAGAGGCATCAGGCAATCTGCTGCTGCTTTTCACATTCCCCTTTCCCATCTTCAATGGTGAGGTTAAGAACAGATTTGTGGGGAAGCTATATGCCTTGGTTACAGTAAAGGGTGGGATGAGGAGGTATCATGGGCTGTGCTGCCTCTGCTATCTAGGAAAATGATTCTCTCTCTCTCTCTCTCTCTCTCTCTCTCTCTCTCTCTCTCTTTCTTGAGAAAATCTTCTCAGAGACTAGGAGAGAATAAGGAGTCAGATCCACCATGACCTTGATTGTTATTTATGGCCATTTTAATAGGCCAGATTCCAACTGTTCTCTTTACAAAGGCGCTGCTTATTTTCCCTCATAAAACATATACATAGCAAATATGTCACTCAAGACCAGGTGTGATGGCACAGGTCTATAATCCCAACTGCTAGGGAGGCTGAGACAGGAAGATTTGAAGTTCAAGAGTGCCAGGGTTACTAAGTAAGTTCAAGGCCAGTCTGGGAAAATCAGCAAGACCCTGTGACGAGACCCTGTGACAAGACCCTGTGACAAGACCCTGTGACAAGACCCTGTGACAAGACCCTGTGTGAAGACAGTTGAGAAGGAAGGATTTGTTTTAGCCCAGCATACATGGGGTTCAAATTACAAGTACAAAAATAAAAAGAGTCACCTGAGCATATATCAGTGGTTCTGGAGCCAGGGACTCATGTGCTGGCACAGCAAGAAGAAGTCACCAATGGAACAGCGAGGGAATTTAGTAGGGCATGCCTCCTGCCAGCTCAGTGACTTCAGGAGTTGTAGGCATGGGTTGACAATCACACTCTTTGCAGCCACTGAACTGGACTCTAATCCTGCAGTTCCAATTCACTAACTGTGTGACCTTGAGTGAGACTTTGAATGTTTCCTAGTCGCTTATCTGTTAACTGAGGAAATGACAGTACCCATACATCATAAGAATCGTGGGAAGATAAATGAGATGATGAATGTATAGTACTTAAAATACCCGACTAAGCCAGGTAAAGTGGCTCACAGCTGGAATCCTAGTACTTGGGAAGTGGAGGCTGGCAGATCTGGAGTTCAAGGCCAGTCTGAATCACTCGTCATCGAGTTAAAGGCCACCTTGGGCTGCATAAAAGCTTTTTCACCAATAGGACAAAACAAATGATACAAAATAGATGATCACTGTTGGTGAGAACTGAATAGATGATGGTGACTGGATCTTCCATTTGCTTTATTCCTTCTATCTACTTCTGTCAAAACCAACTATCTTTTGCTAGGGGTGTAACTCTAGGGTGGCATGCTTGGTTAGCACACACTAGGTCATGGGCTCACTCTGCAGATCCACCTATAATCCTAACACTGGAGAGAGTCTGAGGCAAGATAAAGTCCAAAGGCAGCCTGAGCTACATAGCTTATATCAAGCCATCCAGGGCTGCGCTAGACCCTGTCTCCAAAACAAATAAAAAGCCAATCAAATGAAACTCACAGGCTCTTAGGTGGAGTCTACTTTATTTCCCTTCCTTCTTCAGAGATTGGATCGGGGAGGGCTTTTTTCCAGTCTTCCAATTCTGTTTACTTTGAAGTTGGAGTAGGGGCTCCTGGTGGTCCGTTGTTATACTGTTTTACCTATGCCTTCTTTCCAAGACAAATTTGATTTCTGATCAAAAGACAAAAACTCTCTTGCCAAACTGCATGACTGACTCAGAAGCCTTAGGTTATCCACAAACTCCTGTATTGAATTTTGTTTGCTTGTGCCCTCCAGTTGAAGAGAGTTTACAGAAAAATATTTTTTCCTTTTCCTTTGAGGATGGTGAAATTCATCAAATTTCTGCAAGACCGGTTCGTACTCTGGCTGCTCCTTTTGACTGAGTAAGAAACCATTGTAAACATCTCAAGCCCCAGGCCTAGCAAGGGAGAAATAAAGCTTCCTTCTGTCAGTGCACAGGAGATGCAACCGCAACTATGCTCCGGCTCTAGTTCATTCACGATGGCAGGGCTTTGTGCTCGAGGGCAGGGTGCTCATTCCTTTTCCTATCCCCTGGGGTCCCTTTTGAGCCCAACCTGGTCCTCACCTACTCAGGCAGGCTCTGAGCAAAACACTTGTCCACCTGCTTCCAAGGTGACTCATCCTGCTATGCCTCAGTTTCCTCCTTTGTAAAATGGGAGTGGGTGCATGTTACCTTGCTGACTTCACTGTGAGAACTCAACTCAATATAAAGAACATGGGAGATGCTTCATCAATGGGGGCTGTTGCTGCTGCCAGCCTGGCCCTGAGATGGTTGGTTCCGGTCTCCTTTCCCCAGCTCACCAGGTCTTGATCCTATTTCTAGTTTTCACTGGCTCATCTTTCTCATGGATAATCTTCACAGCCTGGAGATCAGAATCAATCTCCTTCTCTCTCTGTCTCTCTCTGTCTCTCTGTGTTTCTCTCTGTCTCTGTCTCTCACTCTGTCTCTGTCTCTCTCTTTCTCTGTGTGTGTGTGTGTGTGTGTGTGTGTGTGTATACACATCAGAGAACAGCTTCGTGGAGTTGATTCTTTCCTTCCACATTTATGTGGGTTCCAGGGATTAAACTTAGGTCGTCAGGCCTGCACAGCAAGTGCTTTTTTGCACGAAGACATCTCTCTGGCTCCTGGATTCTTGAAGACAGGATTCTTGTGCTTCCCTGCAACACTGCTGGACTTAGAGTCTGCATTCTATAAATACTCGTTGAATTAAATTGAATGGTACTTTCTCATTCAGGGTATGACAGCTCTCCTATGCGTATTCTGTGCAAAGGGAAGGTTTATTTTTGTTTTTGTTTTCCCCAGATTTTCTTAACAGCAGTCTTTGTCACAGGCCCCAAGTCGCTCAATAGTTTGTCATTAGTTGGCAAATCTTTACCTACTCTTGGTAAATTACTCAGTAAGCCCACATACTTGGATGCTCTGTGTTCTGGAAAGATAGGTAGGTATTGGAGATAAAAAGCCAGGGGCTGGAAGTACCCTCTGAGGGACACCTACCTGGCCTCACAGATCGAACCACCACAGGCCTCTCACTGCCAGCCACGAAGCCAAAGCCATATATAGGGTCTCGGTGAATGGTCACTTGTTGCAGTGTCTCTGCTGGCAGCTGTACACATTCCATATCATTTGCGCTCTCTTCCTGCATCACATGACTGGGGGAAGGGGAAGATAGGAGCAAAAAAGATGCAAAGGGAACTAAGCCTTCAAAACCAGCTTGGAGGGACATCAATTATGGTTCTGCTATGATACCTGCGAAATCACAGCTTAATTTCCTACATGTTTTGGGACCAGCCGAAGCGATGACTACCATTGTAGATCCTACTGGAGTAAGAGGGAGCTAGGGAGGAGAAGCTGCTTGTCTTCAGGAGAAACTGGTGCCATGGGAATTGCAAGTCACACTTATTCTCTATGGTGCTGGGACTGTAGCGAAGCCCACAGGCACATGTATTGTTCTGAAGTTAACTGGTATCACCTATCTTAATTGGCTATTAACTCCCTAAAGAAATCTAACCCCCCAGGGACCAAGCCACAGAAGCAGGCGAATAAGTGGGAAAGGAAATGTGAAGTCATTCGAGAACGAGGAACATCTTCATGAAGTCCTTGTGCAATTTTAAACTTTAATGTCTATTAGGTAATATATAAAAAGGAACTATTTAGGTGGCATATATAAACAAGCATGCTAATGTTCAGGACCATTACTTTACACAATTGTATATAATGCCAACTTATTTCACTTAATGGGACAGCTGGAAAATGGCTCCTGTGGGCCAGAAGGGGAGCTTCTTGAGGCTGCTGACAGATCTGAAACTCAGCCAAGTCTGGGGAAGAGGAAACACTTCCCTCACACCCGGGGAAGATTCCAGGTTGTTCTCTTGATGCTTAAAGCTTAAGCTCCTGAAGGTTAGCACTGCACAGAGAGCTGTATAAAGCTTCTACACCAAGGGCCAGGATGAGGCACACTTCAGGCTGATATGCCTGGGTGTGGCATTTGGATGAAGAGCCCCAAGGAGTGTGAGTTCAAGGACAGTGGAGTTTGTGGGACGCTGGGTCCCAGGGACAAGGGAGTTCGTAAGACAGGGAATGGTGGTCTAGGAGAAGGACAAATCAGGCAGAGATGGAAGATAGAGGGCCAGAGACAAGGGGCTTAGAATCTTAGCAACTTGATTTGGTTCCCCCGTATCCTCAGGATTTCAGGCATAGCAGATGAGCCTAGGTTCCTTACCTCAATATATCTATTCTCTAAAATTAAAGGTCTATCCAGGGTCCTTCAAAACAGAGGAGTAGGAGTTAATTAATCAAACTAGTACAAGGTCTGTAAAAGATGTGGGAGGCTTTGACACTATAAGAGTGATGCAATTGTTGACTCAGAATTCCAAATACTTCAGTGGCAGGTGGGTTCAAGCAGCTAGGTTGTTTATCAGGAATCAACTAATTAGAGTAAGCGTTTGACTATTTGTGGGGGAGGTGAGACTTAGAACAATCATATAAAAGATAAATGATAGTCCAGCAGAGACCTTGCCGCTAGCTCTCTCTACCACCAGGGCTGATAGGAATGCAGCTATATGGACTCTGGCTATACCTGATATGGCCTGGAGACCTGTCTATTAGCCCTTGGGGAGGTAGAAAGGGATGCTAGGATAGGGCAAGCCTCTAGAAGGCAAATCTAGAAGCTGGTTCTCTCCCTTCTTCCTACCATAGTAAGACAAATGAATGTTTTTTAACTGAAAGGCACAAAGCACCTGGGAGGTGGTTTGGCTATTTTCCTGGATAAGTATTTTTGGGGGACAGGTGTTCTTTGAGAGTGTGACCCAAGGTGCTTTTCTGACTTCTGTTTCTGCTGGTAGGCACAAGTTTGGACTTAAAGTGAGCCAGAGAACATTGTCTTGGGCTACCATCTTGCCTCAGTCTTCAGGTTGCTGCTCAAATGAGCCTTTATCTTTTGCCATCTAGTCTCCAAGTCAACAAGAAGCCTCTTCCTGGGGATGACATAAACCGGTTGTCAATGTGGGTATCAAGTGGGGGCAGAGTGGTCCGTAGGGCTGCATAGAGCCTGGTGTGGGCATCCAAGAGGCTGCAGGTATGCCAAGGAAGTATTTTGTAGTGTTCTGAACTCACCCTCCCATCCCCAACCACTAATCATCCAGCTCCTCTCCCCTTTTCTTTTCCTGAAGCTGGGTACCCTTCAGCTTTCAGTGGTCCTTGAGGTACCACACCACCAGTACTGATGAAGTACAGTCACTCTTGGAGCCAGAACAACCAATGAGTCAAAAGCTTTTAGTGACATGTTTTGCTTTATTCTCCTCACCTACAATTGTCAGTCAATGAGTAGTTACTGAGTAGCTACTCAGACAGTCCATCCCTGAGGACAGTGAGAAGCTTTGGGTCTCTGGTTCTGAAGAGCTATCAGTTTCACCAGTCTAGCTGGAAGAGAAAGGACAAGGGTCTGATGCATACAAAGATTCGCGTGTGATTGAGACCAGTCGATGAACTGGACAACTAATTCAGCCTTACACATTCAGAAAAAAATTGGAGAAGGTGCCGTGGAGGGTGTGGAGATGTTTCTGGCTGGCCAGGAAAAGACAGAGTGTGGAGAGAGATGGGAACCCAAACTTTCTCTTTCTCTCACAGGGGACGAAGCTATTCTCCATCACCAAAGTCATGGCTCCAGGTGAAACTGAAATCACTTTTCATTCCTTGTTAGGGTTGTTCCAGAGCTGAACTAACTATCCCTAACTGGATCCTTCTCAATTCTACAAGTATCTGATGCCTCCCAGTGCCTAGGCCTTCCCACACTTCTTGGGTCACATCAGAAACCTCTATTAACAGACCCAGGAGGCCATTTTAGAATCCAAATGGAAGGTCTTCCTTTCCTCCTGAGGTCTGCATTTCTCAGTGTCTGCAGCCCAGTCCCTCTGAAATTTGCTAAGTGTCTGGAGACTTGGGAGTGTCACTGAAGGAAAGCAATGATGGATGAGAGGAGCTCGGCTGTCTAAAGGCCATATGACTGCCTTCCTGGGGAAACTAGGCAATTTAACTTGGCTTCTGGTCTCTCCAAACACAGTAACTCTTGAGAAAATTATGAAGCAGCCAGAGCTCATGAGCCATTCATTGCTTTATTTCTGGCATCTGATATTTACTTCCATCCTTTGCTCCCAAACACACAACACCTTCATTCTGTCCCGTTTTAGAGACTCAATGTCTCTAAAGTACCTGCTCGTCTTACAATTGGGTGGCCCTCTCCACTCAGTGATCCAAGAACAAGTTTTAGCCTTTTCCTTCTGTCTCATAGTAACAACCTTTTAGATCCATGTGCTTCTTTGCATATTGACACCTATTACCTCATTTGAGAAAAAAGTACTTTCACATCCATTATCTCCTCACAGCTGTCCTGCCAAAGAGGTGAGGTGGCTGCTCCTCCCCCTGCCCTCAAGGTAGAAGGAGCAGACACTGTCAGAAGCTGAGCACATCCCTGATCCAGCTGGAGCCAAATCTCCTTGGCAGGTCCCGCAATCCCAGCACTACCAGCTAATGCTGTCAGACTCTAGGACCCCTGACCACGCAGAATTTCCATTGCAAGACAGCTCAGACCCTGTGAATAGTAGCATGCCACATCTTGGCTAGGCCTGGGTGCTCAGTATACATTATAATTAACCTGTCTCTGATCCTGTTCCCTCTGTGTTGTTGGGGAGAATGAAATGAGATCATGGTCACAGACAAGAAGCACTTAGAAGGTTAAGTATATGACAATGAATGTAGAGGTGACAATATTATGGGTAGCATTATTCAGGGTGACCAGAAGAACAGAGGAAGGGAGCCAAAAATGAACCTTCACCCAATGTCACACCCCTTCTTTTCAAGAGACAGCCTCATAATGCACTCTGCTTCTTCATTAGCCAGGTAGCCCATTTCCTGGTCCAATTATTAGACAATCTGGCTGCAATTGAATGCCTTGATCACTCTGTGAACTAGCCTGATCTCCATCACTGGCCAAAGAGAAACCAGGAGCTGGAGTTCAAGCTAACAACTGTTGCTAGGCTGGATGAGGCTGAAGACAGATGAACTGACAGGGCAATGAAAGGATTCTGAGTGAATGCTCTATCTTTTTATGCTTTGGGGCACAAGGACTAAAATGTTACAGTTACATTCCCAGGCATTGGCTTTTACTTCTCCATTCTTCCTTGCCTTTGGCTCCCTTTTCTTTACATTTGGTTGGCTCCTTAGGGAGTCTTGTCATTCTCCTTGAAACTGGCAGGATTTGGAGCCATGTGGCGCCAATTAGCCCTCTGATTCCAGTAACTGGAGCCTGACTCCTCTGGAAGCTCCAAAGATCCAGCACAGCAGGCAAGCAGCTGGGTCTCTATGAGATGCCATGGACTCCAGGTGGCAGTAACGGGAGTCCCATTCCTGGAGCTCTGAAATAGCTCCTCTGGGTGTAGAAGAAGTCTTTCCCCTTGCAAAGGTGCCCTCGTCTCTCATTTCAGCTGGCTGCTTCTATGCATTGCTCTTCAAATTTTAATGTGCACATGGGTCATGTGTGGGTATTACCAAATTATTCTGAGGAAGCAGCTCTGTAGTCAGATCTGACATTCTGACTCTCTCCAGGGTGATACCACTATTGACTATAATTTGGGATGCAAGGACATTATCCTTAGACAACATGAGGATCAGTCAGGTGGGAGAGTTGAGGCGTTTTTACTTTGTTTTGTGGCACCATTGAAGGTCCCAGTTACAACACAACTGTTGTCAGGAGTAATGGCCCATTTGTATAATCCAAGGATCTGGGACAAAGAAGTAGGAATGAGTTCAAGTCATTCTCTGCTACAGAAGGCAGCTACCTTGTTTCATGACATGACATGAGACCTTGTTTCAAAAATACTAAAAACCATATCAGCAAAAAAAAAAATCCATTATCATCTATCAGGAACACATTAATTTATGTAAACAAAGCTCTGGATGGCTGAATCAGATTTATCTGAGGAATGAATATAGAGAGCTTTAGGCATTCGTGAAATGAGACAGGCAAGGGTAAGGAGAAGAAAAATAGGGATAGATATATTTGGCCCTACTGGAGAATTTGGCCAGCCAAGGATTAGCTCAAATACTAGAGACAACCAGGAGTCATGTAAGTTAGATGTTGAAAGGAAGGATACTGTAAAGTATTAGGTGTTTACTGAGGACTTGCCTTGCTCCAGGGTCTAGCCACATGTTATCCCTCTTCAGCTTTGTGGCAACCCCTTGAGCTAGGCAGTAGTATGACGATCTTGCAGATAAGAAAACAGACAAGAGAGATCCATACAACCTGTTAAAGAATATATACTTATAAGCCACGTGGAAGTGCAACATGAACCCAGGTCTGTCAGTTATTCTATGATTATTATTATTTTTTTGACAAGAACCTATGGACCTATCAGATTCTCAAAATGTAGTGAGGTCAAGTCAATGGACTGTTCCTTCCAGGTTGAATGGAGAACTGTTTCAGTGCTGTCTTTAAGAGCAGCCATCTTTGAAGCCACCATACACGTAAATGACAGAACTGACTTCCTCTTACTCATAGAAGATATATTCTAAGGCAACCCTCTCACCTAGTGTTACCTAAAATCAAAGATAATATCAAACTCTCTATACATTGTGATTATTTTCCTGTATCTACATCCCTATGATAAAGTTTAATTGAATAAGTAAGGCACAGTAAGAGAGTAGCAACAATAAAAGAGAAGATGGTTTTATTGATATACATCTGTAATCCCAGTTAAGGTTACAGGATCAGGAGTTTGTGGTCACTTATGTGGAAACATAAGTTTCAGGCCAACCTTGGGTATACAGTGAGAATCCTGACTCAAGAAATGAAACAAAACCAGGCTTATCTATAACAACATATTTGTGGTGGTTTGAGTGAGAATGGCTCCCCACAGGCTCATATATTTGAATACTTGGTGCCCAGTTGGTGAAACTCTTTTAGGGACTGAATAGGAGGTGTGACCTTGTTGAAGGAGGTGTGTCACTTGCCAGCTTCCCCTACCCCACCTGCCTCCAACTTGCAGAACAGATGTAGAACTCTCAGATGTCTCTCCTGCACCATGCTTCCCTGCCTGCTGCTTATCTACCTACCATTATGGCTATGGGCCCACCCTCTGAAACTGTAAGAAGCCACCAGTTACATCATTTATATTATCTGTTGCCTTATTCATAGTGTCTCTTCATAGAAATAGAACAGAAGCTAAGGTGGTACTATCATAAAAATTATTTTGGAGGTTTGAATTGTTTACTTTTGGAAATTTTCATTTAGTGGTGTAGGCTCGGGTTGAATGAAGGGAACTAAAACTGCAGACAGTGAAACCATTGGCTGAGAGGGGTTTGTCTGGCCTGACCTCTCCATGGTTGAATACCATCTGTCTTTCTCCCTTCCCTTGTGATCTCTGGAGCTCTTAGCCAACAGCAAAGTCTCTTGTACTCTCCATTAAATTTCTGAAACTGCCTGCCATCTTCTTTCCAAACTGAGACTTGGTTCTTCCTAGCACTTTCCCACCCATCCTTCAGGTACCATGGAAGTGGGCAGGAGATGAAGAAACTAAAATCTGCCCCCCCCCCCGGGCCCTGCCCCAGTGCTTGGAAGTTTTAAGTGATTTTGGCTGCCTTGGATGGCTCCCCTTCCCTCCTTTTGGATTGGTTAGTTTTGACAAAGGAAGGTGAACTGGCAGGCCCACAGCTTCAGGTAAACACGTTTAGGACTGGTCAGCTGGTGGGGGTTGGGGATGGAGATGGGGTGAGGAGGATTTGCTGGTAGAAGGAAGAGTCCACCAGGCCTTCTTTGTCTCTGATCAGGAGGCTGAGGAAGAGTACAGAGGTTTGCTATGTTTTCTTATATATCAGCTTGTCATCAGAGATCTGACTGAGCTCCTAGTTCCTCTTTTTTTTTTTTTTTTTAAAGTGGAAGCTGCTTATATTTTAAATTCTTTTTTGTTTCTTTCTCTGAATCTCACATTGTTCTGGGCCTGCAGAAGAGGTAGGCTGTCTTACTTACCAGTGCTGTGTCTAGGCCATTAGTTCTTTCTTGTGAAATGTCCCCATCTTCTGAGCCTTCCAGCCTTTTCAATGTCACCTGCAGACTTTCTCTGTAGGTCTCAAGGTTACTGAGGACTTTAGTTCCTAATCATATATGATCTCCTCCTCCAGTCTTTCAAAAAAGAAATCTTGGTCCAATATGCATAACATGAAATTTGCAATTTCAGCCATTTTGACTTGTATGGTTAGTTCTGTGACATTAAAATCACTCACATTGTTCCGCATCCCTCACAACCATCCATCTCCAGAATGCTTTCCTCTTCACAAACAGAAATGTATGTGTTTGGCATATTTTAGGGAGTATAATGTCTTCAGGATTCATCCACATTGTAGCCTGTGTCAGCACCTCCTTCCTTTTAAGACTCAATAATATTCTATGTATGTGCCACATTTTATTTGTCTGTTGATGGACAGTTAGATTGTCCCTAACATTTGGCTACTTCAAATGATGTTGTTGTGAATACAGATGTATAAATATCTGCTAGAGCTTTGATTTCACTTTTATACCCCTGCTTTAGTTTCTCCTAAAAGCTCATGGCTCCAGTGCTTGGTTGCCATTTGGAAACTGATTGGATTCCAGGAATCATAGCCAGTCAATGTATTGATCTTGTGATGGATATATAATGTGATGGTGTTACTGGGAGATGGTAGAAAATGGGAGGAGGGGCCTGGTTTGGATGAATGAAGATGTCGGTAGAATGCCCTGGAGAAATTTCATCTTGTCTCTTTTCTATTTTTGTTTCCTGGCTGCCACGGTGTGGGCAGCTTTCCTTTGTTGTGACCTTCCTCTGTGGGGTTTCTGCTGCGCCATGGGCCAAAAGTGAGTGGAATCAGCCAATTGTGCACTGAGATCTATGAAACCATGATCCAAAACAATGCCATCCTCTTTAAAAATTATTTCTCTGAAATATTTGCTATAGCAATGAAAAATGACTAATTCAACTGAGAAGTAGGATTGCTAGATATTCTGAGAACTCTACGATTTATTTATTTATTTATCTATCTATCTATTTATTTATTTATTTATTTATTTTTGAGGATTGGCCATAATGTTTCCTACAATGAATATACCACTTCCCTCTAGATAACACTTTATTTTTCTCTGTTTATTGTTTTGTTTTCACAATAGCTATCTCACTCCTACTTTTGATGTCCCTGTTGGTGAATCCAACGTCTACAAGGTGGTGAGGATGTCACTAAAAATAACTTCCTCCACTGAACTTACTTCATTGTCTTACCTATACATTGCCAATTACTGTACTAACTCCAGTGCTAACACTCTACTGTATACTATTCTCTCTCTCTCTCTCTCTCTCTCTCTCTCTCTCTGTCTGTCTGTCTGTCTGTCTCTCTCTCTGTCTCTCTCTCATTGCCAGATAAAACCCCACCCTTGATGAACTCAATCATATATATACTCTTCCAGTAGATGGAGGAATCTTCAAACAAACTAGACAGTTGGGTAGTTGGCTTTCTGTGTTAGCTTAATGATCTCAAATCTGGCACATATTTTCACAGATGTGTGGCCTCTACATTCTTGCCCTCTAATATGCCTATGTCATAGCTCCTCTTCTTTTCTCAGTCTTCCCATCAGTTCAATTTGAGACTTCAAGATGTCTCAATGGATAAGACCCAAAAGGCAGAAGTTACCAGATAAGATTACTTTCATTTCACTAGCACTAAATGCATAGAGCACCACATGTACACAGCTTTACCTTGCTAAAGTAGAGGATGAATATTTTCCTTCATCAATGCAAAAACCTTATCACTTATGTTCTGGTACCAACCTGCTTTACCTTATCAAGCATTTCACTCCTTTGGGAATCCACTCTTTTCCTTAAAATATCTTCTTCCCAGGCTGGCGAGATGGCTCAGTGGTTAAGAGTGCCAATTGCTCTTCCGAAGGTCCCAAGTTCAAATCCCAGCAACCACATGATGGCTCACAACTATCCGTAATGAAATCTGATGCCCTCTTCTGGTGTGTCTGAAGACAGCTACAGTGCACTTACATATAATAAATAAACAAATCTTTAAAAAAATCTTCTTCCCAAACCATACTGCCATATTGATGGAAGCTGTCTATCCTTATGAAAACAAACCAAACCTGCCTCCTCCCCTTCTCCCCAGTAGACAATCTCTTGGAAGTTACTGATCTATTTTCCTGCTCCCTTTCACAAAAAAAAGTCCAAAATCCCTCCAGCAACAAACTTCTACACATACTTTCTCATCTCATTTCCCTCTTTGATCAATCATCCCATGGCTTTCACATCAATCACACTACACTTGCTCATTTAAGGGACTCTTCTGTTTTTTGTGAATATATATCACCCAGTCCTGCTCTTATATCATGTCTACATTTACCACTTTCCAAATATAGATAAAGATGGAAACTCTCTTCCTCTGGAAATACTCTCCTGCTTGTTTTCTGTGAATATCTCCTGTTTGTCCTTCTAGTTCTTTGGTTGCTTTCCACAGTCTCTTTTACAGGTTTCTTTCTTTCATCAGCACTAGATATTGGGGTTCTGTGGCTCTCTGCCTGCATTTCTCATATCTGCCTCTTCTTTTTCCTGAGGTGGTGCTATTCAGCACCTTGGCTTTAAATACAACCAACATGTAGATATTGTCTCTAAACTTACATTTTCCTTTCTCTTCTTCAGGAGTTCCCAAACTCTTAGACATTGACATTTCTATTTTTATATCTCTCAGGAATCTCAAACTTAACATGGCTGAAACGGAACTCTTGATTTTTTTTCCCCCGTCTAAAACCTCATTCAGCATTCTTCATCTTAGTACATGGCACTGGGTCAAGCTGAAAAACCGAGTCCTTCTTGAAGCCTGTCTTTCTTCCTTCATCCTTGACATCCAATTTCTCAATAAGTATTGTCAGCTGTCACTTCAAAACACATCCAGAATCAGTCCAATTCTCTCCATTTCCATGGCTGTCACTGATGCAAGCCACCATCACTTGTCCTGTGATTGCTGCAGCTGACTCCTTATTGGCCTTCCTGTATCACTTCTAAATTTGGCACCTATGGGTGTTGCAATAGTTAAGACTAGAGCCAGTCCTTCCCTTGCTTAAAACCCTTCAGACACTCTCCATTGATGGTAAACAGTATTGAAACTCATTTTCCATGGCTCTTATATCCTTTGTGACCCTGCAGTGCTATTCTTATTACTGACCATTACAATCTCAATTGCTAGAGTTTCTCACCATACCAAGTTCTTTGCCCTCTCAAGGCCAGCATACTTGCTATTCTATTTTCCTGGAAACCTCTTTCCTTATTTTCCACATGGCTGATCTTTCATCCTTTATGTCTGTTCTTAAATATCACTCTCTAACAAAGGCCTTTCCTGGAAACTGTCCTATTATTGTGTCCTGTTATTTCCTTTATGAGACTCATCACAATTTGTAATTATGTATTCTGTGGCTATTTTGCTATATACCCTATGAGTTGGGACTAGGTCTCTTTCATTTAACAGTATACCCATTATGGTGTTTGGCACAGAGTTGGTGCTTAGTGTTTTCCAAGTGAGCAAATGCATGAATGAGGAGGGGTAATTTTCAGGCACAGAGATTAGAGGTCTCTGGCCATTCTATGCAATTCATTGTCAAATGGCTACTGGCTGAGTTTCACCCTGGGTAAATCCGATTTATAGTTGGTAATTGTATTGGTCAGACTCTTGTACCTATAACCAATACCTGAGAAAATCAATTTAAAAGAGGAAGACATATTTTTGGTTCATGGTTTTGCAGGTTTCATTGTATGTTCACTTGGTATTGCATTATTTCATGGAAATCTCTGTCTTCATTGTTCACATGGATGCTCTTTCATCATTTAAGTCTCTGCTTAAATATTACCTCCTTACAAAGGCCTTTCCTAGAAACTCAGCCCCGCTGCTTTTAGGTCTGTGTTGGGGTGTTGAGGCTTGTGGTAGATAATACATAGCAGAACAAAGCATCTCTCCTCATGGCAAATAAGAAGGAGAAAGAGGAAGGGACAGACAACAGGACACATCTTTGCGGCACATACACCCACTGATGTACTTCTTTCAACTAGGCCTTTCTATTTGTCACCTCTTCCTAAACCATTGATTTATGAATCCATCAGGTAGTAATGCATTGATTAGATAAGATACCCTATGATCCAATCAGATCTACTAGTTGGGAACTAAATCTTCAACACATGCATCTTTGGGGGATGTGGTGGTTTGAATATTCTTGGCCCAGGGAGTGGCACTATTTGGAGGTGTGGCCTTGTTGGAGTAGGTGTGGCCTTGTTTGGTGGAAGTGTGTCACTGTGGGAGTGGGCTTTAAGACTCTTGTCCTAGCTGCCCGGAGACAGTCTTCTCCTATTGACCTTCAGCTTCACATGTACCATGCCTGCCTGGATGCTGCCATGCTTCTGCCTTAATGATAGTGGACTGAACCTTTGAACCTGTAAGCCAGCCCCAATTAAACATTGTCTTTATAAAAGTTACCTTGATTATGGTGTCTGTTTACAGCAGCAAAACCTTAACTATGATAGGGACATGTGTCATATCTAAGCCATGGCAGTGGATCTGACCCAAAGGAGACACTCTTCAATGTATCTGGCCAAAGACCAATGTAGGTAGAGAATGTAGTCCAAGAATAGGTCTAAGACTACAGTACAGGAAGGGACACAAGACAGTAGAGCTCCAAGTCCTTTTTTTTTATAGGGAAAGTATTTTCTTTAAGGATATGCAATCATCTTTTCAGAATGACCAGAAGCAGTGGGCTGGGTAGGAAAGTCAATGATCCTTCCCACTTCTGAGTGTCTCTGGGTGTCTCTGAGTGTCTCTGAGTGTCTCTGAGTGTCTCTGAGTTGGTTACTTTCCTTGTGTTAGCTCCCCCTTTCTTCTAGGTTTTTAATGGCTCCAAAATTCCCTTTTCATTTGAGTGTAAAGAAGCATCTTTGGGGAAACTTGATGGTATCTGAGTTTTTTTGATTGTCTAAACTAGCTTTCCCCTGGTGGGGTAAGACGCAGATGTTGTCCCCTGTCAGAGAAGCAAGCATAGAGACCAAAGTCATCTGTTCTTCTACAAGTATTTGGGAGCTTAGAGTGATTTTGTTCAATACTAAGCCTAAAGTGTCTCTGAAAGGAAGCTGTAGAGAACCTTTCCTGCAGCTTCCCCCACTTCTCTTTTCCTCAAGGGCTACACATTCAGTAGATTCCGACATGCTGTCTAATAGGTCCAGACACACTCCTAAACCCTCCTTGCTGGGCCTGCCAGTCTGGTGACAGATGTTAGGGCTGTTCCAGATGTGAGGCTGATGCCATATGGCATTCTGGGTCACAAGGTCTGAAGCTGCTGCCATTGAGCTGTGGCAGAGTTAGTGGGGAGAGCCTGTCACTGTCAGAAGCAGTGTGTGTGTGTGTGTGGGGGGGACTAGAGCAGTGGAATATTCCTGGGGGCTTGAAGAAGTTATCATGTCATTCTAAAGTACCCTGGACACCCCAGCCCCCACCTTTCATCCATGACACCAAGTATTTCTCTGAAGGAGGCCAAGACAGATTGACTGAACCAGAGAGAAAGACATAAGGAGTGACAGGAAAGATAAGCAAAAAGGGAAGATAGCTGGACAGAAAAGGGGGACTGCCAGAGCCAAGAGGAAGAGAGGCAAAGATAGGATAGAGGAGAAATAGAACAAAAAGGCCTTGGAGACCTTGAAGGGAAAAAGACAGGTTTGGGGAAGGCAACCACTAGGTATCAATTCTAATCCCTTGTCCTCTAAATGCCTGCCAGCTGCCCTCATTGTTACCCTTATACGCTCGCTCTTCACCATTGCTCAAGGACCATATGGTAATGAGAGCCTTCAGATAGAGTACTTCTGAGGATGGAACTCTTTTGGGAGTAGGATTGCTATTATGCCATACTGACAGACAGCATGATGCTCCTACCTGGTTCACAGATGGAGATGCAATGGGTAAGGGACAAATGGGAAACATTATGAGGGAAAGGCCCGGGACACTCTCCTGATTTAGGCCAATTTTCCAGTCACTAGAGACTGGATTTTCGTTGTGAAAGAGGAGATCAAAGAAGCCAAACATGACTGAGAGAAAACCTCAGCAAGTAGAAGAGCATAGCCATGATAGGAAAAGTAGAAGTGGCAGGGAAAGGGACAGCAGGCCTGGACTCTTCCCCTCAGTATACACTCCTTCTAAGGCCAGGCTGGACCACAGGGCTCTGGCACAAAATGCCAAGCCAGAAGAGGGTCTCTTGTCACCCAGTTTTTCCTCTTCTCTTGAATATTAGCCTTTAGTCTGTCAAGGGCTGAACTGTAAACAAAGCTTGGAGGACAGACTGGGGGATCAGGTGTGGTCAGGAGTTTCTGGGAACTTCCCAAGTAGCTGTTTCCAGCAGCCAAAGACCCAGGACTCATATAGCACTTCCCTGGGGGCTGGTTGGCAGGCACTGACTGCACAGGGCTCTCAACAAAGCCAAAAGAGGGCCCATTCAACTGTTCAGTTGTGCCAAGACTTTTCTCTTTATGAGACTGCTAAGCATCATGGCCATCCACCAGCCTTGGATGCCCCCAGCCTCTGATTTTGGTCAACTCCAGGACAATCTCGGAGTTGGCAAGGACCATACAAGTTGTTGACTTGTTCTTCTTGCACCCCTGCTAATTTCCAGAAACAGGAGGGGAAGGTTAGGACTGCAGCTGTGTCCTGGATGAAATGCCAGACCTGGACCAGTTGAGAGGGAAGGGATGAAGAACAGGTCCAGAGTCCAAAGCAACCAGGAACTACTTAGCTGAAGGCATGAAGGTGAACCCAAGTACAGGCTAACAGGAAAGAAAGAGGGTATAGATAAATCAGACTGTGAATAGGACTTTCCTCCATTCTACCTCTCATGTGGGGCTTTGTATGGGGCACAGGATCGTTCAGTCTTCTCTTGGAGACCTCCTGAGAAGATAAGAAAGTACATCTAATCCAGTTCCTTGCCTTAAATGTCTGAAATTGGTATCTTCATCATAGGACTCATGACCAACAGGTACTGGGCTGACCTTGGAGAGAGAGAAGCCCCTATTTCCTTCTGGTGTGTCATCTTGGGCCTATTCAATCAGTTCACCCCAGATGCAAGGCAGAAATTAGGTCAAGAAGCCACTAGACAAAGGAAAACATGTGAATAGAGGCCTGGTTAACTCATTATACCCTGCCAGGAGGTGTCCAGAGATGTTAACCACAGTTTCAGGACAATGAGACACCTTTTATTCTGCTTAATTGCATCTTCCTGCTGAGACAGAAAAAGGAATTTTTAGGTCTTTCCCAAACTGGGGTTAGAAAAGAAGAGTGAAGTTGATGAATTCTCCACCAAAGAATTAAAGCCACAGGCAGAAAATAACAGGCATGAGGCCAGGATGCATACAGAGGTTAGGTGTAGAGTAAGGGAAGAGAAGGAAGTGAGGTATCTCCTTAGAAAGGAAACATAGAATATATAATTATGGAGAGACAGAAGACAGACTGGAACAGGAGGATAAAAATAGGGAGAGGGAAGAAAGAGGAGGGCAGGGGAAAATACAAGGAGGGATAACTGACACTAAGGATCATCTGAGGGCCATATAGAAACCTACTAAGGAAGTTTCTTAAAATATATGCATCTAGGGGATTAATATAAAAGGAGTTTTCAAATAAGGGGGGAGGCAGTATCCCAATTAGACATCTTTCATCAAGTGAAACCTCCAGCACCAGGAATGGCTTACATCTACTTGAGTGATTGGCCAAAGAGGGTCCTGTGGGAACCCCCAAACAACTTAGGCTATTGCCAAGGCTATTGGTTACTCTCTACAAACTGACAGTAAGGATCTATTGGTGAAGACAACACTTTTTGTTTTTTGTTTTTTTTTTTGAGACAGGGTTTCTCTGTGTAGCCCTGGCTGTCCTGGAACTCACTCTGTAGACCAGGCTGGCCTTGAACTCAGAAATCCGCCTGCCTCTGCCTCCCAAGTGTTGGGATTAAAGGCGTGCACCACCACTGCCCAGCTGAAGACCACACTTACACAAGTCACTGAACACAGCAATGTTGAAACTAGTGTCTACCTAGAGCCTTTACCTTTACTGATTAGCGTTCATGGTATTGGAAGGTACTCTGAGTGCTACTAGAGGAGAGGGTATCCACAAATCTAGCTATTGTGACCTACAATGGTGACCTGCCTGCAAAAGTGGCACAAAGATGGTGAGATTAACTACCAGTATCTGATTGGATTTAAGGCCTACTCCATGAAATGGAAGCCATTCCTCACACTGTGTTGGTGGCCAAGAACCTGAGATCAGATAGGTCATAGACCTGGAGGGAAAACTAAATACTACTGTTCTGCTGAGGTAACACAGCAATAAAGTGACCCCTAATGACATTCTGCTATAGCCATAGATAAATGTCATGCTCAGCCATCATCTGAGAAGCTTCTCCCTGAGGTAGATGGAAATAAATACAGAGATTCACAATACAACTAGACAATGTTCAGATAGCAAGAGACCTTGTAACAGTTAGTTCTAAATTGAATGTGTACATCAAATCTCTATCTTCAGGGCTCAGGGAACCCTGCAAAAGGGGCAGAACGATTCTAAGAGCCAGGGGGGATGGAGACCTCCAATGAAACAAGGTCTTCTAGACACAGCAGGACTGATACACATATGAACTCACAGAGACTGTGGCAGCATGCACAGGGCCTGCATAGGCTCAAGCCAGATGGGGTCCCAGAACTGAGAGGGGAAATGGACACATGCCCCATCCCTATCCAAGAAGGTATCTAACTGACAGCAGGAGGAAAAACAAGATTTTTCTAATGGAGTCTCATTGTGCACATCAACTACACTTAAGGGTAAGCCCCATTATAAATTCTATGGTGGTTTTATAGATTGTTTTTGTCTTATATTGCTTTGTTGGGGAACTTTTTCATCTCAATGGTCTTTTGCATATATATTATGGGTTCTGGTTTTGTGGGGTGTGTGTGTGTGTGTGTGTGTGTGTGTGTGTGTGTGTTGTGCTTTTTCACATGTTAATTTTATGTTTTTTATCTGCCTGTTTGTTTTCTAAAGAGAGAAAGAGGGGTGGAATTGGATATGTGGGGTGGTGGAAAGGATGTAGGAAGAGATGGGGGGTGGGGGGCAAACCGTGATCAGAACACTGTGTATGAATTTTCAACTTTAAAAAAATCAAGAAAAGTGCTCATTTCTGAGGACTTTTGGTTACTGTACCCCAATTACCTATTAACAAAAAAGGCCCCTCCATAAGCCTTCAGGTTTTGGCATTATAGGGTACTTTTATTTTGATAAATTAAACCCCACAGTGACAGGGCTTTCTTGAAGAATAATGCAAGTTCTCTTTCTGCTTCACCTTCTTATAAAAGGAAGGATGGCGAAGTCCCTTGCTGTGAAGGAGCTGCTCTCCTCTGCAGCATTAGCTAATTCCTTCAAAATAATCTACTGTACACCTAGTAGGTGCCCAGCCTCTTCCTTGGGGGGGGGGATTGCAGTCAAATGTGGAGGCAGGTATGTAAACAAACACAAAGCCACAGGTCACCTGGCTGCACAGAGGGCAGCAGAAGATGCTGTGGGAGCACAGAGGAAGGTATCTCCCAGCAGATCTCCCTTATCCTTGCAGAGTAGTGAAGGTGAGAAGGACATTCCAGGAAAGGAATGTCAATTCTGACAGCAAATGAATAGTAAGGAAGAGTCAGCAAAGAAGGACACCTCTGGGTATTTAAGTCACGGCAATTAGATGAAATTACAGAATAAATTCAAGCAAAAGTTTCATTTGAGCACCATCCCCCACTGACTCCTTTCATGTGGCCTTATGAAATGATGCAATGTACTCTCAGGAGACCACAGAGATGAGCACCAGAGCCCTGCAAGCACCAGGTTTACCAGAGTACTTCTCATGCACCACCCTGGAACTAGACTTGGATACCCCTTATTAGAGGAGCAGCGGGGAAGGTTGACTTCCAGCAGGTTTAGTAAGATCCAGCCACAGTCCAGACGCGAAAGGCATGGAGCTCACATACCCCATTTTGTCCACATTTTGAAGAAGGTCTATTAAATGCTATCTCTCCAAATGGGCTGGGAAAATAGGAGATGAAAGGATCCCATTGAAGGGTTAGATATAACCCAGGAACAGCCCAAAGGGGATTTGTTACTCACAGGTTTTAGTTCCCAGGGACCATTCTGGGATGGGAGCACAAGAATACTATTATGCATGTATGGACTGCACCTTCTGCCACCCAAGTTGTAGCTTCAAAACAAGTCCCCTTCCCTCCTTAGGGAGTACAAAGTCAGTTTCGCCCATCATTGCAAATATATATATTTTAAATTAACTCCTAACAGAGGTACTCAGATAGAGCCATAACATCGGATTAACAACTCCAAGCCGGCAAGCCAGACACTTGTTTAATTAATAAAACTTATAAAGCATAACAACTTATTGATGTTACAGACACGGCGCTTAGTACAACAACAAAACCCAAATCCATCTGAAACACTGTCTTCTCCTGGAAGCCTGCTCTCCACCAATCTATGCAATTCCGTCTTTAGTGTAAAGGGAGCAGAGAGCAAAGAAAAAGAGAGTGGAGGTTTCTGGGCAAATGGCTGGGGACTGTAGTAAGTACAGACCACTCTTTTCATGATTAGATTTGTCCAAAACAGGTATGGTTTGGGGGTTATTGGATGTGGGTTGGAACTCTTAAGCCCCATTCCTTTACCTATAAAGACTCATTATAGGACTCACTTCAAAGTACCCATGCAAAGATTTAATACATGAAACGAGCTGGCAAAGTAACAGCTCATTTATAGGATCTACTAGCAATTAATATTATCATTGGGCATCCAGTAATAGAATCTGTTGTGTCCTAACCCGCTGTTTGTCTTTCTCCACAGTCTGCAATTGGGGAGGGGTAATTTGAAAAATTGATTCAACATTCTTTGGGACTGGACCTTGACTTCAGAAATACAGAATTAAAATGAGTTTTGCCACAGGGATACCAGCGTGGTTTTTATTAGTCCATTTAAAGCCAGCTTGTTACCAATATTTCCAATAGTTATCAATGGGGATATGTATGAAGAAAGAGTGGGTTGAAATCCTAGCCCTGCCCCTCACTAGTTGTTGGACCACAGTCTTGACCCACCTCTCTATGCCTTGATTTCTTCATTTGTAAAAATGAATGTTAGTATTTACCCTACATGATACTTGTGAAGAGTGAATAAAATGCTGCATGTAGAGTACTTAGTGCTGTGCCTGGCATAGAGCAATCTCCAAGCAAACGACAGCTAGAGTTGTTATTATTGCGTATGACTTGTTATTACTGGGAGGTAAGCCTGACCAATGTAGTGGAGGGTCAAAAAACAGAGGGGAGATACTGGTCTTGTTATGTCAGCCCTAGTGACAGGAATGTTCCTGCCAGCCTCACTTGCTAATATGATATTTCTGTAAATAATGCACCACCAGGTGGGTCCAGTGGTCATGTTTCTCAGCCTGGCTGTGTTTGGAGAAAACTGAGGTCTCAGCTACCCCCTTCCTACAAAGCAACAGCACGGTCAGCATCCCCTGTGCACCTCCCCCACCGCCAAAGAGCACAACCTAGCCACTATGCCTGGGGAACTGAGGAGGGAGGCTAGAAGCCCAGATCTTTTCCCACTGGACTCAGTTGCCTGCAGGAGCCCAAAAGCTCTCACCTGGAAGGGATCCTGGAGGATCTGGCTGCTGGCAGGGGGATTTGGTTCCAACCCCTAGAAGCACTGCCCTCCCTCTCCTCCAGCTTTCTGCTCTCTTCGCCTCTCAACACCGTCTTCACTCCCCGCCCCCCACCCTCAGCAGGAAAACTTCCCGCTCCTGCAGCCACTTTGCCATCGGTATCCAAACCTCTGCCCCGCGTGCATCTTGCCTTGCCATTTTCTCGTCCGTGGCGCCGCGAACCGACCCGAGGACCGCTTGGCAACTAGAAGGAATTCTTGGGGGTCTCGAGGTGGGGGATGGAGAGAAATGACGCCTCCCGAAGCGCGAACTCTGTAATCCTCTGTCTCCCCCACCCGCATCCCCCCCCACGCCCCGTCCCTCCTCTGTCCCAAGGAGAAGCGAGGAAGGGCCACTCACCCAGAAGGGGCATGTGCTAGACTGCCCCCAAGTCACTCTGAGATGCCAGTGAGGACCCTAGCAATTTCTGCGGACCTCACAACCCCACGCACGCCCAGCTACATGACCCTTTCCCAAGCAAGCCCTAGCCTGGCTTCTAGGGCACAGTACTTACTGTCGGGGACCCTCTCCAGGCCCGGTCTGCGTGGCTGCGGAGCCGGGAACCCTCCCTCTGTCTCTCCCGCGCACTGCCCCTGCCTGTGCCCAGCGCAGACACTGGCGGCAGCGGCGTCTGTAGGAAGAGAAAGATCACGCCTGCCTTAGAAACCCAGCCCCTGCTGTGACCAGAATCTTAAAGAACGAGGCGACTGGCTCAGCCCCAGAGCTGAGGCTGAGGTGATGAACTAAGCTGAGAAACAGCCCCTCTTTTGCACCTGGATTCTAGACCTCGTGAGCAGTCTGGTGTCCCTGGAGGACCCCTCCCTCTGGGAACAGAGGTGTATGGATAATCCAGCTGCCGCTTGGCTGAGCACTTACTAAGAGCTGGACACTGCTTTGCATGCATTTTCTCATCCCAGCTTCCTTTTCATTGTACAGAAAAGAAAACCGAGGCTCTGGGGAAGCAAAACAAATACCCCTGGAGATCAAGGGGAGAACTGGTGGGCTCAAGAAAGAAAACCGCAGGGATCTTAAATTAGGGGGTACCCGCCACAAACGCTGCCTTGTATTACTGCAAAGTGGCATCTGAAGACCAGTCTCTCTCTCTCTCTCTCTCTCTCTCTCTCTCTCTCTCTCTCTCTCTCTCTCTCTTTCTCTCCCCCTCCCCCTATTTTTCTAACTGGACTAAAAACAAGTGGCAACTCTGGGCGTCCTTCTTTAGCAGAGACAGCTCATTTCTTAATATTTGATAGATCCCTAGTATGTGCCCGGGAGATAGAAAAGGGAGGAGGAGGATGTTTGGATCCAGGTGGTCTTTTCTGAGACAAGCTCGGAGTCTCTGAAGTCTGGGTTTTTAGGCTTGGAGTTCCTCCTGAAGGGGAGAGTGCTCAGGTCCTAAAGGAGAGAGCAGCCAGTGTTCTCACAGCAGAACTTCAGAGTCACTGATGGGGGACCTGAGAAAAGCTTGTAGAGACATCTGGGGAAGGATCTTCTTGTAGTGGGACGGATTCTGACTCCTCTCTGCTACTGGGTTAAGGGACCATTGGGTCAGTTCCTCTGTGAAGGGTGAGTGGAAGGCAGCTTTGTTAGGAAATCAAGTCCCAGTGGCTTCCCTGTGGCTGTCACACTAGCCTTTCTCTGGCATTGCCATCTGTGAATTGGGAAAGACCTCAAACTCCTTCTTTCATGGTCCAAATGATCAAATAGCATCCCATGCGCATCCTATTTTACTTACTTAAGATCAGTAGAGCTGTGTGTGCTTGGCCTTATCTATAGTCTCAGACATCTGGGAACATGAGTATAGAGGCTCACTTGTGCCCAGGAACTCAAGAGCATCCTGGGCGACATGGTGTGACCATTTTTTCAAAACAACAACAACAACAACAACAACAACAAGAACCATTGTAAAACTTGTTTCTTCCTTCCTTGCAGCAAATACTTATTAGCATCTATGTGTGTTGGGTACTGTGTTAGGAGCTGCACACGTCCATAGTCCTGTCGGAGAGTCTACCTTACAAGGCAGAAAGATCACAAGACTGAAAGTTAGAAAACATTTAAAGCCCTAGTTCTTTGACTAAATGGCTGTGTGACCCTGAATGAGTCATGTATCCTTTGGTACCTCAGTTTTCTTGTTGGTCAAACAGGGATAATAATGCCTTCCGGTCCTACTTTCTGGGGGTGTTTGTGATGCTGGAGGGAGGTAATAGATATGACGGAGATTTGACAGGTATAACGTCAAATGTTGTGGATTAGTCTGTCTGTAAGGTGGGAGGGGGCTACTGGGAGGTAAAGCTGAAAAGAAATCCTGGCTGACTCTTCTAGATTGATTGTACTTAATTTCATCTTTCCAGAACTAGTGAGCCGGCATCTAAGCAGCCCTTGCTCTGTGAAATAGCATTTTCCCTCAGTGGTGCCTATGACACACTGGTTAGTGATGGCTTGGCATTAAACCGAGGAGATTGTTTTTAAGGACTTGAATGGAACCAGCAGAAGTGTCTGGGCTTTGGGTCTCTAAAGCAGCCTCCTCCTCTCATGAGATTATGAGACCCCAGCACTGCAGGTGTCTGGGTCAAAACCTCTTCAGACCCCCAAGACACTTTCATTCAGAAAACACGGAGCTCATGTTAGATAGCAAAGTGTGAAGAGGGGAGAAAGGCTTACTTTTGCTGATCTCTGGGGTTCTGGGTTCTGGATTCTGCCTAAGCAGCTGAAATCTGCAGAGGAACTAGGAGAAATGTTGGGAGAGTCTTTTGTTTGTTTATCTCATCCCATGGGCCACCTTGACAACCTTTACAATCTACATTACAACACAGTTGTCTCTTGGTATCCACAGAATAGGCTTCAGGATCCCAAACAGATACCGAAATATAAGGGTGCTCCTTCCCTCATTTAAAGCAGCACAGTATGTGCAGATAATCTATGTACATCCTCTTGTATACTTTAAATTATCTCTAGATTATTTAAAAATTTAATACAATGTAAAAGTTATGTAAGTACTTGTCATACCATATTGGTTAGTGACTAATGACAAGGAATAAAATTCAACACAAACACAATTCTCTTCAGAATTTCTTTTTTTGGGAAAAGAAGCAAGATAATTTTATTCTCCAGAATATTTTGATTTACAGTTGGTTAAATCTGAGAACATAGAACCCAAGGGTACAAGAGACTGACTGTCGTATGCCTGCTATGTCTGCTATGTAACTGTATCTTCAAGATAATTTTCCAAATTTCCAGAGTACTTCCCTTTACCCTCTGCTACCCGAGGGAAACACACTAAGGAAACACGGGCTCCTGATGGGCAGTTTCTAGACAAATCTGACAGATTCCTCCCTTCTGGGCTCATTTGCAGTCAGATCATCATTGTCAAGAATGGCTATAAGAATGTTAGAGCTGATAGTCTCAGGAACCTAGGAAGCAGAGCTAAACTCAGAGCTGCCCTGAACAGCCCTAGAAGAACTAGAAAGAAAGCCCAAGGGAGGAAAGAAGCACGTTGGCCTTGAGCCAGGGCACCTGCAGCAAGTAGGTCCCTAGAGAAGACAGAACAGACACTGCCCACACCCAGCCTTCCTTGGCAGCCATAGAGCCCATCCCTCTTGTGACTGGGGCTCTTCTCGATGTCTTCATAGATTCCCTTGTCACATCCATCTCGCCCAGGCTGCTTCTCTTAATAAAGTGCCCCTGCCGCTGCTCCAGACAGCCTGATGTTATCCTTCACTCTCACATCCTCCCTAGCCTGGGCCACCCAGCAGAGATTCCGGCTTCCTGGGGCACAGTAGAGTGTCCTGGTTAAAAAGCTTCTTGAGTGTCTGAGCTTGTGACTTGATGGTAGCTTTGGGTGCATTTATAATCATATCCTCTCTCTTTGCCTCACTGGGGGTGGGTGTGGGTGTGGGTGGTCTAAGCCCCTGATTCAGATCCTTGCCCTGCGTTCTCCTTCTCTGTCTGGCCTGTATCTTGTTCCCTAGACCAGTTACTGCTGTTCTCTTCAAATCCAAACCAATAGCTTGGCTCTAATTTACAATGCCGGTTGGTTGGTCTCTTAGCGATTGTCAATAACCCTCCTGACTCCCTTGTTTATACCCACCCCTAAAGAGCAGAAAGCCTCAAGTTTCAAAGGAATGAATCATAACGGTAAAATTTCAGGCACAGTGACAGGCAATTGAAGAGACACATTCGATCACATGATGTTTACCTATGTGTAAGACTGGCCCTGAAGATATTCTGGCATTTTCTCTCAAATATAATGAAGACTTGGGATAATAGCAAAGAAGGAAAGAGAAAACACCCTGGGCTGAGAGCAGGGACAGTTTGCTCTTCACCTCAGCTCTGGCAGTAATTAAACCTATGTGGCCTTACACCTTCCCTTTCTAAGCCTCAATTTCCCCACACATCAAATGAGAATGCTGTATTCGCTGATTCCATGGTTCCTTCCTGTTTCAATAAATAGACTTTAAAGTCTCTCTGACACTGGAACTGTTGTTCTTCTAAGGTTACAGGCCAGCAGGTATATTAGCATTATGTGTGCAGAGGAGTTAGACAAAGAGTCAACACTCTTGACGCTGACCTGATACTGCTACTGAACAGTAGTAGCTAATGTACCCTTTGCTATGGAAGCAAAGCAAGGAAACAGGCAGGGCTCCTATGGTTTCCAGAGGTAGCTGTCTGCTTGAGTGTCCCCTAGACCAGTGAGTGGTGCTTAACTTTCCTAAAGCTGTGACCCTTTAATACAGTTCCTCATGTTGTGGTGACCCCGACCATAAAGTTATTTTCATTGTCACTTCATAATTGGAATTTTGCTACTGTTAATGAATCCCAATGTAAATCTGCCTCTGAGTCAGGTGGACCCTGACTGGACACAATGGAGAGAAAGAAGATAGACATGGTGGGAGAAGGGGACTGGTTATGTAGTTTGCAGCTCCTGCCTTGGTGACCCTCTTCTTGGTGACCTGGGTCCAGTTGCTAGAGGATGAAGGCAACTATATTGACATTGGAAGGATATGCCTTCCTTGATGCACTGCTGCCCTCCCCAGGCCACATGTTCCCATTTGCTCCCCAGGTCTAGGTGGGTAGCTTCTCCTTCTCGTGTCTTTTTACTCCTTCCATCTTTCTCTCCTTGGAGACTGACACCTTATCCTCTGCTTCCAGCCAGATAAGCTCCTCAGCCCTGGAAATTCCCCTCACTGGGCTTCTCTCCGTCCTCCCTCTGAGATCCCATTTCCTTCTTGTCAAGTCCTAGCAGCCCCAATAGGTGCTTTGCCCCTGTTGCGTGAATGTTCTGTTCTCCCTGGGCCCAGTATTAATTCGCTCTCATTTGTGAGCTGCATTGTTAACGTGCATGGCCTTTTCTCCATGTGTAATGCCGCTCCCTGCTGCCTCTGTTGCCTCCCCACCCACACCCTTCTTAACCTTGTAATAACAGGCCCTCTCTCGGGGCGAGGGGGGCTGGGCTTCTGCAAAACAAGCTCTTATACGTGATGCAGAGAGTGATTCACTGCATCCCCACAAACACCAGAGGAAACCATTCCTGTGGGAAGGTTGAGGGGACCAAAGCTCAGAGAGGTAAGAAAGCCTCTGTGTGTGTGTGTCCAAGAAACCATGATGTGCAAATGACCAAGAGGGCCTAGAAACACAGCCCTTTTCAACAGAACCCCATGTATTAGTCTCTGAGGGCCAGATAGAGTTTTCAGAAAAGTACGTATTCAGCTATAAATTTGGATTATGATTGTGTGGGGTGGGATCACATAATCTCTGTGGAATAGGCCCCTACGTGTTTGAAAACCTCCTTCAGACAATTCCTATGTGCAACCAGGGTGAGAGCCTAGGTCTGAAATAAGGAAGTTGGGAGGAAACGGGAGAGAGGAGAGAAAGGAGAGGAGAGATGAAGTGTGTGTGTGTGTGTGGGGGGGACAGGGCAGGGGACAGCAGGCAGGGGGAAAGAGTGAACAGAAGAAAAGAAAGAGAAGACATTTGGTTTAGCAGCCAACAGCTTTCTCAAAAACCTTGGGCATCTCAGGTAAGAACTGAAAGTAGAGGGGGTATAAATTATGGCCACACTCTCCCCCAGCATTTTGCCTAAAACCATTCTTTAGGCCTTTTCAGTCCCTTGTCAGGCTTGGGTTGACTTTGTAAATCATGGCACGGAGAGTAAAGGCACCCCTCCCTATGCATGTGCTATCCAGGTGTCTAAGTGTGTTGTGTCTGCAAGCAGGAGCTAAATTGCCTGGGTTACAACCGATGGGTATCAGGAGCTGAAGGGTAAAGTCGTCCCTGTTAGTCAATTAGAAACAGCTGATCTTCATATTATAGATTGAAAGTCTGAGGAATGATAATCATCCAAATAGTTACTATGCATTAATCACTTCTATGTGACAGGTATCCCAGTGACATGACCTCAGCTTGTTCTCATAATTATCTTCTGAAGCAGGTATTACTTTTATACCTATTTTACATATTGGGAAAATGAGACTCCAGTTACTTTGTTCAAAGGTCACTCAGCTAGGCAAGCAGGGCCACTTTGTTAGGCTTACTCCACATCTTCAATGACTTTTAAATTATTTATTTAAAATGTACATATAATATATTTTTATCATATTGTCCCCTCCCCCAACTGCCCCCACCCCTAGGCCAGGTCTTCCTTGCCTCCCTAACCATCTAACTTCATGTTCCTTTTCCCTTTCTCTCCACTCTCTTCCCATAACAAAAAAGGTCAGAAGAAACAACATGTGTGTACTTGTCTGCTTGTATAAAATATGTGTGCATTGCTCACAGAGACCAAAGGAAGGTGTTGGATTCCCTGGAACTGGAGTTACAGATAGTTGTGAGCCAGCCACTGCTAGTGCTGGGAATTGAACCCGGGGGTCCTATGCAAGAGCAGCATGTGCTTGTAATTTCTGCTCCACCTCTCCATCCCCTTGATATTCTTTTTATTCTTATTATATAAAAACTGGGATGGCGGCCATCTTTCCTCTGAGCCCAGCGGACACAGCTAGGGACACCCCAGGACTTTAAGATCGCATTGGGGTTACGCGTGAGTGCAGAGGTGGTTTTGGGAGCAGCGGGTCAGCAGTTCACTCCAGGGGCAGGAACTGAGAACTCCGCCCCACCGGAGGCTGGGCCTCCCCCAGCCAGAAC
>LR755144.1:271696-393620 GCA_902729485.2 Mus minutoides | reverse complement strand
TTGGCCATCAGTGGGAAGAGAGGCCCCTTGGTTATGCAGACTTTATTTGCCCCAATACAGGGGAACACCGGGGCCAGGGGGTGGGAGCGGGTGGGTAGGGTAGCAGGGCCGGGAGGGGGGAGGATATAGGGAACTTTCTGGATAACACTTGAAATGTAAATGAAGAAAATATCTAATAAAAGTTGAAAAAAAAAAAAACTGGGATGGCAATGGCTTAGTAGGTAACATCACTTGCCTTCAAGCCTGATAACCTGAGTTTGATCCCTGGAACTTACACAGTGGAAGGAGAAGACTAACTCCTACAAACTGTCTACACACACACACACACACACACACACACACACACACACACACACACGGGGAGAGAGAGAGAAAGAGAGAGAGAAAAGCAAATCTCCCCCACAAAATAAATAAACATTTTAAAATGTAAAAATCCTCAGATCACACACAAGGATCCAGAATTTTGGCTTCTTTTAGACATATGTAGCAGACGTAGCAGATGTGCAGCTTGGCCTTCATGGGGGTTCCAAACAACTGGAACAGGGGCTATCCCAAAAAGCTGTTGCCTACACATGGGATATGTTCTTTTAGCTGGGCTGCCTTGTCTGGCTCAGTGGGAGAGGAAGCAGAGACTTGAAATACCAGAGTTAGGGAGATACCCAGGGGGCCTACACCCACTCAGAGAAGAAGGGGATGGGAAAAGGGAGGAAGGATTGTGGGGGAAGTAGGAGTGGGAAAGTGAGAGGGATGGAAAGTGAATAAGAAAAAATGTTTTAATTGAAAAAAAAATCCAACTGGTGACCCAGTGCTTTCAGCATCCAGCAAATTTGATAGAACTAAGTCGTGGTGTCCCGTTGCATGAGAAGCTCTCTGGGTCACCCCAGTACCCAACATGCCTTCTGTAGCCTCATTATAGGGCTAAATGTTAGTTTCCATTTAGTATTTCACCTAAAATCCCGTCTTGTTTTATTAAAAGAAAAGAAAAAAAGAAAAAGAAAGCGAATGTTTCTTGGCCATTGCATTAGATCTTCCCCTAATGAGGGGACTCTTTCAGACTTGGCCTTGTGGGCATCTGAGCTTACAAATCCATCTCTCCCCTCTGCTATTTCTTTAACACAGTGAGAGGACAAGCTGAGTGTCCCTGTCACATACTGGTCCAGAGTTTCCATGGTGGAGGCAGCACTCGTGTAGGCACTTGGTGTTACAGACAGCCTCTGGCCTGTGGAGACTTTCCTGGAACCAGACAGAAAATATGAGTCTACAGAACCTCCGCAATGGAAGATAGCTAGCTGAATTCTACCTTCTAAGACCGACTGACTAGTTCAGCTTCCTGTTCATCATCTGTGAAATGGGTAGAGTGGGAATAACAGTACCTATTATTTTGTTATTAAATTCTGTTACTAATGTATATACTCCATGGGGTTATTATGAAAAGTATATACACACACACACACACACACACACACACACACACACAAAGGTGCCTGGCTCCAAGGAAATGTTTAATAAATGCTAGCTATTTTTATTCCCTGTATTCTTCACATTGGTTTCCTTTGTTGCCACCAAGCTGCTTTTATTTCCACCTCTCTCCTCTCTATGGTTTTTACTGTACTGAGGACGGATCTCAGGGACTCATGCATACAACAAAAGTGTTCCACCACTAAGATGTATACATACCCAGCCTACACTCCAGCCTTTAATACATGGTTTTGTTGAAAAAAAAAATCATCTCGATGTAGATAATGGTGTCGAGTATTCAATGACTCTGTGTTATATGTTATAGAAGCAGGACAATATTACAGATGCTTCTTTCTGGGGCAATCTTCTTTCAGGGCCACTTGTGGAAATGTGGGGTGATGTTTATGAGCAAAATGACATTTCCTGCTTTAGGAGGAAGGTAGCATTCCAGTGGGGATCACACTAAGTTTTTAACTCCTCCCATACTCACACTCCTTTTGCTATTTCTTCTCTCAGAATGCTCACTGCCCAGCAACCTCCAACTTCACCTCTTGGACTTAGTGGAAGTCACCTTGCCTGCGAAAGCCTCTGAACCCCATTTTCCCTTACACAGGGTTAATTTAAAAGTCTAGTCTCCATTAGACTGTGTGTTCACAGGGCAGGGCAAGACCTTTGTTTTCCTCATCATATTCCTAGAACCAGACACAGGAAGTGTGTGTGTGTGTGTGTGTGTGTGTGTGTGTGTGTGTGTGTGTGAGAGAGAGAGAGAGAGAGAGAGAGAGAGAGAGAGAGAGAGAGAGAGAGAGAGAGATTTTAAGACAGGGTTTTACTATATAGACCAGACTGACCTGTAACTCAACATGTACCCAAGGCTGACCTGTAACTCTCCATCCTCCTTCCTCACCCTCACTATTGCTGGGACTGCAGGCATGAACCACTACCCCTGCTCAGTCCATACTTTATTTTTTTTAATTTAAATTACTTATTTTATGTTATGTGTATGAATGTTTTCTCTGCGTGCGTGTTTGTACAGCACCCCTCCCCCCTGCCATGCTCTTGGAAGCCAAAAGAGGGTGCTGGGTTCCTTGGAATGGAGTTAAAGATAGTTGTGAGTCACCATATGGGGGATGGGAATTGAACCCAGGTCCTTTGGAAGAGTAGCCAGTTCTCTTAACTGCTAACTCATCTCTCTAGCCCCAGTAAATGACTTTTGATTGAATGGGCAGGGGAGATTATGGTGAAGAAAAGTGCTGAAGACACCTTAGCAGTCACACTTTTCTGAGTCTTAGTAGGTCCTCTTAACTGTCTCTGTGAGCATTCCATGTTTGTCCATCTAACATAAATCTCTGTTCTACGATTTCCTTGTAGGGTCGGTAAAGAAAACCATTTGGAGCCTTTCCAGATGTTTAGTGTGTCCTTTTTCCTTTGGGTAGCCATCATGGTGATGACAATGCATGCTTCTGCCACCTACCTTTTAAAGTGTCCTCTGAAGTATTAGGAATTTGCTGAAGATTCCCCTCCCACTCCCACTCAAGCATCAAAGAATAGGCATTTCATATTTCCAGCCTCTTTAGGGTCTCCTTCTAAGTCTTTCTTCTCAGAAACATATTTGAATCTCCCAAGCTTCTACTCAAAGAAGATTTGTCACCCTGAGATGCCACCTACTTCTGAGTGTAGTTCTAACACGCCTTCAGTCACACCCCACAGGTTGACCTCAAAATCAGGAGAGAATTTTCTTCAAATGGTTATAGGCACCAGTCTCTTGTAGAGAATAGGATCACACAGTTTGGCTCACCAGTCATAATGTTGGATACCATTCTCAGCAGTTACCCCATCCTCCAGTGTGGTCTGGTCCTCATCACCAATCACAATGCAATTTTCCTATCCTTTTTCCTCCAGACGCAGACTCTGGGCACACAAAAACAACTTGAGAGCCATTAAATCAAAAGTACATTTCCCCTCAAAAGCCAGATAATTTGGAGGCATTAGCAGATACCTTGGTGCTTCTGTCTCAGGAGGAACTAATGTCCTATAAGATGGCTGGCACTAGGCCAAGAAATGCTCTGTGCCCTACAAGTTGGAAAGCATGCATTCTAGGACCCAGGATGTGTTAGAAGAGCCAAGTAAGATTGGGAGACAGTAGGAAGTCTCAGGAAATAACTTTCCTAAGGTACCTATCCTAGTACTGTGTGTATACATGGTTGCATGCACACACAAAAGTGAGAGGGTACATGTTCACACACCAAAACGCAGGCAGGGCCACAAGTTGGCAGGAAAACACCACCCACACTCTTGCTATAAGACCCACATGTGATTTGCCAACAAATTGCAAATTAACCTCCTAGTGAACAGATTAATGGTATTCACGGTAATTTACGCTCCAAGTTTCATAGCAACAGACTTTGAACATTCTTGTTGCATAAGAATTCAAGGATTTTTAAGTTCCTGGAGACATTGTAGTAATTAACCTGATAAGCCTATGCAAATTAGCCCCAATTTGACACTGTCATTTCTTCAGTATCCAAAGTATTGGCTCAGAAGGTTGACGGTTGCTGCTCCAGATCCTTGGCTTGAGGTGTTAAGCTGACAGATGCCAGTCTGCATTTGTGGATGCAAATGAGGCCACAGAGCAGAAATCCCTATCAGACCAAGGAAAGGACCAGACAATTACAAATGGTCTACTGCATGACAAGGAGAATGGAATTGATGCTTTGGGAGAGATGATGATGGGGCCCCAGTGAATACAGACAAGACTGACAGGGATATCTTTAAGGTCCTTGGTTAGGAACACAAATTCATGATGTGTGCAGGAGTTTGGACTGAAGGTCAAGAAGAAGCAGCCTTTTTGTGGCATACTGCCATGTGCTACTGAAGGTGTTTTTTTTTTTCCCCAGAAAGATCAGTTTCCTAAAATAAACCCAGAAGCTGGGATTCCCAGTTTCTTCCCTAGGAAGGTGAGGTTTAATTGGCTCTGTTGCCCATTCTTAGGGAAAAAAAAATCACAGAATATGCTCAACTCCCTCATCAAATTAATCAGCCTAAAGCACAGCTTGTGTGCTATCTCTGTGGGTGAACTAGTTCCTATCCAATAATGGGTAGCTTCAGGGGGTGGCCACTTCTCCATACCCCCACGGGTCTCCATCCTTGACCTCCTTCTGGTTGGATCTTGAACCATCAAGACTCACTGGGTTCCTTGATTAATATATCCTATGATTTGAGCTCTTCAGGGCAGAGCAATGACAGACAGAGGAGAAAGCATCACTGCCTATTGACTACTAACTGCAGCTGTGCAGCTTAGCAGTCCAGGACTTTTACCAAAAGTCTTCTTGAGTTTTCATTTGGGGTAGGGGGTGAGCAGAGATATGTTGAAGAGAAACTGTCCAGGTTACACATAAACAACCTTCTAGTAATGGGGTAGTGCCTGTCACTAAGACTTCTTTCTATAATGCAAAGCCAGATAAGGTGACGATCAAAGCAACCTTACTACAGTTGAAGAGCTAACACTTCAGAGCTATAAGATACTTGCAACTTATAGCAAGGCCTTTCAGTGATAACTATCTGTAACTGTCTTCCTCAGCAACCATTAGCTAGGTCTATATTTGGAAAGGACTGGAAGGGCCCCCAGCACCTAGAGAAGGCTTCACTCCCAGATGCTCTAGCATGCCCAGGATCTTAGGATCAGGGGTAAGGAGGACACAACACCTGTTCTAACACCACCAGGAGTAACTGGGACCAGTAGGATCTAGGGACACATGAACTCCACCAGACCAGTGGCTCAGGTTCCTTCCTGCCAGCACTGGTTTACCTTGGGTACAAACTTATCAACCAGTCCCACAGCCCCCAGAGGAGGATCCACTCCCAGGTGCTCTAGCTCATCAAGGATCACAAGATCACTGGATCCCAGGATCCCAGGATCCCAGGATCCCAGGAGCTTGGTCAAAACAGGGTCTCAGAGGCAGCTTGACTCCCAGGAACTCTGACAAACCCAGAATCTCAGGATTACAGAGACAGCTGAACTCAGAGGAGTTCTGACTCAATCAGGATTATGGGAAGGACAGGCTCCAGTTAGATATAGCAAGGGCAGGGAGCACTAGAGATAATCAGATGGTGAGAGGCAATTGTAAAAACATAAGCAACAGAAACCAAGGTTACTTGACATCATCAGAACCCAATTCTACCACCTTAGCAAGTCCTGGATACACCATCACACCAGAAAAGCAAGACTCAGATCTAAAGTCACTTCTCATGACGATGATGGAGGACTTTAAAAAGGACATAAATAACTCCCTTAAAGAAATACAGGAGAACACAGGTAAACATGTAGAAGCCCTTAAAGAGGAAAACACAATCAAACAGGCAAAAGAAATGAACAAAACCATCCAAGATCTAAAAATGGAAATAGAAACAATAAAGAAACCACAAAGGGAGACAACCCTGGAGTTAGAAAACCTAAGAAAGAGATCAGGAGTCATAGATGCAAATATTACAAACAGAATACAAGAGATAGAAGAGATAACCTCAGGGGCAGAAGATACCTTAGAAAACATTGACACAACAGTCAAAGAAAATGCAAAATGCTCCTAACCCGAAACATCCAGGAAATCCAGAACACAACGAGAAGACCAAACCTAAAGATAATAGGTATATAAGAGAGTGAAGATTCCCAACTTAAAGGGCCAGTAAACATATTCAACTTAAAGAAAGAGATGCCCATGAACATACAAGAAGCCTACAGAACTCCAAATAGGCTGGACCAGAAAAGAAATTCCTCCTGACACATAATAATCAAAACACTGAATGCATTAAATAAAAAAAAAAATTAAAAGCAGTAAGGGAAAAAGGTCAGGTAACATATAAAGGCAGACCTATGGGAATTACATCAGACTTCTCACCAGAGGCTATGAAAGCCAGAAGATCCTGGACAGATGTCATACAGGAGCTAAGAGAACACAAATGCTAGTTCAGACTACTATACCCAGCAAAACTCTCAATTACTTTAGACAGAGAAAACAAGATATTCCACGATAAAACCAAATTTACACAATATCTTTCCACAGATGCAGACCTACAAAGGATAATAAATGGAAAACTCCAACACAAGGAGAGAAACTAGACCCTAGAAAAAGCAAGAAAGTAATCTTTCAACAACCCCAAAAGAATATAGGCACACAAACATAATTCTACCTCTAACAGCAAAAATAACAGGGAGTAACAATCACTTTTCGTTAATATCTCTTAACATCAATGGACTCAATTCCCCAATTAAAAAACATAGACTAACAGACTGGATATATAAACAGGACCCAACATTTTGCTGCATACAGGAAACGTATTTCCATGACAAAGACACCACCTCAGAGTAAAAGGTTGGAATACAATTTTACAAGCAAATGATCCCAAGAAACAAGCTGGAGTAGCCATTCTAACATCAAATAAAATCGACTTTCAACCAAAAGTTATCAAAAAGGTTAAGGAAGGACACTTCATACTCACCAAAGGTAAAATCTACCAAGATTTCTCAATTCTGAACATCTATGCTCCAAATGCAAGGGCACCCACATTAATAAAAGAAACTTTACTAAGGCTCAAAGTACATATCACACCCCACACAATAATAGTGGGAGACTTTAACACCTCAGTCTCAGCAATGGACAGATCATGGAAACAGAAACTAAACAGCAACACAGTGAAACTAAAAGAAGTTATGAACCAAATGTATCTAACAGCTCTTTATAGAACATTTCATCTTAAAGAAAAAGAATATACTTTCTTCTCAGCACCTCATGGTACCTACTCCACAACTGACATTATAATTGACCACAAAACAAGCCTCAACAGATACAAGAAGATTGAAATAATCCCATGCACCCTATCAGATCACCACGGACTTCAATAACAATAAAAACAATGGAAAGACCACATACATGTGGAAATTGAACAATGCTCTACTCAATGATAACTTGGTCAAGGAAGAAATAAAGAAAGAAATTAAAAACTTTTTAGAATTTAATGAAAATGAAGGCACATCCTACCGAAACTTATGGGACACAATGAAAACTCAGCTCTAATGTCTCTAAAAAGAGCACACACTAGCAGCTTGACAGCACACCTGAAAGCTCTAGAATAAAAAGAAGCAAATTCACCCAAGAGGAGTAGACGGCAAGAAATAATCAAACTCAGGGCTGAAATAAACCAAGTAGAAACAAAAAGAACTATACAAAGAATCAACCAAACCACAAGCTGGTTCTTTGAAAAAATCAACAAGATAGATAAACCTTTAGCCAGACTAACCAGAGTGCATAGAGACAGTCCAAATCAATAAAACCAGAACTGAAAAGGGAGACATAACAACAGAAACCATGGAAATTCAAAAAATCATCAGACCCTACTACAAAAGTTTATACTCAACTAAATTGGAAAATCTGGATGAAATGGCTAATTTTCTAGACACATGCAAGGTGCCAAAGTTAAAACAGGATCAGATAAACCATCTAAACAGTCCCACAACCCCTAAAGAATTAGAAGCAGTCACCAATAGTCTCCCAATCAAAAACAAAAACAAAAACAAAAAACCAAACCAAACCAAACCAAAACAAGAACAACAACAAAAAACCCAGACCAGATGGGTTTAGTGAAGAATTCTATTAGTCCCTTAAAGAAGAACTACTATCAATACTCCTCAAACTCTTCCACAAAATAGAAACAGGAGGTACACTACCCAATTCATTCTATGAAGCTACAATTAGGCTTATACCTAAACCACACAAAGACCAAAGAAAGAGAACTTCAGAGTAATCTCCCTCATGAACATCGATGCAAAGATACTCAATAAAATTCTTGCAAACCGAATCCAAGAAAACATCAAACTGATCATCCATTATGATCAAGTAGGCTTCATCCCAGGGTTATAGGGATGGTTTAATATATGGAAATCTATCAATGTAATCTACTATATAAACAAACTCAAAGACAAAAACCACACGATCATCTCGTTAGATGCTGAGAAAGCATTTGACAAAATCCAACACCCCTTCATGATAGAAGTCTTGGAAAGATCAGGAATTCAAGGCCCATACCTAAACATAATAAAAGCAATATACAGCAAACCAGTAGTCAACATCAAATTAAATGGAAAGAAACTTGAAGCAATCCCACTAAAATCAGGGACTAGAAAAGGCTGTACATTTTCTCCCTATCTATTCAACATAGTACTCAAAGTTCTAGCTAGGGCAATTAGACAACAAAAGGAGATCAAGGGGATACAATTGGAAAGGAAGAAGTCAAAATATCACTATTTTCAGATGATATGATTGTATACTTAAGTGGCCCCAAAAATTCCACCAGAGAATTCCTAAAGCTGATAAACAACTTCAGCAAAAGGCTGGATATAAAATTAGCTCAAACAAATCAGTAGCCTTCCTCTGCACAAAGGATGAACAGGCTGAGAAAGAAATTAGGGAAATGACACCCTTCCTAGTAGTCACAAATAATATAAAATACCTTGGTGTGTCTCTAACTAAGGAAGTGAAAGATCTGTATGATAAGAACTTCAAGTCTCAGAAGAAAGAAATTAAAGAAGATCTCAGATGAAAAGATCTCCCATGCTCATGGATTGATTGGCAGGATTAATATAGTAAAAATGACTATCTTGCCGATAGCAATCTACAGATTCAGTGCAATCCCCATCAACATTCCAAATCAATTCTTCATAGAATTAGAAAGAGCAATTTGCAAATTTATTTGGAATAATAACAAAAAAACAGGATATGGAAAAATATTCTCAACAATAAAAGAACCTCTGGGTGAATCACCATCCTTGACCTCAAGCTGTACTACAGAGCAATTGTGATAAAAAAATAAAACAAACAAACTGCATAGTATTGGTACAATGACAGACAGGTAGATCAATGGAATAGAATTGAAGACCCAGAAATGAGCCCACACACCTATGGTCACTTGATCTTTGACAAGGGAGCTAAAACCATCCAGTGGAAAGAAGACAGCGTTTTCAACAAATGGTGCTGGTTCAACTGGCAGTCAACATGTAGAAAAATGCAAATCAACCTATTCTTATCTCCTAGTACAAAGCTCAAGTCCAAGTGGATCAAGGACCTCCACATAAAACCAGATACACTGAAACTTATAGAGGAGAAAGTGTGGAAGATTCTTGAACACGCGGGCACAGGGGAAAAATTCCTGAACAGAACAGCAATGATTTGTGCTGTAAGATCAAGAATTGAGAAATGGGACCTCATAAAATTGCAAAGCTTCTGTAAGGCAAAGGACACTGTCAATAAGACAAAAAGGCCACCAACAGATTGGGAAAATATCTTTATCATCCTATATTCAATAGAATATAGAGAATATAGAGCCCTCAATTAGAGGGCTAATATCCAATATATAAAAGGAACTCAAGAAGTTAGACTGCAGAGAACCAAATAACCCTATTAAAAATGGAGTACAGAGCTAAACAAAGAATTCTCAACTGAGGAATATCGAATGGTCGAGAAGCACCTAAAGAAATGTTCAACATCCTTAGTCATCAGGGAAATGTAAATCAAAACAACCCTGAGATTCCACCTCACACTAGTCAGAATGGCAAAGATCAAAAACTCAGGTGACAACAGATTCTGGTGAGGATGTAGAGAAAGAGGAACACTCCTCCATTGCTGGTGGGATTGAAAGCTGGTACAACCACTTTGGAAATCAGTTTGGCGGTTCCTCAGAAAACTGGACATAGTACTACCTGAGGACACAGCAATACCACTCCTGGACATATAACCAGAAGATGCTCCAACATGTAATAAGGATTCATGCTCCACTATGTTCATAGCAGCCTTATTTATAATAGCCAGGAGCTGAAAAGAACCTAGATGTCCTTCAACAGAGGAATGGATACAGAAAATGTGGTACATTTACACAATGGAGTACTACTCAGCTATTAAAAACAATGAATTTGTGAAAACCTTAGGCAAATGGATGGAACTAGAAAATATCATCCTGAGTGAGGTAACCCAATCACAAAAGAACACACATGGTATACACTTAATGATAAGTGGATATTAGCTCAGAAGCTTGGAATACCCAGGAAACAATTCACAAGCCACATGAAAATCAAGAAGGAAGACCGAAGTGCGGATACTTTGATCTTTCTTACAAGACTAAGTCATCAACAAGGAGTAAACATGGCTCCAGTTGGATATGCAGCAGAGGATGGCCTTGTCAGGCATCAATGGAAGGAGAGGGCCTTGGTCCTAAAAGGCTCGATAGATGCCCCAGTGTAGGGGAATCGAGGGTGGGGTGGTGGGAGTGGGTGGGTGTGTGGAGGAGCATCCTCATAGAAGCAGGGGGAGGGAGGCTCTGATAGGGTGTTTCCAGGAGGGAGGGAAACTGGGAAAGGAGATAACATTTGAAATGTAAATAAAGAAAATATTCAATACAAAAAAAAGAAAAAAAATTAAAAAGAAGAAAAGAAAAGCACTTGAAGGCCTCCTTGTAACTTTGGCTTCCTTTCTAAATGTGTACATCTAGCTAGCATCACTTGCTCTCATATCCCTCCTTATTCACACTATGCTTAGGTCTCTCATATCCCTCCTTATTCACACTATGCTTAGGTCTCTCATATCCCTCCTTATTCACACTATGCTTAGGCCTTCTAGCTGGTCAGGGCATAACCCACACTTAAATATGTTTTTTAATGTGGTGCTGGTAGATTACTGTATAGTCCTGGCTGACCCAGAACTCACTGGCCTAGAACTAGCAATCTTCCTAATTCATCCTCAGATGCTTGGGTTACACCTGTGTGACACCACACCCAGCCTCTAACCCATTTTCTTTGACTGTTAGGGATACTTTGTGCCATCTATATTTGGCTCCTAGAACTGCAGGTTCAGAACTTGGAGGTGGTGCTACAAGAGAGATGCAAATTTATGTATATGGAGTCCCAAATAACAACTAATGATAATGATGATGTCGACGATGACAAAGACAATTTTCAATCGGGAAGCATTTACTACATGCCAGTCACTTTATATGGGCTACACATGCAGTGTAGTCTCATTAAAATTTCATAACAAATCTATGAACTTGAGTCTCTTCCTATTGTCCTTCTAAAGATAAGGACATATATTGAGGCAAAGGTTTAATTAACTTCCTCAAGATCACACAGACAATAAGAGACAATGCTAGAAGTCAAACCCTGGCCAAGAGATGCCAGACACTTAAGCCTTTATCCTGAAACATTGCACCAAATTACATATCAGTGTTTTCCAAGTGTTAGGTCAGTGCCAGAATGATGAACAAAATCTATATTTATTTTAAGACATATCTCAGTGTGGTAGCACATACCTGTAATCTCAGCTCTCAGGCGGCTGAGGCAGAAGGACTGCCAATTTGAAGTCAGACTGTACTACACAATTAGACTGTTTAAAAATAAATACAGCCACAAATTTAGATTAAATTCATCATCACTATGCATTTCTCAATCAATAGATAGTAAGAGTAAAACTGCTGTGAACAGGAAGTAGAATATAGATCCTTGGCTTTCGTTAATTTGTATGTAAAGTCCTCTTCCTCGGATCACTTGCTATTTTATCTCCCATGCCATGACTGACTCTGTAGATACGGCATAGGCACGGAACCATGTCAAAAGCTGACTTCATATTCAATCATTCATCATACAAATATTTATCGAGATTCTACAACATACCAGAGGTAGTGCTAGACCCTCAGCATACTACACTGACTAAAAGAGATTTAAAAAAAAAAGCCCTGCCCTTGTATACCTTTCATTCTAGTGAGAAGGCAGACAATAAACACATGTGTAGGTAAAATTCTATCGTAGCTTTGAAAATCAGTCTTTGTGGGAGAGGGGATACAAAGCAAGAGAAAAGAGTACAGATTTGGGGGTAGGTTGTTGCTATGTAAATAAGATGGTCAGAAAAGATACCACTGAGCAAAGTGCTGCAGGAAGAGGGGGGGTGGTGGTGCTATAAACATACTGAGCCACATGTGCAAAGGTCTGGGTACAGCATGTCTAGTGGAAGCAAGCATAGTGAAGACGGGCATGGCTGGATGGCAGGGAATAGAGGTAGATTTAAGGAATTAGCTCTGTTGGTAATTCTTTAGGTGGGCTACCCAAGTTACTATAGTCTCAATTACTTTCAGGGCTAGCCCTAGGTTAAATGAAAAGGCAAACCCAAGTGTCCAGTCATCTCCAAGGCTCTGGTTCCTCCTTTTAGATTCTAGTGATTTTGTAATCCTCCAGCCCAAGGAGTAAAGAGTATACAACTTGAGAGTTCTACAGATTGGGGCTTGCTCTCAGGTACTGCCTCTTATTAGCCTGGACAGGTTTCTGCTTTTCTGAACCTTGGTTTTCTTATCTGTACATAGAGATAATAAGACATTCTGAGGATTGGATGGTAACGTAGAAAGGGATAATGGAGAAAGACAGTGCCAAGGACAGTGTACAGCATACAGAAAGGGCCCAAGAGAGCAAGAAGCCACTAGTATTTACTTATACCTAGCAATGAATGACAGATTTCAATCAGTGTGACCTTGGTTACTTGAAAGCTTTGGATTTCTAGCAGGGGAAAATTCTTAATCCATATGTGATGGTTTGTATATGCTTGGCCCAGGTTGTGGCACTATTAGGAGGTGTGGCCCTGTTGGAATAGGTGTGGTCTTGTTGGAGATGGCATGGCACTCTGGGTGTAGGCTTTAAGACCCTCATTCTATCTGCCTGGAAGTCAGTATTCTGCTAGCAGCCTTCAGATGCAGACCTCTCAGCTCCTCCTGCACCATGCCTGCCTAGATGCTGCCATGCTCCTGCCTTGATGATAATGGAATGAACCTCTGAACCTGTAAGCCAGCCCCAATTAAATGCTGTTGTCTTTATAAGAAGAGTTCTTGGTCATAGTGTCTGTGCACAGCAATGAAAACCCTAACTAAGACAGAAGTTGGTACCAGGGACTGGGGTATTGCTGTTATAGGCCTGACCATACTTTTGTTTAGAAGAATGTGGATTTGGGGACTTTGGATTTGGAAGGCAGTGGAATGCTTTAAATGGGGCTTAATGGGGTATGGAAAATTTTGTTACTGAGAGGTTTGGATTGAGTGGACCTGGCCTAAGAGGTTTCAGTGGAGAATTTCAACATGTGGCCTAGAAACCGTTTTGTGGTATTTTGGTGAAGAATGTGGCTACTTTTTGCCCTTGTCTGAAGAGTCTGCCTGGGGCTAAGGTGAAGAGACTCAGATTAATTGACAAAGGAAGCCTCAGAGATGCCCATCATAGACTTTGTTTTCTGGTTAAGTCTCCTGAAGAGCATTTTAAACAAGTGTAGCAAGCTGAGAAAGGAAAAATATAAAATATATGGTTCGAGTATTAAAGGGGCACCAGGAAGTGAAATGGAGCTGAATCTTGTGTTCAAGGATATTAAATTGAATTAAGGGGCAAGATCCTACCCAGCTAAGTTTAGGTCCAGGCATTGTAGTACAAGCCTTTAATCTCAGGAGGCAAAGACAAGCAGATCTCTTGAGTTCAAGGCCAGCCTAGAGCAAGTTCTAGGTGAAGAAAAACTTAAATCCAGGCTTGGTGGACCACACCTCTAATCCTAGTGCTTAGGCGACAGGCATGCAACTCTCTTGGGTTCAAAGTCAGTCTACAGAGCAAGTTTCAAGTCAGCCAAATTTAGGCAGTGAAGGAGTTGGAAAACAGAAAGCTGATAATGTAATAGAACAAGGGGGCCAGCGTTCCAGCCCCAGCAAGCCTCAGAACTTGGCAGTTTTGGCCACATAGTTCTGGCTTTAGCATCCAGAATAGAAGGGACTACTGGGACAATTGATGCTGGTTTTCTGGAGCTAAGAAATTAGTGGTGATTAAGAAATGACCAACAGCAGGGCGTGGTGGCACACACCTTTAATCCCAGCACTCGGGAGGCAGAGGCAGGCAGATTTATGAGTTCAAGGCCAGCCTGGTCTACAAAGTGAGTTCCAGGACAGCCAGAGCTATACAGAGAAACACTGCCTCGGATAAAAAAAGAAAGAAAGAAAGAAAGAAAGAAAGAAAGAAAGAAAGAAAGAAAGAAAGAACCAACAACACTGAGGTGAAATCTTCTGGAAAGACAAAGAAGCTGTGTTTCTGAGATAGCTAAGATTGCACCTCATGCTACAGCTGTACTTGATAATGTGTCAGAGTCACCCCAGTGGTATTGATTTTTGAAAGCATGAAGGGTTCCTGAGGAGCAGCTGAGGCCTGATACTGTGAGAGGCCAGGGAAAGCCATTGGTGAAGTAGCAGCCTCAGTTGCAGTTGATGGCCCAGAACTGAAGGGGTCATGGAAAGGATTAGAGACTTAACACCATGAAGAGAGTCTATGAGAGGCTATTGGTGGAGCCTAGTTGCAATGGAAGACCCCAGCATATTGGAAATGCCAGTATCATGGGATGATCTCCAGAAACAGCAGTGGCAATGGAGTGAATCAACTTGAGCTTAGAGTGCTACAGAGGATAGAGCTGGAGAAGTGACTCTAGCCCTTTGAGAGAGCCCAGAAGTTCATGTGTGGATCCTGGATTGAAACCAAAAGATGTTACATTGAAGTCTTGGAGACCCCAAGATATTCAAGATGCCAGAGCTGTTGGCTATCTGCTGAGCAAAGCTGCTAACAGGGAGTCGAACCAGACCAGGAGAGAGAAGTTTGTTGCAATCAGCAAAGATGAAAAAGAAGTAAAAGATCTGAAGATCTCTTTGACATGAAGATACAGAGTTTGGAGTTTGCCCAGCTAGTTTTCTGTCTTGCTTTGGGGATTACAGTTAAGTGATTGGATGAATCTCAGAAGAGACTTTGAACTTTGGAATTTCAACATTGTTGAGATTGCTATAGACTATGAGGAATTTTGAAGTTGGACTAAATGTATTTTGTATTATGCTATGTTTAGGTATCCCCCCTATAGACTCATATGTTTGAACAAGTCTATAGGGGCCAGGGAGTGGAATGTGATGGTTTGTATATGCTCAGCCAAAGGAGTGTGTGACCTTGTTGGAATAGGTGTGTTACTGTGGGCATGGGTTTAATACCCTAGTACTAGATGCCTGGAAGCCAGTCTTCAGATAGCAGGCTTCAGATGAAGATGTAGAACTCTCAGCTCTTCCTGTACCATGTCTGCCTGGATGCTGTCATACTTCTGCCTTGATGATAATGGGCTGATCCTCTGAACCTGTAAGCCAGTCCCAAGTAAATGCTGTCTTTATAAGAGTTGCCTTGGTCATGGTGTCTGTTCACAGCAGTAAAACCCTAACTAAGATACAATACCAACTGTGGATTATCAGTAGACAGAAAACAATCCCAGTAGAACAATCCACTCTTATGGTATGTGTCCTGATGTTAATACATAGGAGGGCTAGGAACTATTGCGGTGCATGATTACCTCTTTCAGGTGAGTTTGCATCTCCCTTTTAAAGAATGAGATCCTGGACCATGGCACTTAATGTATCACTGACCAAGTGAGAGATTCAAATGAAGCCTCAGATCTCCTGCATGATGAGGCGTTTCCATCATTTAGACTCTTTTTAAAATTTTATTTATTTATTTATTTATTTATTTATTTATTTATTTATTTATTATATGCAAGTACATTCTAGCTGTCTTCAGACACTCCAGAAGAGAGCATCAGATTTCGTTATGGATGGTTGTGAGCCACCATGTGGTTGCTGGGATTTGAACTCAGGACCTTTGGAAGAGCAGTCGGCACTCTTAACCGCTGAGCCATCTGACCAGCCCCCTCTTTTACACTCTTGTTTCTGCTTGAATGGGAATATGAGACAGGTCAGTCAGTGGGAGTATTGAAAAGGCCAGAAACACTCTTAACCCTACATTGGGCACCCTCAGGGGTTGCCAGTGTTCCTCAAGTTCAAATATCTCTAAGTGCCATCCTTCGCGTCATCTTATCTAGTCCACCTGGTCTCTAAACACACAATACTGGCCAGCAGCAGAAAGTGGCTGAAGCAAAGACACTTGGGACATCCTTCAAAGAAACCTTTCTGAGAGCTTTGCCTGTATCTGAATGAAAGTCCAGGCATAGATGAACCTCATGGTATAGAGGACTCACATCCTGGACATCTTTCTTGCAAAACCAATTTTTACATACCAAAATTTATTTTTCTTTTAGCTTTTAACATATGACGAGATTTTTTTTCTCCTCTGAGGGAGGAAAGAAAAACAAAACAAAACAAAACAAAAAATACGGGGCCCCAAGATTTAATAAAAATCGTGTTTATGAATGTAACAGAGCAACACACTTGAAAAACCACAAATATGAATGGAAAAAAGGAGCACTTTCTTATAAAATATTAACAATGCCCCCAAATGAGTTGCAAGATCTGAATACAAAGTAGCTAGTGTTATTTTGATGTTTGGCACAATAGCTTAAAGGGCTAAAAGAAAAACAACGACAGCTTAACTGAACAGAACACACCAGACTAAAAAGTTGCCTAGCTTCGGAGAAAATTGTCTTTGTAATGATTTACAGCAGGGGTTCATGGAACATTCTTTAGATGCTCCGATTCTGAGCTTGGGTACCCAGGAGAAGCTGCTGGGTTTAAGAAACAAACAAGGTGATCTGGGCCAGAGAACAGACCAAGAAGCACAGCCATGGCACTGCTTAAAATGCCCCGGGAAATGAGTTAATTGGGAACAAGGGGGTATGGAAAGACTTTCTGGTGACACAAGATTCAGAGGCTGTGAAGGTACTCTAAAGTGAATCTTTGGGTGCTGTACAACCAACCAGTGCCCCAATTTATAAATGTGGTGTTAGCTCCTGTTCCTTTAGGAAAAAAAAAATCTATGAATTCTAGCCTTAGTATTTCTCTGAAGAATGTTCCAGAAGAGGGAGTATAAAGGGGTCCTATGGACAATAAGGGTTGAGAAATTCTATGCACTCTAAATTGGTGCCACTCAGAATTTAATTCAGGGACAACTCCCCTGATGATCTTGTCACAATGCCAGTTCTGGCTGGGAAGGTATGGAACAGAGGCTTGAGATCCTGCAAGTCTAACAAGCTCCCAGGTGAGGCCTATTCTGCCAGTCCTCAGACCACACTTATGCTGGAAAACCTCTAAAAGTCCTTTTGGAGATTCATGATGCTCATTAGTATATTAAAAGCTTGGCAAAATCCTGTAGTAAAACTTAGCTTATCTAACTCAGTACTTATCAAAGTCATTTGTACCCAGGAACCCTTTTCTCCCTGTGGTACCTATTAATCCCTCACAGGTGGAATACCATATAACTCAATTTGGGAAATGCTAATCAAGCTAATACTACTTCAACTAGAGTGACTTTTCATCCCTCCCCCACTGCACCTACGAACTGTACATTTGGGGTCATGGTCACAAACCCAACCTAATAGCCAGGTAAAAACAAAGATATGCCAGGACTGTGAATTACCCATGGTTTACAAAACCCAATCAAAGAAAAATAGCCCCAAACTCTATTTACCGGCCCACCATACTCACTACTTTTCAAAGCGCTTCTCAGCCTTAATGTGGCTTGAGCTGAAATAAAAGGAGGGAAAGTAATGAGATTTACAGTGGAACGGATCTGGCATTTTCAAAAAGAGAAAAATGAGGCACTGAACAAATAACATTGAAACTAGACAGGAGGTACGGGATTCTGGTGAGTTCAGGTGAGGAGGAAGGAGGTCCCACTAAGAGATACAGGGCATCTAGCCATTGTCATGGAGATAGTTTGTACTCACAGAGTCTAACTAAATCAAATGCCCAGGAAGAAAATACAGAGTCATCTTGTTTACCAGGCTTACACCTACCGGCCCTAGCTACTGTATTTTTTTCCAAAGGGCTTTTATACAAATTGTTTGGCCTAGAGGCCCTCTCTGAGCATACTCCCTATTCTTATGGCAATGGCTGCCAGATGGAAATCGTTTTGGTTCATCTGGAGGCCATATGTATTCACATCTACAGTGGCCTGCTTCCCTAGCCCTTACCCCAGTTAGCAGATGGGCTTGAGACATTACCCCAGTGATCAGAAGCCAATGGTAGGCAGATACTGCAAGTAAAGCATAAAAAGGGAGGAATGCAGTTTGACATAGGACATAAGGTTCTAGAGTCAGACAAAGGTCATGTCCTAGCTCTTGTATTGCCTGGCTATGAGGTCATGGATGAATTGGCCTATAAACCTCCATTTCCTCTTCTCTGAAGTGGACTAAGAGGCAGAGTATGGTGACACATACCTTTAATTTTAGCACTTGGGCAACCGAGGCAGGAAAATCCCAAGTTTGAGACCAGCCTGGGCTATTTAGTGAGTTCAAGTCTAACCTATAATACACAGACAGAATCTGTCTAAAAAAATCTGAAACAGTAAAATTAAATAAGACACAGCTAAGAATAGTATCTGTCCCCAAGCCATATGAAGGTTTAGGGTAGTGCCTGGCGGATAACAAGGTTAAAATAACTATCAAGTGCTATTACCATCACTATTTATTGTTATTAAGGGAGTTTTAACACAAAGGCAGGCTTTGACAGCTAACATGATGACAAGATGACAATGACCCCTTTAGTACTTGACCTCAGGAAGCAGTACAATTTGAAAGGTGCTAGGGTACTGGGTTTGACTCCTCATGCTGGTACCTAATAGGCAGTATCAGTTTTCCCAGCTGTGAAACATAGTCCTACCATTGTAAAGATGAAATGAAATGACATTTGTGAAATAGGGGCCCAAATTCACAGCCCAGAGGCTAGAACATGGCAATGCACAATGAATATCTACTATATAAAATGTCACATTTTCATCACAAAGTACTTTTTTTGTCACAATCTTCTCCTTCTTCTTCCCCACTTCCTTTGTTCATTCTCCCCTTTCCCATCTCTTAGGTCATGAAATAAGGATGCTTTTTTCTGTACTCAGAAAAGTCATGTCAGTCTGCAAATGCTTTTCTGGTTTTGAGGTCTCCCTTGCAAGACTTGAGCCCTGATTCTTTGGCTGGGAATGTCGAGCATGCCTCTCTGATGATTTCCAGAGACAATGGAGACCATTTTTTTTTGGGGGGGGGGAGGTCCTTGTGTATCAAAACTATGTGTATCTGGAGTGAACTTTCAGTCATCCTGCCAGATGGGGATCCTTTTTTAGGGAGGGGACTGGGACTATCTTTAGGGAAAGCTGATTGCCTTGACTGCTTGGATAGGCAGGAGACAGGGACAGGCAGAGAGAGCTTAAAGATCCTGTGAAGGAACACTGGGTGGGGAGGGGAGACTTGAGGCTGGGGGAGAAGGAAGGGAAGGTAGTGGTGGCAGAGGAGTAAGGGGAGAGGGAGGAGGAGGAGAAAGAGAGAGGAGAAGGAAGGAGAGGGGGGAGGAGAACTGAGGAACAGAATGGGTAGCTAGAACCCAACTAAAGAAATGGCCAAGGGATTTCTTAGGCCCAAGATTCTAAACTTTAATGCGGTTGTTTGCACTGTTGTAAAACAAACCATCCTGTCTTCCCAAGGCCTTCTTTCTATATCCAGTCCTAGGGGAAATGGTTATGTGGGTGGAGTTAAGGAAGACAGTAAACCTTCACATAGTGGTGGGTATGGGAAAACAATGTAGCAGGTAAACCATTCAAAGTCACACCTCTTAAACTCTGGCTGGACATTAGCATTAGCCCGGGGAAGTGTTTACAACCTAGCAATGTCCCCTAGGGCCTCTCCTCAGAGACTCAGATATAACTGATCTGGGGTGTTGCCTGAGCTTTTAAGAGGTTATTGACAGTCTTTAAAACTCCAGGGATGCTTCTGACTGACAGTCAAGGTATCAGTACCATGCTGGAAGCAGGATCTTGTAGCCAGCAGTTATCATTAGGGATAAGGAGATAGAAATCCTCCCTGGGAACACTCTGGACAGAGGTCTTGAATAAATCTTAATGCCTAGCTTCAGGGAGGGCTAACTGGTGTCTTCCATCTAGGATTTCCCTCTCAGCTGTCCAGTTTTCCCTCCCTGCCTGAGCAATGCCAACCCTCAGCTCAGTTTAGTATAATTCACCCCATGATGGACATCTCTCTTTCCCGTTTCCTATTATTTGTGTTGGAGATTCCCTCTCCCTTCCTCCCTCTGCCTTCCTCTCTTCATCCCTCTGTGTGGCATGTGTATATGTTTATATATGAATGAGTGTATGTTTGAGACCCTGAAGATGTTGGATTTAAGCAACATGACAGATCAATTTGCCAGCAAGAATGAGGGCAAGCCCTTGGTCTTGTGAAGGCTCTATGCCCCAGTGTAGGGGAAATGCCAGGACAGGGAAGGGGGAGTGGGTAGGTTAGTGAGCAGGGGGAGGGGGGATGAAATGGGGGGGGTGGAGGGGAAATGAGGAAAGGAGATAAAATTTGCAATGTAAATAAAGAAAACATCTAATAAAAACAAACAAACAAACAGAATGGGGGCAAGCAGGTAGAAAAGAGTTTCCTTTTTCCACATCCTTTGATGTAGGCTACCACCAGAAGGTGTGGCCCAGATTAGAGTGAGTCTTCCTGCTTCGAATAATCTGTTTAACTAAAGTCCTCACAGTACTGCTCAGCAGCTTGGGTGTTAGGTGATTCTTTCTAGGGATCGTCAATTTGACAATAAGATCAGCCATCGCACAAGGCAATGGTTTTTCAAATATCGTTGTGATCAGAGGAACCTGGGACAGTCCTCAAAGAAGTCCTTCCACTACTGTTAGGCTAAGCAGACTGCTAAAGGAGGGTACTGGGAAATCCAGCACTTCAAGTCCTCAAAGGTGACAAAGACACTATCCCTGGACTCTTCAAAACACACCTGCTTGTCCACGGTTTTCCTGGATGGAATTGGACTTCCGCCGCTCTTCACAATGCCTAAAGCAGTGTTGAAACTCAACTCAATGTCTGAGAAATGACTAGAACACCTTAAGCCCATTTTTACGACATTACTGGAAATGGCATCCAGGAAAGGTCTAGCTTCCTGGGCCTCTTCACACCCATTCACACTGCCTTCCCCATCACTTCCACAGATCCTGTTCATCTCTTTGCCCCCTCCCCTCCCCTAGCATTTTATGCTGCTCTGACTAACGTAAGCTTCACAGGCCAAGCTACCAGTTAAAAGCTCACTCCATCACCGGCAAGGCAGGAGTCAGCATTTTAGCAGCAGTTTAGCTGCAACCAGAGAAGGCAAAAGCAGAGAATGGCAGATTGCAGATGCCAGTTCCCTAGTTTTTACAGGCCCAGGTCTGAGGGATGGATCATCCTGTCTCACCTCCTGAAGCTAAATGTGACAAATGAGTGCTCTGCTGTGCGAAGCCATTCACTGAGCAACAACCAAAGAGGAACAATTGCCTTGCCCCTGTGTCCATGCCTTCCTCCACTCCTGTCCCCCTACTGGGGCGATTACTTGGCTTAAGGAAGATAAAATAAGTCTGGCTTAAGGCTACCTGAAGGGACAGGGTTGCCACAGCTCCCTTTCCCAGGATAACTTGCTCAGGGCCACAAGTATGAGTCAAGTAGACTACTGTTAACCATAGCAGAGTGAAGCCTGTTAATTTTGTTGACCCTGTAGAGCTTCACAGATAACTTTCCTTTTAAAAACTACTTATTTGCTTATCATTGTACATCAATGTAAATAATGTATGTCTGTACATGTGCCGTGGTACTCTTTTAGGGGTCAGAGGTCAACTATGTGCTATATGCTCTCTTTTACCTTTATGTAGGACACAGACACTGAACTCAGGTCACCAGGCCTAGGAAACAAGCACTTTAACCACTGAGCCATCGAGATGGCCACCAGATACCTCACTGGCTCCCAGAATCTTTTCATAATAAACAAAAAGATTTAAAGGAGCTTAAAAGTATTTTTATTTACTCTTTGAGAGCTTCATACATGTATACAATGTATTTTCATCCAACCCACCTCAATGCCTTCACTGCCAATTCTTACTAGAACCACCCCACCACATGTCTCTCAATTTTATGTACTCCTTTAAAATATAATTTGAAAGAATATTCTTAAAGGAACAGGGCTGGTGGTGGTGGCCATTTTGCTCCTTGGTCTTCATGTTTCCCTCAGTAGAATTCTCAATGGGCTCTCACAGCTTTACCATGGTGTGTCACAGGAGGCAGCAAAGGCGAAGAGGCTGCCCCACATTGGGTGTTGATATGTGGTTCATCATTTCATTCCCATCTTTGCTTCCTGTCCTGTCCATCCTCGTCTTGCTCCATTTCCTCTTTTCCCATTCAGTCACGAGCCCTTTGTGATGTTTTCCTTCTTAAGAATTTATTTACATCATTTCTATCCTTCCCTCTCTCCCCTCCATTTTTAATGCATTGGGTCCAATTGTATGTGTATGGATGAAGGACCATCTGCAAGAGTATTGTTAACCTACCAAAGGCCACATCCTAGATGAACTGTCTATCCCTCCTCCAGCATCCACGAGCTACCAATAGCTCTTCACCTTGGTGAGCCTTGCTTCCATCCATGGTAGATTTCAGACTTCTTCTTGTGGATGCAACCACAGCTGTTGTGAGTTCGTATGTGCAGTATTCCTGTCATGTCTTTTTGTCTCATCTTCCTTGATTATCTTGAAAGTTTTAATTAATTTTCTTTATTTTGGTGGTGCTGGGGATTGAACCTAGAACCTTAGATAGCTGGGCAAGCACCCTTCCTCTTTGGGTCTGAGGACTGAAGGTAGTCAGGCTTTTGCAGCATCTTTACCCATCAAACCTTTCTTTTTTAAAAAAATATTTTTTAAATTTTATTATTTATTTTATGTGCATTGGTGTTTTGTCTGTCTTTATGTATTAAACCCTGGTCCTCTGAAACAGCAGTCAGTGCTCTTAGCAGCTGAGGCTTCTCTCCTGCATCTTGTTCCCATCGAGCCTTCCTGCCATCCCCTAGAGCTGTGTTTGAAAACCTAGCAAACCAATTAAACCAAAGAAGAAGCCTGCATACTTTCTAACGTGGTTGAACAAACTTAACTATTGTATCTGAACAGGCCTGAAACATTTGATTTGATGTGGGATCCTTCTCTTTGTAGCTGAGAGACGCTTCTTTGGGAAATTTCGCTTTGGCCTCAGTCACCTCCCAATTTTCATTCCACTTCCCCAGAAGGGAATCCCAACTATGTTGGGGCCTCTGAAGAGACCCCCAAATCTTAAGCAAGCCAGGCTTCTGCGGAGTGTCCTTCCTAGCAGAGGAACTCATACTCACTCAATGCACCAGCGGTTCTTTCACTCTTGACCACTGTCCCTTTGCTTCCTGCTCACCAAATTTCCTGGTTGATCTGACTCAACTGTAATATTCTTGTCAGGTGTGTAGTTCTTCCCATAGACTTTAGAAGAACTGGGAGGTAGACATTTCTAATGGTGAAGAAGCAGAATTTCTCTCTATCTCTGTCTCTTTCTCTGTCTCTGTCTCTCTCCCTCTCAGTTTTTTTCAAGACAAGGTTTCTCTGCGTAGCTCTGAAAATCACTCTGTAGACCAGGCTGGCCTGGAACTCAGAGAGAGTCATCTGCCTATGTCTCTAAGTATTGGGAGTCAATGTGTATCCTACCAGTTAACAGTTCTGTCTTTTTCTGAAGAGATCCTTGGTCTTCTTATTAGATCATTGGGAGTTCTTACCCACTCTCGTAGGTTATCTGCACTGTTAGAGGATGCTGCTGGAAAACCCTAATCCTGAGTGGCAGTAGATACTGTTCTTAGACTTTCCAAAGATCCCCACATGTCCTGGATCTATTCTGGAGTTGGATTGTTCTGGTCTAGACATTCCTGGAAGAATGTCATCCCCCAATTTCTCTGACTGCTTGTGGACACTGCAGAATAGTGCTTGGTCTGTTTCCTGTTGGTCTCTTTTTTCCTTGCTCCCTACTGGTCAGGAGATTTGCTCCCACTAGAGCTCCTCTCCCCTGCCCTAGGACTGATGTCACTTGTCAAGGTTGAAGATTGATGGCGGGTGCTGCTGGATTTCTGCACCTCTTCTTCCATTGCCTGCCTCTTTCTGGCTCTGGGATCTGAGAGAATTCTTTGTGTTCCATTTGTATTCTTATTTCTTCAAAGTTTTTAATAGCCGTCCCTTGATTTGGTTATTATGAGGAAGAAGAGGAAGAGGTGGAGGAGGAGGAGGAGGATGTGGTGGTGGAAGAGCAGGAGGAGGAATCTGAGGAAGAAGAGGAGAATCTATTGTTGGCCTCTCTTTCCCAGTACAGATTTCTAGGGAGACTGGCTTCCCCCTTTTAATCTCCCCACTGACTGAGCCAGTGCTGATCTTGTCCCAAGGCTCCTTTCTCCTCTAGATTGACTCTACTGGGAAGTTTGCTTCAGGTCCATTTAGCAGCATAATCTTCAGCCCATGGGGACAGTACAAGCAGCTCGTTGGAAGGCTGTCGTGTCTGGAAGGTGGGGTGGACAGAGGCTTTGAGTATAGCCAGAAGGGGATATACTGATCTCAAGGAACCACCTGCTTCCTCAGCCACCTTTATACCATGCATAACTTACCAGCTCGATCCATTTCTTCACCTACAGTGCAGGGGAGTCTTAGCACAGTGCTACATGGACACAGTTAAGCTCTCTAGGTATTGTCACTCTTTGTGCACCTGATGTCTACATATTTTTGCAGTGAAAAGCAGTGCCACCATTTATTCAGACAGGCAAGCAAGAAGCAAGAGGAGGGGCCTCCACAGAGAGTCTTGCCCCACTTGCCCTATATTTGGGCCCTACCAGCAAAGTCTAAGGATGTGTTCTCTTTGATACAGTAGATAGCTGTCTGGGAGGGCAGGGCACAGCAAACAGTGGACATGCCAGTCAGAATCTGAATTCTGACGAATGGTTAATATATATATATATAAAACCAGAATATCAAGAAGCTTCTAAGACAAGGGGCAGCTGGGGTAAACAGGCTAGGAAGATCCAAGGGCAGAAGATCCCAGGCTGAGTGAGAGTCCTGGGGAATCTGGATGGCAGCAGGATGAGGTGGTGAGCAGGAATGAAAATCTAGTCTTGTGCTCTGCTCTTTAAACCATGTGCCTCCAGAAGAAGAACCTTCTGGACTCTCTGTGGGGGTACATGATTTGGGGAGCAGAGCTTGGTGAAAGTCTCTTTATTTGTGTGGAGTAGCTCAAACTACAGCACATCACTGTTATCCTCCTCCATATTGGGGCTCAAGAGACTGGGCTGTTGTAGACTGACTGGCCTACACTCTGTTATCTTTGGTTTCAGAGCATACAAAAGCCGGGTCAATGAGTAGGGACAATGGAGAACCTGCTTGGGTCACCAGAGCAATGGGAAGCTGTAAGATTGAGGTGAAGATGCAATTTCAATTTTTTTGAGGGAATTATTTTCCAGAACTTTCTGCTCACCAAAAGTAGTTTAACTGTGCCTTATTTTATGGTAAAAGTAATAAATGTCTTCATATGACTGCTACTTAGTCTCTCTGCCCAATATTGGATGGAACTCCTATCCAAGCATGCTCTTTGGTGATGCTGTTCTTTCTTGTTCTGCACTGGGATGAAAATGAAGCCATGATACCATGATAGTCATCCTCAGTTTTCCTATCTGTATAATGGAGACAGATGAAGGCTCCCTCCTCTTCTTGGGTATCTTGACCCTTAGAAGCCTGTGTTAGGTTTGCTTCTTGGCTCCTCTTCTATAGAAACCAGATAAAAGAAGCTGAGGTAAGGAAAACTGTGGACCTTTGGGCAGAATCTGTCGAGCCCCATGCTCAGCATTACAGGTAAAAACCAGGAAAGTAAAATGCAGACCAAAAGGCTCAGGCAAGACCAAGGGAGATGGCCAAGCCTGAAGTCAGCCAGTAGGTAACTACTAACAAGCACTGTACAGATGTTATCTTCATTTCAGAGTGGCCTTTCCAGTAAGCCTCTGCTGACAAAAGAGGGAGGGGGCAGGCTGGAAAGAGAGTGAAGACCTCCTGGACCTTGGCCTGACTCCAGAGTATGGCCACCTTGCTGTGGGAAGACAGGCAAGGGGATGGGGAGACAGGAAAGTGGGTGGGAACGCTTTCTCAAGGCCACATTTCAATTAGAACTGCCTGGCAAAGGTACAGCAAAAGGAAAGAATCCTTCACTTGGGATGTGTGTGTGTGTGTGTGTGTGTGTGTGTGTGTGTGTGTGTGTGCTGTTTGTTTCCTTGTGCAATGCATACTGTATTATGGTTTATTGTAAAAGGACAGGATTAAACCAGACATGGCAATACATTCTTATAATCCCATCACTTGGGAGGTGGAGACAAGAAGATCCTGAGTTCAAGGCCATCCACAGTGAGTATAAGATCAGCTAGAGCTACTTGAGATCTTGCCCCACCCCCTTTTAAAGACTAGATTAGGATTCTGGGTCTCTGCTTCAGCTAATTAGCTGGGTTGTATTGGGTCAATTCCTTGCCTTCAGTAAATCCTGGCTTATTTACATGCAGTTACATACAATACCAGAAAGAAAACAAAACTAAGAAAAACACTGCATTCAGGCCTATCTCTATCCACTTGCATTCATTTGTTATACCCATTCTGCATAAGGCCCTTGTGAACAGTCAGATTTCTTCCAGACCCAGACTCAATGATTTTGGAACACAGCTATCAAACATGACACGGGAGGAGATTTAATTTCCTAGAGGCTGAAGTCCCAGAGATTCAGGAGAATCTCCAAGGATTCATTCTGGCTAGCTTTCCTGTGACCAGCTTGCTCCCTCTATCAGGAGTTGGGCAGGTTTATTCAATCTAGCTCACTCTCTCTATTTGTGCTCTCTCTCTCTTATTCGCTCTCCCTCTCTCTCCATTCTCTTGGTGGCATTTATCCTTTATAGTGATTGATGTAGACACTAGGCAAAGGCTTGCCAAGGGAAAATGCAAATTATGTCCCTGTCCCTTTTCCTCCTGCACTGGGATGGCCAAGAGTCTGTCTGGTGGGGCTGAAGCTGGGAGGGTGTAGCAAAGTAGAGGCAGGGACAGTGATGCCCACAAAGTACCATTCATTGTGTGGTTGGGAGAACTGGCCTGCCTGCAACCTAATGGCTCTATTTGTTGAGCTCTGACCTAAGCCTCACATCCTGCTAGCAGGAAGATGGGTGACTCTTTCTCTGGGTATGTAATCTGGAAGGTGCTACTGCCTTGTTATGTTCCTCCTACTTCCCCATGAGCAAAACCTCAAGTGAACAATAGATCATATAGAAATAAGGCCAGGTGACTGGTCCTTTCTACTGATGCCTCCTTTTTATCAAAGCTGGGGCCATTTACCACTACCGTCAGGCCATGACAGGCCAATTTTTGAGAGCCCTGCTGAGTCCCGCCTACCAGATATGCAGTGAGATGTGAAGCGCTGAGCTGGATGGTAGAAAGCTAATGTAAATGAGCTGATGAAAATGTCAGTCACAGTTCCATTCTCCATTCCTTCATGGATGACTGACAAGTACCACCATGACCTGTAGGGGGCATGGGACCAAAATGTATCTTCCGTTGAATAATTCAGAACCAATGAGATAACCCTAATGATGAGCTGTGGTAGCTGTAACCTCAGAACTCGCCCATCGCTCAATCCAATCAGCCACAGTAGACAACTGGTACGGCTCTGCCATCTTACCTGTCAATGAACCAGGAATGCACAGCCACACAGTGACTCAGACATTGCCTCTTCTCCATCACTGTGCTCCAATCTTCTGAGTGCTTTTGGGACACATGACTCATCTTTAGTACGATCTGGGTTAGCTACAGAAAGCTATGTGTTCATTTCTTTACAAGCCTGCTCACATTAAGCGTTTCCTTTATTATGATAAATATTTTTAAATATACCGAGCACCTAAATTTAGACTTAAGACCAGTACTGAGTTTCATATAGACAACTTTCATATAAGTATACAAGGTACTTTGATCATTTTAGCAATTTCTTTTATATTCGTCACCTAGGCTCAACATTTACCAAGACTTTTGTTAGTTTTGTTCCCTATGCCTGTCTCTTCCTTCTCATATAATTGTGGTAGTATAACATTTTCCAATGTAACTTTTTCAGTGTACAGATAGCGTCATTAGTTTTTTAAAAAAAACCAAAAAACAAAAAACAAAAAAAAAGCAAAAAACAAAAACTATGATAAGCCATCTCCAGAAACCAACTCATTAAGCAACAACTCCATATTCTTCTGGCCCTAGTTATGTTACTTAAATGCTATAACATTTTAAGGTTTCCAAAATCAATGACACATCATTCTCTAAATATTTGATAATTTACCTCCTAATACGAGAACAGTAACCACAATTCCATTTTCACATGTAAGAAATTAACAACCATCTACCCTCCAGTTGGCAGGAACTTTTTTTTTTAAATAAACAAAGGAATCTACACTCAAAATCAAAAGAATGAGTCACGTATAGTCATTTCACAAACTATGAAATGCTATTTAAATAGAAGGCATTAATAATCTTGTTAGATAATTTCAAACGTTTGTTGCAGTTCAAAAATTCAATTAGTGTTTATAATTTTTCCCAAGGGCTCTGCCTCCCGAACAGCTGATGTGGCCAAAGGCTGCACTGAGGTAGGAAGACAATCCCTGTGGGTAGAGGTAATGGCCTTCATTCCAGCCCAGTCTCCTCTCCCCTCACAACTGATTAATAAGAAACAAATATATCAAATAAATCTATACAAGTCTCAGCACCATTATGCCACAAAGGAACATCTTGGCCATAAAGCAGGTTCTCAGAAAGAGAGAGGAGCCTTAAGCCCTTGGCTGTAGCCAGAAGAGGCTTCAGCAGTGTTTTGTGAGGAGGGGGCCAGACTGCAGCAGCTGACTTGGCCATTAGTCTTGCAGAGTGGAAGGCATAAGAGCTGATGTGGTACCCAAGGCCCTCAATCCCATTTCCAGAACAGTTCCGACCCCACCCTAAGGCAGGCTCATGGCTCTGTTAGCACAGCACAGAGCAGACATCTCTCACCCATTCAAGCTCTTTTTTGGCTCTGCCTTCAGATATCTGTACAAAGCTACCAATCACTTAAGACTTCAGCTGCATATATTTTTTTTTTTTACCCTAGCTATCTTAACAATCAATTTCTGTATGATTGCGTGGCTCAGCTTTACAGTCTAGTGAAGCCAGGCACCGAGTCAAACATTTTCTTTTTCTTTATTTATACTGTAGCTTGTTTCAGAGAGAAGTTAAAACGAGGAGACAAACATTTAGTAAACAGCCTGGACCAGATGCTCAAAGCTGTGCTAGGTGTTGTGAGAAATGCAAAGGAGAACACATGGGTTCTTCCTGCCACCCCACCCCCTTGGTTGAGTTTACAGTTCACTTGGGGACAGAAGACTCTTAGGAAGCATCTAAGCCACAACTGTACCCGGCTGGGAACTGGGAGCCTGGGCACCAGGCTTCTATTCTCACCTCACCTCCTAGCCAGCTGTGTGATCTTGGAAAAATTATGTCCCTTTCTGGACTTCAATATTTTTTAACAGTAACATGGAGAGGTTACATGTGTGTATGTGTCTGAGCAGAGACAGAACAATGATTCTGAGAATACTGGTTTTCTGAGATGACGTGAGCTGTGAGGAGTCAGGGGAGAGATTAATTGCTTCTTAAAACCTTTCTGTACTTTTTGACTTGTTATGACGGACATGTTGCCTTTGTGATGAAATAAAGCTAACATTTACAGATATGGTTGGATAGAACTAGCTACCTTCTGGTTCAGCTTGAGCCATGGTCTGTGATTATCAGGGATTTGGGACAAACATTAGAAACAGGAGAAGGGAATGCTCAATAGACTTTCATAATCAGGGAAAACTTCCTGGAGGAGGAGAGGCTCTAGGCAGACCTTGAAAGCTGACATGCTTTACATTGGTAGAGACAAGGACAAGGCATCTTTGGCACAAGGTGGGGATGAGTAATAAATTGGCAGGGACCACATACGGAGTGGAGGGCAAAGATGAGAATAACTCCAAAGGCCCAGATGCATCCAAGGTTGGAGAGCATCTTGAGCTGGAGAGCAAGGCTGAGAACAAGAACACATTAGCTCAGCCCTCCTCTCTAGGGGGCGGTCCCTAGGCCCACCTGCTATTGGAGCAGCTGTGCAGCAGAAAGTCTAGAGGCCCCAGCCTGGTGCTCTTGGATCACGGAGTAAGCACAGCACTTGGGGATTAGCTAATCAATCTCGTAAATTCATCTCCCTTTTACTGGGATCTGTCAGGAAGCTGATTAAATGCTGTGCGAGTGGGATTTGGCTCAGATGCAAGCCGGGAGCTTGGGGCTGAAGTTTTTCAATGTTCAGCTCATGCATAAAATTCATAGTTTATCATTACCCAGACTTGCTTCTCTAGAACTATCCAGATGGGAATATTTCTATATGACAGTCCCATCCTGGGTGGGTTGGTTGCCTGGCTGGCCTCTGCCCACAATTCTGTCGGTAGTAGGTGCCCCACAGCTGTCTCTGTCTGAAGCATCACCGAACCGTGATCCAAACTAGCTTAGGGCACCCAGTTAGCTCTTCCCATTTCAGGGAGCCCCAATGGTATTCCCTGGAGAAAGGCCAATACTTTGTGCCTCCAGAATCCTCAAGTATACATGCTACTGCTGCCTACTCTTCTGCACCAGACCATGGCTAGACTCCATCTGGCTGCCTTTACTCTCTACCATTAAGGCTTAGGCTCTCAGAAGTCACCTAAAATAGGAATCCTACCATAGGTGGTGTGTGTGTGTGTGTGTGTGTGTGTGTGTGTGTGTGTCCTCGCGTATGCAGCAAGTTATTCCTATAGCTAAAACCCTCCGCATGATCAGATGAAATTACTCCAGCCAATGGACACATGAGAAATGGCCAATAGATGAAATCAGGACTAGAATACTAACTTCTTCAGCGTTTTGCTGTTTCCTTTTCCTATATTTGTTCAAAAGTCGGTGGCCTCTTTCACATGCCCTGATTTAGGATCGTCCGGCACTCATCTACTCATTGAACAAAGCTTTTCATGCTTAACTTCCCTCTAGCTCACAACTCCAGCAACTGCAATGGAACTGGAAAGCTTGCATTCACATCTACTCTTTTCTCAGCCACAGCAGATACCATTTATTCTGTAACCGCTACGCTCCAGAAGAGTCCAGAGATGTCAAAGTGAGGATCCTATCTGAGGCTGCAATTTAGCCCACTGGTGGAGAGACAGAGACAATGGCATTGACACTGGCACATTTATTGAACACGACTAAGTGTCGGCGAGGTCATTTGCAACTATACTGGGATATAAGGGTTGAAAGGTTTAGGTGGAGGCAGTACGTCTTTAGGCTTCACAAACCATGAGGAAATGAGTCCTACAGTAAAATTTCAGCCAACAAAATTCAATCTATCTTATTTAGCAATTGACTATATGCATTTCTTCACTCTGCTGTTTGAAGCAAAAGGCAAAGAATAATGAAATAGCATGCTCAAAGGAGTATTTCAAGAGACTGTATGGGTTCAGTGCATGTTTTCCATGTTATATAAAAAACATAGTAACACTCCACCTCACAGTAGAGGAAATCAAGGTTCAGAAAGAGCAAGGCACTGTCCAAAGTCACCTGCTAATAGTGGCTTCACTGGGAATGGAGATAATATGTATTAGCTGGCTTCACTGGGAATGGAGACCATATATATTAGCTGATTCCTAGAATTTAGAGTTTGTTCTGCCTGCTACCACCTTTCTTGGATCCTTACCACTAAAGCAGATATTTAGAAAGCAAAGTCCTTAAATACCAAACACAGAATCTATTTCACGGGGCCTCCCATTCTAAGGCAAGAATGGAAGCTTCATATTTCGGAAAGAATTTCATCAATGAATCAAAGTGAAAAATCCTTCATTCACTAGAAAGCTAGCTGAGTTCTCTGTCCATTCTCAAATATTATGCTCGACAGAGTTTGCTTCATCTTATAGACCAGTCTCCTTTAGGCATCTGGAAACAATAGCTGAGCTGACATTTCATTGGCTCAGGGATTCTTCTCAAACCAATGATTGCTTCTTCTTTTGGATGTTGTTGAGGAAACAGCAGAGCAGACTCAGACTCTGGCAGTGGGAAAGGGAGCCACAGAAAACAACAACAACAACAAAAAATGCATCCTCCAGTTAGAGCCCTAGTCCATCAATTCTGTGAAGACCTACACGTACCAGGACATACCCCACCCCACCCCAATGCACACTGGATGTGTCATCCATGCATGTGTAATGTATCTGCACCTCAGGAGAGAACAATTTATGAATAGACACACATGAGGCTTCAGAGAAACCTCATAACCCTGCTACCAAACACTGACCTGAAGCTCTTCCTGTTTGACAATTCACACACACACATACACATACCATACACACACATACCCAGACAGACACACACCATACACGCACAGACAGACAGACAGACAGACAGACACACACACACACACACACACACACACACACGCACACACACAGGCACACAGATGCATTTGGTGTTTTCTACTCTAGATTTAGGGATTTTCCTGATTATTACTGGAGGTGGGCCTCATCATTCTCTAAAGTAAGATTCTGGCATACACACCTATTTTCTTCTTGGAGTTTTTCATATAGGGCCTTGCTTCTCATCTGTCCTCTTTGGACTATGGGACACAGAGCACCCACAACAACTCCTACCTGAGCAGTAACTTACTGCAGCCAGTTCTTTCCCCCTTTCTTTACTTTCTGGTGTTTGATCTTTTACCTTCTCTTTCCTGGCACAGAGCAAGCACTTTGTACGTGCCGTTCATTAGTAGCAATGGTGCCAAAAGGTGGCTTGCAGAGGAATTAATTGGCCTTTCTCTGTTAATCCCCAGCATCACCTGGCCTCAGGCAAGCTTCTCCCAAGGAATATGCAACCTAAGTATAAACCATGCATGCAGAGAGAGATTTCAGACAAACTGCATAACCCTGCTACCAATAATATTGTTGACCCCCAAGCTTTTCCCCTATGACAGTTCTGGCAGACATTGTTTTAGTATTGTTCTCCGTTTGGCTTTTTGTGTTTACCATCCTTAAGTCTCCTCCATTCCTTGATGATTCTCTAATTCCTCTTCTTCAGTTTCCTCTTGCATTTCCCTTATCCTTTGTCCTTGTGCCTTTTAGTCTTTCTTTGCTCTGCCCCTTTATTCCCCCCCCCCTTCTTTCCTTGCAAGCCCTCAATTCTGGAATTTTCCTTATCTAATTCTTGCCTCAAACTGCAGGGATTCCAGGCTTTTCCTTTCTCAAAGCCTTTTGTAAATGAAGGAGAAGATGTCCTGAGCTTTGAGACTAGGAAAGATCCCACTTCATGATGCAGGACTTGAAATTCCATGGTAACAGGAAAGGAAGCCGAACCTACATCTTTGGGAAAAAGAATTCGCTCATGGAGCTTAGTATTTCGGATGGACACTCAGATAGTGACAGCTGCACTAGTTCCCAGTTCTTGGCTTCAGAAATTGGTCATGTGTCAGAAAATTCTTTCTTTCTTTCTTTCTTTCTTTCTTTCTTTCTTTCTTTCTTTCTTTCTTTCTTTCTTTCTTCAGAATGCAATGCCTTTTTATTTGTATTTGACGAGGAGGATCTACACACTCGGCAACTCAGGTGACTTTTGCTTACCCCACTGAGAAGCAAGGGGCTTAAGAGAGTCTCTTTCCACAGCAGCACATTCTTTAGAGGGACACTGATACCTACACAACCACCTGACCTGGAGAGTCAGGACTCAGCTGAGATGGGAGTCTTGGGCTGTCTCAGTTGGGGGACAGGAACCTAAAAGCTCACCTCTAAAGACCCCACAGTGCCTGGTTCTGGACAAAGTTTCCTTGTTCAACCACTCAGACACCACTAGCTCTGGCTCTCCTCTAGACCTGATCCTGGCAGAATGTTTTCTTTTTCGGAGTTGCTCTTTTTAAATCAATGATAGAATGACTCCATCAGAACACTAGACACCTCCCCAGAAGTAACCTAAACTCAATCAAACATAACCTGGGATGGGACTATCCAGAATCATAAGGACAGGCAGCGAGCAGGAAGACACCCAAAACCTCTATCCTAGCACACCTGAGAACTCCCAATGAGAGGGTAGCAAGGGGGGTGGGGGAATGGCATGCTTTACACAACTTAACAAGGCTGTGGGGCCCCCTCTGCAGCACCCCTACTTCCCTGACAGCTGTTCGTACAGCTTGGGCACACAGTGGGCCAGGCCGTTGTACCTGCAGGAGGTGGACGAGCCACCCCAGCAGGCCCTGCGGGTCGACTATGCAGGGGTGACGGTGGACGAGCTGGGGAAAAGTATCTCCCTCTTTCTGTGTCTATCTGTCTCTGTGTCTCTGTCTCTGTATCTGTCTCTGTCTCTGTCTCTCTCTGTGTTGGGGGTGAGAATGCCATCATACAAATTAGAATCTCTACTTCTGCCTCATGAAGGTTGAGTAGAAACTTCACTGTAGGGTTAAGTCTGTAAGACTCTTTAAAAAGGTTACAGGATCCGGATGACAAAGCCTTTCACTTCTGTTAGCTAACCTCTAGCACAGTTGTCTGCCCCATGCCATTTTGAAATCATGTTGAGAGCTAATTGACTGTTGAGTAAAAAAGAACAAGGATAGATTGGAGATTGTGATAGATCTCAGTTAGGTTCCCAACTCTGTTATTTATTAGCTGTGTGTTCTTGGGCAAGGTATCCTACCTCTCTGAGCTGCATTTCCTTCTTAAATAAACCAAAGATTATAGAGTGCCCAATTCCCTACTGAGTATAAATACTGGTAGAGCCTCAGCAAAAAAAAAGTACTCTCTCTCTCTCTCTCTTTCTCTCTCTCTCTTTCACACACACACAAACACACAGAGCAAGAGAGAGAGAGAGAGAGAGAGAGAGAGAGAGAGAGAGAGAGACAGAGACAGACAGAGAGACAGAGACAGAGAAACAGACAGAGCAACAGAGACAGAATATGAAGATGTGTTTCCATACACATATTTATGAGAAGGTAAATCAGTAAGGCTTTGGATATTTCTTGACTGGTGAGGGGAGAGAGAGAGAGAGAGAGAGAGAGAGAGAGAGAGAGAGAGAGAGAGAATATTCTGGAGATTCTGATTAGTTTGAGAAGTAACAGAGACCTGAGTCAGAGGTGGGTTATGTCTTCATTGTTTCATTATCCTCATTGGTCCACTGGTTTGTCTCACAAGCCTGTAAGCCAGAGACTATATCCATTTTACAGATGACAAAATGAAGGCACTGAAAAAGATAGCAACTTATGCCATGATCAGCAAGTGGTAGAGCCACGATGAGAACATGGGCAGGACTTAAAAGCAGCAAGCAATAGGCAAGCGCCAGTAGACCATTTTGGCTCTTCTGCACTGTTTTGCCTAGGGCCATGTGCCCTCCCCCTCCTCAGTGTAGAATGATGGGGCCTAAACCAGCATGCATAGTCTTTCATTCTAGTTAGGGGAACTTGACACTCTGTAAACAGTGGCTTGGAGTTAACAGGATGGCCAAGGCTAACTCAGCAGAAATGACATAGCACCCTGTTTCAACCCCTTGTGTGAAGCTAAAATTAACCAGAGCAGCTGCTGAACCTTCAGTCCTCGGCTTCCTAAGCCTCATCTCATCTCCTGCCTCTTTCCCTGGCCACACCTAGAGGGCTAGGCCTTTTGGGAAATATAAGTAATACCTTGTATGATAAACTTGGACTAGGACCCAAGGAGGGTTCCAGGACATCCACAATCCTAGTAGTTAAACATCTTCCAGACAGCACCCATCTCACCTTTTAGATCCATTCTGCCCTGTTGAGACCCAATTTCTTTGGCTACTACTAAGTCTGGTAACCAATTATGCTGGCCCCCAACTAGGCAGATTTATTCTAAATTTCTACTTCATTAGCTGTTATCCCTATAACAATTTGGTTTTTTGAGACAATTTTTTTTTTCCTGTAGCCCTGGCTGTCCTGGAACTCTATCTATAGAGCAGGCTGGCCTTGAACTCAGAGATCTGCCTGCCTCTGACTCCCAAGTGCTAGGATTAAAGATGTGTGCCACCACCCAGCCTATCCTCTATCCCCTTTTAAATCCCCTATCCTTACTACTTATCTATTTGTGGTAGGCAGCAACGGAAAGGGACCCAAACAATCCCTATTATGTGACATATACACCTTTACACATCCCCTCCTAGTATGGGTGAACTGGGCCTGGAGACTCATTTGAAATGAGGATTGAAAGAACATGCCTTTTATTTTAAGAGAGAGGGAGGCCGCACTATGTAGATCTGACTGACCTGGAACTCACTATGCAGAGCAGGCTAGCCTCAGGCTCACAGAGATCTGTCTGTTTCTGTCTCTGGATCATGAGTTTTAGGATTAAAGGCATGTGCCACCACCTCTGGCAAGAATACGCTTTTGTAAGTACAATATTTTTTTTTATCGCCACATAGTCATTGTACAGCATGATAGGTTTCCCGGTTGTTTTTATACAACTATATCAAATAGTTTGACTGCATATGTTTATGCATCACAAACTCCTGTTCCTTAGTTCCTATTGATTCCTCTAGGGAGTCTCATGTCTGCCTTCATGTCCTATAGGTATAAGAGTTTTTGAAAGTTTTTTTTGATTACATTTTATTTATTTTTCGAGTGAGCATGTTCATATGCACATACGTGCAAATATGCAGAGGTCAAAAGACAACTCTCTGGAACGGTGTCTCTCCATATACTCCATGAATGAATGAAGGGGAATGAATCAGTCCTTATGCTTGGCAGCAGGCCCCTTTTACCTGCTGTGACATCTTTCTTTCTGGCCATATATCTGATTTTAAGGATTGTATATAGAGGACTCAGAGAAACCCCTAAACAAACATAGACAAATGTTTTTGCCTTTTTAAAAATAAAGATGCCACACACACACCCCGCACACACATATTGGAGACTTAATTTTACTGTATAGCATAATGCAATCGATGAGCAGTAGCTCCTGAGATAAGGTTATAAAAAGACTATGGCTTCTGCTTGTGGCTAGCTTAGGCTTGCTTGTGCAGTCATCCCCTCTCTCCGATCCCGCTAATCAGTCATAGCAGAGGAAGCATACTGCCACGTTGTGAGCATCATAGCAGAGGGACCCATGTGGCAGAGCAAGGCATGGAAAACCTCAGTCTACGTGCCTGTGAGAAAGCAGAGCTTGCCAACAACCACATGAGCGAGCTTGAAGGCAGGCCAATCATCCCAACTGTTGTCTGTATACTTATAGACCTTACCCATGGTGCTAGGGCAACCTTATGAGGGACTTTTTTTTTTTTCAGAACCACCCAAATAAACTGCTCTCAACATTTCTGACCCAAAGAAATGTAAGGTAAGAGTTTGTTGTCACTGTCTGAATATGGACATTTGTTTCACAATAGTAGAAAGTTAACATGTTATCTTGCGTCTATTTCTTCTGAGTTATAATGACTAAAGACCCAATATTCAACCTTGTTATTGTGAGATAAGCGCATATTCTAGTTCAATTAAAATGTATGACTCTCCAGATTGCAACTAAATGTGTAGTGTAGGTTTTGTGTGCTGATAGGAGGCTAATTGAAAAGATTATTGGGGGTGGGGCTGGAGAGATGGCTCAGAGGTTAAGATGCTCTTCCAAAGGTCCTGAGCTCAATTCCTGCAACCACATGGTGGCTCACAACCATCTATAATGTGATCTGGTGCCCTCTTCTGGCCTGCAAGCGCATATTCAGGCAGAATATTGTATACATAATAAATAAATCTCTTAAAAAGAAAAAAAAAGATTATTGGCCAGAGGCCACATACTACTTTTTATACACTATGTCCTGGCCCCAGGTAATATAGCTTCTTCACCCTCCTAAATAATCAAACCTTACCCCAAATAATCTGAATACAACAATAATCAATTTCTTCATTGGATAATGATAACAAAAGGTTTTTTGAGTGCTAAATAATTATCTAAGTACTTCACAATCATTAACTTGTGGGGAAAAGGCAGAATAGAGCACTTAAATAATTTGTCCAAGTCCAGAGTTAGTAATGGGCAGAGCTAGGCTTTGGGCTCAGGAGCACGGGCATCTTACACTAGGGGAGCGCTCATGTTCTCAGCAGGAACAATTGCAGTTACTGCAAGATAACAGGAATTCTCCTTTTCTTTCCCTCCTTGCATTTGCTTGTTCAGAAACTGACAGCAGTTTCTCCAGCTGACTGCATCAAGCTCAAAGTAGTCTTCTCGATCTCTACCATGACATAGCCCCCCCCCCCCTGCATAGCGTTCTGTCCTCTACTACATAGTCTCTAGCAGTAGCTATAACAACACCAACTTTCCAACTCATAAGCCATTTTTTAAAAATTTGATTTGACTGGAAAAAACCTCAATGTGTTTTGCCAAGTACTAGATATGACAGCTAAAAGGGTTGTCCAGTCGGCTTATCTGGAAAAATCCTGAGCTGATTTCCTCTTACAGTGATCAACTCATCTCTGATTTCAAGAACAGTATGAATCCTCTAAGTAGGAATGTGACCCTCATTTTCTCCAAAATGAATCCAGTATTGCAAATGTAGTGGTTAAAGCCCTGTCATAGGTACTATACCCAGACTTTACAATTTTTAAGAAATTAATTTCATTATCATCATTATTATTATCAATATCTGAATAGAGTTTCTTTGGATACAGGAGATCATATCGATCAGGCATGCCTAGAATTCATTGTGTAGCTGAGGCTGGCCTTGAACTCCTGATCCTCCTATCTCCCAGGTGCTGGTATTATAGGTATATGCTACTATGCGTAGCTAGAGAAGCCCTTTTCCTGAAAGGTGTGGGTGATGTAGTTCTCTGTTACTATTATGGTCCTGTGTTTCTCTCCTTTTTTTTTTTAAGCATTTAAGCCAGGGGTGGTGGCACACGCCTTTAATCCCAGCACTCGGGAGGCAGAGGCAGGCAGATTTCTGAGTTCGAGGCCAGCCTGGTCTACAAAGTGAGTTCCAGGACAGCCAGGGCTATACAGAGAAACCCTGTCTTGAAAAAACAAACAAACAAAAAACAAAACAAAAAAGCATTTTAAATGCATTATAATAGTGACTACTTATATGTTTACTTTTGTTTTTGCAGTACTGGTGACTGAGACTAAGTCCTCTTGTATGTTAGGAAAGCACTACATCTTCAGTTATTTGTTTACTTTTATTTTATTACATTTAAAGTGTGTGTGTGTGTGTGTGTGTGTGTGTGTGTTCATGCGAGTGCTTTCATACAAGTCACTTATCCCCTTCCACCACATGGAATTCAAACTCAGGTCCTCAGATCTGAACTGCCTTTACACACTGAGCCATCTTGCCAGTCCTTGTTTCGTTTTAAACATAAGCTGCTATTGCATTTGCTTGTCCCAATGCTACTGTGTTGCCAAAATCTAGAGCAGGGCCTAGTACCTAAGAAGGACTCAAGGATTATTTGCTAGTTAAGTGGGAATAAAAATTACCAGGAAGTTTGTTCATTTGTGCCTTTTCTTTTCAGAGTGTAAAGCCTATATCATAGTCTGCAGCATTTCAGGAGACCTAGTAAAGCCAAGATCATGCTTTTTGAGTCACATTATTGGGATGTGTTTCCTATGTCTCAGCATCTTCAGCCATATAATTACACTACACTCCTGGCCAGGCTGCCCAGGATTGAAAGAAGTGCAATGGGCGTGGACTTTTCTATTGCACCAAATTCTAATCTTGACCTTCCTGAAGATGTTATCAAGAGACACTTAAGGTGGCAAGGGACAGCTGCTATCAATTTTCCCATATGTCGGTAGTGGGGAATCTTTTCAGTGGAGCATAGAGAATGCAAATGAAAGGATAGAAGGCCCTACTCTGATAGGCCAAGCTAAAGTCTATGTAAGTATGTTTAAGAAGAACTCTTGGTCCTGCAGCAGGAGGAAGCATTGTGCTATTGGAATTGCAAGATAACCAGGGTATTTTGAAGCTGCAAAGAAAACTCTGGGTGTCTGTCTGTGTAGGACTATGGGACTACTATTGCAGGCCTCAGTGTGGGAGGGGGGAGGGAAGAGACAGAAAGGAAGGGGAGGGGGGAAACACAAAGGAGAGAGAAAGAGAACACAGTGAGCACAGGCTTTTCATATCTAAAAATAGAAGAATCTAGTGTACGATGGGAGCCCATTTCCTAACCTTAATGCAGTTAGGTGACAGAATAAACTGCCTAGCAAGGATGTTGAGTCACTGGTATTAGAGGCATACGAATGTCGTGATCAAATCCTAGAGGCTTTTTATCAGTACCACCAAAGCCACCTGGCTGTTGGCAATGGGAGGAGGTGGTGGGTTCAGTCTTCAGAGGCCACTGTTCATACATGTGTACATGTTTCCTCCCCCCCAATATTTGCACCCTGAATAGAAAAAAAATGAGGCTGTCTCATCTCCTTGCGGCTCATTCATTTCATTGATGGGGAAATAGCTACTGCACTACAGAAATTGAATTTCTTCTCCCCAGTGACAAGTCACATCTGTGATCCTGATACACCTCTGCAAACGTCCTTGTGTCCCCTTAGACCTCCTTAGTCAAGAAACATCAAAAAACCTTACTGATTTACCTTCATATACAGGCATGATTACATATTCTCTGTCTTTCTGTCATCTCTCTCTCTCTCTCTCTCTCTCTCTCTCTCTCTCTCTCTCTCTCTCAATTACAACAGCTCTTAGCTGGACTCTTTCTGCCTGATATCTTCTGGGAATGATTACCCCTGTCCTTTCTGAGTGGCTTCTACAGTACTATATCTTCTTGGAGACAGGTTGGAGATTTCTTTACCTCAAGAAGTATTGGTGACACTCCCTCAAATCCTGATGATAGTCTCAGAAGAGATCATTCTTAAGGGACCAGCCCCAAGGCCTGAAAGAAAAAAAAAAGGCCTTGCCCTTTCTCCTTGTCTTTTCTCTCACCCCATCCTTTCTGGCTTCTAGTTGGCAGCAGTGAACTCAGAGGTCTCCTGAGTCTCCCTGAAAGGAAAAAGGAAAGAACAAGACCCAAATGAAATGGATCAACTAGTAGACTGAGAAATTGAAAATGTGCCAGAGGCCTGGGAAAGGAGATGGCGATCAGCAGTGCGGGGAATGAAAGTGGAAAGGCCCCAGCTGAGAAGCCAATGACCACAAATGGCCCTGCAGGGCCCATGCCCGGGCAAAGCCATTCTGTTTTGCTGTTCATTGTTGGCTCAGGACCAAAAGCATGACATCTATTGGGGGCTGGTCAGCAGCAAACTGTGAGGTAGAGGGATCTGGTCTGCAGCATTCTCTCTCTTGCTCTCAACTCCATTTTGAGACTCCTTCTCCCTGTCTTTCTCCCTGTCTCATGAGCCTCGTTCAACTGCTCCTTCAACAAAATTCACCCCTCCCTGTCTCATTTGTGCAGAATCTTGAATGCTTTGGGGCATTTGTGTATTCAGGTATGAGATAGGAGGAGGATGTTGTGGCTGAAAGATGCATTCTCCAAAGCTTTTACTATGGTATATTAAGGGATGAAGAGAGGAGGATGCTGATCAGTGGATAAACACATCTTGGAAGCCTTGAGTGACATTAACAGGCTTCTTTATAGCAGGCCATCTTAGAACCTTTGATGTGGCAGTGTGCATTTTGAAGCTCTAAAATTGGTATATAGCATTTCTCAAACATAGTTGTCCAGAGACTCTTGGGGGGTAGGGGAATCAGAGCATCTCATGTGACTGTCATATAACTTAGTTGAATTTTCTCAAAAGCCCTTAAAACCTAAAACCTAAAACAATGTATGAAATCTTCAGATAAAACAGTATTTGTTACATTGGATCAGCTACAATGCCATATGGAAGATATTAGTTACAGAAGGACCCCAGTGATGTACCTGTGTTTTGTCACATATTATAGGTGATTGTCATTTACCAATTACAGCCTATAGGTTTCAACTACACTTAATATGTACCATTTTTTTGTTCTACTTGAGGCATACATATGCAGAGAGACCAGAGACAGAGAAAACTCTGCTTTCTTGAGCCATATCTTTTTCATGTCAAATCATAGCTAGTACTTTCGAAAACATCTGAATTTGTGATTGTTCTTCACTAACGCTGGTAGTTCCCCAAATTTCATTTTAGGAAGCTCCCTGCTTCAAGAATGGCTATCTGTAAGCATAGCCTCTCCCCCTGCCCTGGGTCCTCTAATATGGCCCTGTGAATTAATCATTGCTTTCCAGTTGAACAGAACCAGACAAATGGAGACACAGGACAGAACTCGAGGGCTGTGCTTATTCACACAGCTCCTCTGCCAGCCTACAAAGCAGCCTAACGAGATGGGTCCCCACAAGGGACATCCACTAGCTCCCTTTGACATAGCTGAAGTGCTCTTCAACTGGTAAGCTGAGTAGAATAGGCACCAAGATTCATATTCGTGAGTAAGCTTTGGTTTCAGTGGGAAATGTCCTGTGCTCCCCAGCTCATGTTAAATATGTGAATGCTTAGCCCTTCTCATGTGACATTCTTTTAAATGATTTGGGGCTGGTAGCAAGTAGGATCTGGCAGGTGGATGGAATAGCACTAGGGGCAAACTTTTGAAATTTATACTTGCCCCTGGTTCTGGAACACAACTCTGCTTGAGAGGTTAGAGAGATTGCTCAGCTTTGCCTTTAAGAATGTGTACTGCTTTTGCAGAGGACAGAATGAGATGGGACCTCAATACCCACATTGGCCTGTAATTCCAGCTCCAGGGGAATCCAATGTTCTGGCCTCCACAGGCACCTGTGCTCACATGCACATAACACCCCCCCCCCCCAGCCTTGCACATGTATGCATAATTTAAAACATTTAAAATCTCTGTTTCCGGCCAGCGGTTGTATGAGGAGTCCTTGCCACATGTTTTTGCCAAGCTGGACTGAAATCCCCCTGAAACCATGAACCAGAATAAATCCTTCTTCCCTGAAAATTCCTTTTTTTTTGTTGTTGTTGTTTCACTCACATTATTTTAGTTCTAGTAATGACACAAATAACAGAGATTTAATCCCGGGCAAGGATTTTTTTTAGCTCCCTGAGAAAAAGAGATTTTTGTTTGCTAAACATTGAGATCTCCAAAGGTTTCATTAGGCTGCTAATCAAAGCAGTCTGGCTTCTATGCTCAGTGTTGCTCAGAGCCCCCAGAAGTACCATGTTCAGTGCTATAAAAGATTCTGAAGAGCAGCCTCACAGATTAGAGTGTTGCCAAAGGGAAGGGATTAGAATGCTGTCAGGTCAATGGTTGGGGCCTTTTCTAGGACTTAGACCCCATGGAGAGCTATAGCCCCTGGGATAAGATATGCAAAGACTACTGCTGCACACAAAACTTCAGGAAGTTCATGGGCCTCTAGGTTCAGCAGTTTGCCTGTGGAAACACACCACAAAATGAGTCATTGAGCAAACTGGGAAATTTAGCGCTTGCCTTACCATGAGAGAAAAAATAATCAAAAGACCCAAGACTGCAAAAATGGGCTTGTTATATTTGGATAATGTCTTAGTTAGGGTTCCCATTGCTGAGAAGAGACACCATGACCAAGGCAACTCTTACAAGGAACAATATTTAATTGGGGCTGACTTACAAGTTCAGACTTCAGTCTATTATCATCATGGCAGGAAACATGGCAGCACCCAGGTAGACAAGGCACTGGAGGAGCTGAGAATATACATCTTGATCTGAAGGCAGGCAGGAGAAATCTGTCCCGTCCCCCCCCCCCCCAGCTAGGAGGAGGGTGTCAAAGCACACCCTCACAGTGACACATTTCCTCCAACAAGGCCACACCCACTCCAACAAGACCACACCTAATAGTGCCATTCCATGTGCTAAGCATATTCAAACCACTACAGATAGTTTTAAAGTGGCTGCCGTTTCTTCCCAGCATTCAGGGATTTGAGGCCAGCCTGGGCTACATAGTGACACTTGTTTTAAAACGACAACAACAAAAACTAAAGGCAAACAATACCAAACTCTTCGAATGTGACTATTTCAACAGTGGAATGGGGAACCTTAGGGAGCACACAGTGTTCTGCTGGTGAAGATGTTTGAGAGGGAGACTAGACTAGATGATTTCTCTGGTCCTTTCCGGCTTCCCGTTGTTCTAGTCTTTCCTATTCACGTGTGTTTTTGTTGTATCACTGATATCCATCCTAGTTCACGTCAGACAAAAGCCACAATCCCACCCATGATCAAAGCTCAAAAGCAAGAGCTGGTCAGGGGTGGCCAGAAACTCAGGAAGGTCTGACCCCTCACTCATTTCCCTCCCTAGATCACTGCATCTCACCAGCCCCATCACTGGGGCTTTCAGGGTTTTTCCTGGTGACAGCTAAGTTAATCTGATAAACTAATCTGCACTAATGGGACCATGAATGCTAATGAATTAATGTGTTACCTTCCCAAGTGACATATTTGCATTTTAACAGAGGTCTTCTGGAGATAATGCTTTAACGCAGAGGAGTGATTAATGTTGAAATTTGGACTGTTTGGCAGTCTAACAGAGGAGATATTTTCGTGAAGGGAAGTTTCTTTCCACCTTCCACAACAGACCATCTGCTAGAATGAGAGAAGGGAAAAAAAGCATATCCCTGTCCTTGAGGGGTTTATAGTTTATATAGTTGGGAAATTACAATGGCTAACATTTATTGAGTCTCCACCGAATTGCTGGTCATTTGCTAAGTGCTGAATAAATATTATCTTTGAATCCTCACAACAAAGACCTCTGAGGTGGGTACTTTGGAGATAAGGAGCTGGCCTCACAGAGGTTAAATAAGTTGGTACTGCGTTTCATTGACTCTAAGAAGCTGTAGGCAGCTGCAAGGAGCAACACAGTTGTTTTTTTTCCGCCCCAGTTTCCTTAAGAAAGGGAAAAATGCTGCCAATCAAGGGACAGTGTGCTATGGATAGTAAGATTCATTTTTCAGAAAGGTTCAAAATACGCCTTTGAAATCATGAAGGAAGTGGTATTTCAGGAAGTGGCAAGGCCGATTCCAGAGTCCACTTTCTGCTTAATGCTGTTTATACATAGGAAATAACAGGGGAACACTCTGATATAAGAATATAATAGCAAGTACATATTAATATTTTAAAACAGACTGAGTCCGAGGTCAATGGCAGAACATGTTGATGGAGGTTGTGAACTACAGTGGACATCGGCAGAAAGATGGGACAACATTTACTTCCAGTAGGGGGACCAGGCTGAGCTTTATCTAGGGTTGAAGTGAGGAGTGACAGGGAGCAAATTGCTCTCAAACCAGTTTTGAGACTATGGCCTATTGGCTGTATTGGCTGGAGTGAAAGAGCTGATCAGGCAAACTGTGAGCTCTACTTCAGTGAGATGAAGGTGGGGAGAGGAATGAGCAGGCAAGCTGCGTGGCGCACCCCTTCAGTCTCAGCACTCATGAGGCAGAGGAAGGCGGGTATCTGTGAGTTTAAGGTCAGCTTTGTCTACAAAGTGAGTTCCAGAACAGCCAGGGTTTTACACACACACACACACACACACACACACACACACACACACACACACACAGAAAAAAAAAAAGAATTCCTGAAAGGCCAGTGCTGTGGTTGGAATATGGGTAGTGCTTTCACAGAGATCCACACATTAACAACTTGGTTCTCAGGGTGGTTGCACCAAGAGATCAATGGACATTGAAGAGGTGGGACCTTCTGGGAGGCTCTTATGTCCCGGAAGGGGATTATGGCAACTCCTCCATCTTTTCCTGTCTCTCTCCCTTTCTGCCTCACCCCTCCTTTCTGATTCTGGGTTCATGATTCCTTTATGTGCTCCAGGGTGTGCTGTTCTTTCAAAAGTCAAAACAACGAAGCTACACAGTCTTGGGCTGAGGTTTCCAGAACCTTAGGCCAAATAAACCTTTTCTCTTTATAAGGTAATTGCTTCAGATATTTCATTATAGTTTATGGTAAGCTGACTAATCTGTCCAGGAAGACAGGTTTCCAATTTAATATAATGGACAAAGGAGATAATTATGGATTCTTGCTGGTTAGTTCCAACACATTAGGAAAAGCTCATTCTGGCCAGTAACCTTGAAACTAGGGGCTTCCTAAAATCATAAAGGAACAGCATCAATGGACTGGAGAGATGGTTCAGCAGTTACAAGCACTGGCTGCTCTTCCAGAGGACTTGCGTTCAATTCCCAGCAACTACAAAACTGTAACTCCTGTTCCAGGGGAGTCAAACACCCTCACATAAACATATATACAGGCAAACACCAAATGCACGTGAAATAAAATAAAAAAGAAAGAGCATAAAAATATCCAGTCCTGGGCTGGAGAGATGGCTCAGCAGATAAGAGCACTGACTGCTCTTCCGAAAGTCATGAGTTCAAATCCCAGCAACCATATGGTGGCTCACAACCATCTGTAATGAGATCTGATGCCCTCTTCTGGAGTGTCTTAAGTCATCTACTTACATATAATAAATAAATAAATAAATAAATCTTTAAAAAAAATAGTCAGTCCTGAAAACATATATACAAATAAAATATAGACTGAACAGAAAATTATATATGACATGTATGTATGTATATATATATATATATATATATATATATATATATATATATATATATATGCAAAAAGAGGCCATGCATTTGAAAGAGAGTAGGGAGTGGGGAGGGAGATATGGGAGGATCTGGACAGAGGAAAGGGAAGGAACTATAAATGCTGTAATTAAAATACAATCTTAAAAAGAAAAAGAAAAAAGAAACAGCTTCCGAATTCCAGGGCATTTATGTATATTGGCTTCTCACTCTCCTCTTGATGCCCATTTCTGTCTTATGTGGAAGAGGAAGGTGAAGCACCATAATGGCGTCATAAAGCTCGAAACCTCCAGTCCAGCTCTTTAAACGTGGCCCCTTCTTCCCTCAGCAAATGGTAGCCCTAGAGCTTGGATAAAATATAGGAAGCTTTTGTTGAGGTCTTGTAATGTCTTGGAGGACACATGAATAAAAGAGAGGCCCTAGGAGAGTTCATTCCCTAGCTGGAGAGGAAAGCAAACACAGAAGAATTCAGGAGAACTGAAGTATATAAGATAATAGAGTCTGGGGCTGGAATGTATTCAGGTTCCAAAAAGAGGGATTTATGGGTGCCTTGAGTTTTTTTTTTTTTCTATATTTGAGTATGTTCTCAAAGTTTCCCATTATATATAGGTATTACTTTATAGTGAAGGGAAGCTGTTATTGAAGGAGGAGGAGGAGAAGAAGAAGAAGAAGCTAATACAGGCTATAATAGTCAGGAAAGGCTTCACAGCAGATACTAGATTTCAGCTCATTGGGTAGGGGATATGATGCAAATATTGGTCACCGCAGGCAAAGGCCACTGCAGAAACAAAACTGTAGAAGAAGGAAGTAAACAGGAAGTGAAGTATACTAGGGTAGAGAGAAGAGAGAGAAGAGGGGAGATTGGGGATCAGAAATGTTAGACAGTGATTTTAAAAATAATGCTAATATAAATCATCAGTGTTTTTCATTGCTAGAGTAAAATACCAGAAAAAGGCTATTTTCTAAATAAAAGAGGTTTATTTAGCTCATAGTTCTCTAAATTCAAGTGCCTATATCTGGTGATACAGTTCTTGCTGGCCAAAACCTGAGTTGATGCAGTATATTATGTAGCAAGAGACAAAGTGTGTGTGTGTGTGTGTGTGTGTGTGTGTGTGTGTGTGTGTGTGTCTATATTGGTCTCTCCCTCTTCCCTCTCTATCCTCATTAAGTCATCAGTGTTTATTCACTCAGGTGCCATCCTGATAACCTTACTAAATCCTAATCAATGTCTAAATAAATGCCCCAGTTATAAACACCATAGTTACATTGTGTCCTCACAATGGGGATGAATACCTCAGGAAGGGGATTGATTCCATTTCAATACATAAGCCCTTTCGATGGGTGGCAGGGCACACTCAAACCATATCCAAATCCAAGCAAACTGAATCCCAGTTGTGGGGGGCAGGCAAGCTGTGGATTCCAGAGAATGAAACCCCAATTTTTATATATTAAGCAAAAGGCATTTTACAGGCTTTTGATCTGGGAGTACCATGGTGAAAGATATCTTTAGGAGATCTTTTTGGGTAGCAGCACTGGAATACAGGCACAGAGTTTAGGGAGATGGATGCAGAGGGATTATTTAGGAGCTTGATGTAGCCATCCATCTGTAAGCCTTATAAGAGATTGTCTAGGAATAGCCAAGAAAGGATAGATTCATGGGACACCCGTGGGAGAGTGCTAGGGATTGCTTAAGAAGTTAGGGATGAATCCAAGGCTCAACTCTTGGGCTATTGGAAAGTGATGGTGAAGAAAAAGGCTGGAAAAGAGATCCTGAATTTGGTTTTAGGTGTGGTAAGTTTAAAATGCTGATAAGGACCAGCAGCATAGCTCTGTAGGTGAATGTACTTGCCACCAATCCTGGTGGCCTGAGTTTAAGCCCTAATATCCACAGGGTGGAGAGAACCAACTCTTGCAAGTTGTCTTCTGACATAGACATGTGTACCATGGCACACGCACCCCTGTAAATAAATAAATAAATAAATTTAAATATATTTGCATATATCCTAAAATGTATGTATGTATGTATATATATATATATGTATATATATATGTATATATATATATATATATATATATATATATATATATATATATATATATGCATGTGTGTGTATGTATACACACTTACAGGCTATGTGTAGAATCCCATAATGGGCAAGGGTAAAGAAAGGAAAAATAGTAGACCTAACTGCCAGTTTTGATTTGGACTTTATGGGTGGCAGCCTCTAAAGTGTGCAGAGGCAGCAGGCTGGTGGGTCTGTTTTTCCCCTCCTTTATCTCTGTCAGTGAGTGATTTCCGATTTCTGTACATATTAGAAAGATTACAGCTCAACTGGAGGTAACGAGATGAACACGGAACATTTGCTTTATTAATCATACCTGAATTGTCTGATTTCACTGATGGTGGCAATAGCTTCAGCATTACATATGACACCCTTGCCAACCATGTGACATGGCAAGTTATCTGAGCCCAACTCACAGCAGCCATATGCAGGCTTCTGGCCATGTTCATGTAGGATTAGAGACAAGTCTCATTTCAAATTCAACTAGGCAGTCCAGTTTCCCCTATTTTAATGGTTGAGAATCTGAAACTACCTCGCTTGGGTCCAGCTGAGAAGCAAAATGATAAGCAGTACAATTATTGTAATATATTAATATATTAATATATAGTGCATTGCAATGTGTATATTACAAAGGGAGCCAAACCATGAGAACATATTTTTCAAAATGGAGACACCTTAACATTGATGTGGTTGAATCTTAAGCCAGTTGCTGCCACCATATCCTCTTTTATTTAATCAGCTTCCTGTGTGTTTTTCCATGAGAAAGGTAATAAATACGATAACGGCCCTAGTCAGCGACTTGTCTTCTCTCTTCCTAGTCCCTCACCTGCATAAGCATTTTTCAATCTGGACACCTGCCCGCTTCTCAGCCACCCTCCTCCCACCCACCCCCAAACCTCAAATCAGCAACCCAAACACTGAAACAGGAACCTTCAGGAGGGCAGTGATGGAGGCCGCTGGTTGACAGACTCTGCAGTGCATGTGTGCATACGTGCACATTACTGCGTGTGCGTGCATGTGCTCATCCACCAGTCTGGCCATCTGCTCCTCTGTTTCCCCAGTGGATTTGTAGAAAAATCAAAGACAGGCCTATTTGGCTGGGTGGTCCTGCCTCCCAAACAGAGCTCCCTTGGTGGTTAGGCACTTACAGACTGGACAGACCCGTTCCACTTACTCATCTTTATAAGGCATCATAGCCTTTCCCAAGAAGAGCCTGACAAAGAGGGCTTAAAAATCTCACACATACCACATTGTCTGCAGTTCCCTGCTGTCTACAATGTAAAGAATGCTAGGGGACTTGGCATAGGCAACTGGCCAGAGTTGATATTCAGCAGGTTGGACAGGCAGGGGAAGACTGGTGGGGGAAACGACAGAGGCCGGCAGAGGTTTCTCACATCACTCTCTCACCTACCTGTGGACTCCTCACTTAGCTCTCCACACCAGCTGGAACACCAGGGCTCCAGCTGGCATCAAAGTGCTGTGGCAGCTCTTGCCATACCCAAGCACAGGTGTGACCTCCACTGGGACCATTCCCAAGCTCTCAGAGGAGTTTTCAAACTTATTCTACCCAGAAGTTGGAACCATGTATCCTTACTCCCAATAGCTCTTCGAGGTCCTAGGCTTGAAACAGAGCAGACTCCATGTAGACCCCTAACCTCTTTGTTGGGGGTAGGGGGGACGTGTTCAGCACCTAAGCTTAGCTGTTATCTTTATATGATTCTGAAGCCAGATTCTTCATGGCTCACTTTTTAGGTCTTAACAATGAAGGCTCCTTTGCAAATCTTTCCTTGGCATGATTAACCTGTTATCCCTTTGCCATCTGAACTCCAATGGCATTCTGGCCTCATAGTGGGCAAATAGTGAGGCGAAGAAGATGGAGTAAGTGAAAGAAAACCAAGCCAGGAGAAAATGTCAGTGGTTTCCTTGTCACGCGGATGTTTTACATATCCTTTGAGTTTGATGCTCTTTATACCCCCCCACCCTCAGGCTCATTTGGATTGCCATAGCATCTAACAAGTTACCCCCCATGAATTCTGCTCCTTACTCTTTGGCCAAGTGTCTGAGATCAATGCATGCAAAAGAACTCTCTAGGGTGTCTCCAAGTTCAAACTCCTCCTTCTGACCTCAAAAGCTCTTCCAAATCTGGGGACCCTTTGCCCAGACAAGTATTGCAGACAAAGGGCATCTCCACTCCTACCCTTTCTTGTAAGCAGACTAGAATTCTTTGACCCATCTTTGATTCTCCTGATGTTCCCACCTTCAGCCTCTTCCCTGCATTTCCCTCTTGAAAGCCTGCTTTTCCCCTAGTCAGGAACCTCCGTCTTAAATGTTATATAAAAGCTAACTCAAGTTCCACATCTATGGGAAAACCTTCTACTTCTGTTCTAGCCCACACTCATTTTCTCTAAACCTTGAACCCCTATAGTATTTCCTCTTTAGAGTAAATAATGAGACATCTAATTGTTTTCCATCTTGTATTATTTGTGGATGCTTCCTCTGAGTAAGAATTCTTTTTCTGTTAAATTATGAATTTCTATAGAGGTCTTTGCTTTTCCCTTATAACCAATACATAGGGACAGACCCAGGAGTCCATCATCAGCTTCTGTTGCCCTGCCTTGCCTCCAAATGAAGGGAAGGAAATATAAATGAAGACCCTCTAAGGATCCCCACTCTCTGCTTCCCCTCTCCTTCCTAAAAGGTCTTCGTGCAGCAGAGCAGCAGAAGCTTCCAGAGAGCCCTCAGCAGCCAATCTACTGTCAGATCCCAGCTTTCTGAACACCCCTACCTCCTAAGATTTGCGGGGCAATCAATAATTCTGCTTAAGTGATCAATCTGTGACACAATGGGCTGCAGGGGCCAGTGTTTGATTAACTGGAGAGGATAAATGTATGCAGGCAGAGATGGAGGAGAGAGAGAGAGAGAGAGAGAGAGAGAGAGAGAGAGAGAGAGAGAGAGAGAGAAAGGATGAGGGAAGGCAAAGGCAGAGGAAGGGGGTATGTGTAAAATGGATTTTTGATAGGGTGTTGCCTGATCTTATTCAACACCCTAAATCATGTTATTTACCAATAGCTAAGCAATCCTGGTGCTTTCTTGGAGCCTACTAGGTAACTCCCCTAGGGTCACTGGGCAATTTTGTACCTTGATGTAAACTGTTGCTAAGGTCCACTGATGTCCACACAAATTCCATGTTGGATGAAGAAAGGGTGGGGTGTGAAAACTTGTATCTCCTGGAAGGAGTCTAAGGTCTTGGGGGTTTGAGCTATGCTTGCCTGCTGAGTCTATAAGAAAACCAACGGGCTGGAATCATTTAGTCTTCTACCCAAGTCTGATGACTCACAACCCCTTGATGTTATGGGAGACTGGCTGATCCTTATAGGATTTCAACGCTGTCTGCTCTCTACCCAGAGGTATACGTACTGTCCTTCTCGAGGCTGTGAGGTTGAAGATTTAATTGGATTGTTAAAAATAAGGAGTGCCTTTCAGTTTCTTTTTGAGAGGGTCCAAATATCTAAGCTGTACTACTGATCAAAAAAATTTTTTTTCAGGGAAATATAATGTTATCTGGAAAAAACAGCAGATGGCTTCTTACTGTGTGAAAGTTCCTCCTTTAATCTAACCCTGATTCCTGCTGCTCTCATTAAAAACACATTCTTCACATATGATGGCATCCCTATTATCTCGATGATGCAGACTCAAAGTCTTGGAATCATCTTTCATCCCTCTTTCTTCCTCACTCACTTGTCATTGGTAGGTAAGTCAGTGTCCTTTGTCTCCAACTCTACTTATCTCCTTCATTCTGTTTCCATCCAGCTACTGTAGCAACCTCTTTCCTGGTCCTCCCATTTCCTGTATGAGTCCATTTTAATCAACTGAATGGAAAAAAAAATCCTATGTGACTCTAATGAAGCCAAGAATTAATTCCCAGGTGAATTAATAACCAGGTGAAACAACAATAAGAAGTCCAAGCAGGATGCTAAAAATCAAAGCAGAATGTGGGGCACCGCGCAAAACAACCGGCCTGGTTTCTCTGACAAGTCACAGAAAGGGGACAATTGAAAGGGCCTTAGAAGGCAGAATGACCAAGTGTAATGAGTGAAATTCTCTGGGATCTTGATTCAAAGAAGTCAGTTGTACAGTAAGTACATAATAATTTGTGACAATTGAGGATGTCCGACTAAGGATTGGGTAATGGATACTTAAAAAGAAAACCCAAACAATTGTTAGTTTTTTTGAACTGTACTGTGGTTATGTGAGAAAAACAAGCTCACTGTTAAGAGCCACATTAAAATGACATGATTGATGTTTGGTATTTCTTCTCAAATATTCCTGTGAAAGTAAGGATAGATGAAGCAAACATGGCCAAGTCTGGTGATTGCTTGAATGTGGATAATCATTATATGAGTATTATTATATTTCTCTCCCACTGTTTAGAGGTTGAGGTTCTCAACCTCTAAATCAAAAACCATATTCATTCACTATACTTCAGTCTTCCTTTCTGGCTTTAGTATCTATATCCATCCTCTTCCTCTGTGACATGACTATTTCATGTCTTTGTTCAAGTTATTTCTTCACTCACATGTCCCACACTCTACTGAGCACCTTGGTCAACATTAAGCATCTCTTCTGTTCACCATGCAATATAAACACAAAGATGACCACGAATAAGGACAAAGATGCTCTTTATTCTTTAGATTCTCCATGGCAGCCATCATGGTGTTTGCATGTAATCGATGCTCAACAGCTGTTTATTGCACTGATACTCATGAAGAGATGTAATAAAACCCCTACTCATATCAATCAACAAATACCCAATCCAATTTAACAATGCCTCTTGAGCACCTGGTATGTGTAAGGCATTGCACGCTTTGAGGGCAAAAGAACAAAAACAATAGATGAAAAATAGTAAACCCACTGAAGTAAAAATGTAAAAAGACAAAAACACCTATACGCAATGCTAGTGGGATGTCCCAGTGATGTAGTTATCAAATGCATTTTACAGATGGCCAGGAGACACAGAAAAAGATCACTTTAGTCCAGTAATCAGAGAAGACTTTACAGAGGATGTAGCGTTCACACTGCATGTAGAGTAGAAGGATAAGTGTGGTGGCATTTGGATAGGCGAAAAGAAGACTTTCCTGGCTAGGGAATGGCAGGATGCAACAATTGTATATAAGGCATGCTTTGGAGACCGTGCCTGGACTCAAGGATCCATATGGAGCTATGGTTCAGGCCTCTTGGGAGAGATTGTTAAAATTCATATTCCTGGACTCCAGCTGCCAGACCTACTGACTCAGAAGCCCAGGCAGCTGCATTATAATAAGTACCCTGAAGTCATTTTGAGACACATTAAAAATTGAGAATCAATGATGTAGCTAAAAAGTGAGGGAAAAAAGTACGTAGGGTTAGGCCAACTCAAGGAAGGCCTTGAATGGCATGCTAAGAAAGTTCAAGATTCTCCCACAGGCAATCATCTATCAGTCTCAAGCACATAGAGCAGAAGTGTCAATGAATAATGGATATTTTGAATATTAATCTGGCAGTGGTGTAGATTCCATATGGGAAAAGAAAGAGACTGGTGAAGGGTAGGCATTCATTAGCAGCAGAGGCTGGAAGTCAAAGATGGTCTGGGGTTCTGATTTGGGAGACTAGAAGGCTTGTGGTAACAGGAGAGCCAATCATTGTTGGCATCGAATGACGTCAGCTTGTGAATCCTGAGTGTGATGTTAAGTCTAAGGATGATGGCAGACCACTTAAGTCAGGTGAGTCAGTCAACAAGTAGCTGTGGGTCCATGGCCAAACCTCAGATTCGAGGGGAAAGTCTGTGCCACACAACTGGGAATAGCCAGGAAAGAAGCCTTGGTGCAGCAGTGTGTTCAGACCAGGAAAGAAATGGGGGAACAATAGGAGCTAAAGGTGCACACGGATCTGAGTCCAGGAGGAGGAACTAGCAAGGGAGAGGAATAAGAAAGGGTCACTTGGGTAGAAAGAGGTCTAACCAGGCAGATGACTCTTTGAATGGCTTGAGGTGACAGTGTGGCTACTGCCACAGTGACACTGATACTCAGAGAGGAGTTACTACTGATATATTACACACACCTGCTTCTGATTTATCTATCCACTCATCTCTTCATCTATCTATCTATCTATCTATCTATCTATCTATCTATCTATCTACCTATCTATCTATCCATCCATCCATCTATCTACCTATCTATCTATATCTGTCTATCTATGCATATATCCAACTTTCTTTAATCCTGTTGCTGTGTCATATGTGCACTACGATTTTCAGACACTTTCTGACTAGAAGGGGAAGGCACTATTATGCATTAGGCTGTTACTGTTCCACTCTAAGGTTGGTGCTCCTGGTCTGAAAAGGAGGAAAGGATGGCCAGTTTCTTTTCCATTTTCCCACCCCTGTCCCATGGCCCTTAGTCGTCTACATATCTCTGCAGGTGGCAAGGTTCAGCTCATTTTGAGAATGCTTCATGTGGGCTGCAGAAAGCACAAGATTTATCTTTTTGAATTTATGGCAAGGAGGCAAACAGAAGTCCTTGAAAGAGAAGGCAGATCAGAGTTTTCAGCTGTGAATGCTAATGGATTCAAGGCTGGCTCACCGAAGTTGACTTGGATGTAGCTAGCTCGTGGTCTTTGGTCAGCATCCATAGTTACCATCCTAGTCCCTCAGATAAGTGATTTCTAGGTCTCATGGGACGGTATGGACACCTATGATCCAATCATGTCCTATTGGGCTACGAGAGAGAGAGAGAGAGAGAGAGAGAGAGAGAGAGAATGAGAGAGAGAGAATGAGAGAGAATTGTGTGTAATTTGTATATGGGCAGATGTGTGTGGTGTGTGTGTCTGTGTGTCTGCGTGTCTGTGTGTCTGTCTGTGTGGTTTCAATTACTTTGGAGGACCCAAAAGGATAAGAGAGCCTTTCCTTTGCATTTGTGCTGTCTCTTCAGGGTGCTGTGCCAGGGTAACCCCAGAGCCTTGCCATTTATGCAGAGTGGGGATGGGTTGAAGAGGAACGTACTTCTCATGTCCTGTACCCAGTCATGCTCCCTCCAAGAGCTGTCTTGGGATTACTGTAGTGAGGCAGTGCTGGTCCAATGGTTTCCTTTACCCATTTCTCCTCTGTGTGGCTGCCTCACTCCAACTCTTCTGCCCTGCCCCACACTCTCAACTCCAGTGTTTTTCCTAGCCCATGGCTTGTTATCTGCAGTCCCAGAGATTTCTTGTTGCACATTCCAATCTACTAATAGTGCTCATAAAGGACAGTGGTGGTAGCAAATCCACGCACCCCCAGGTCAGGCCACACACCTCACTTCTTGAGATGGGTAGACTTAATCACTTACCGGGAGTAGGGGAGACGAATCCCCTGCTTTATTCAAAATGGAGTTTGCAGCCTGCTAAGAGTTTCCAGACCTTTCCCTCAGGCGAGCAGAAGCTCCACTGTACTGTCTGAAGCCACCGTACCAAGACATCATTAGCTTGTGCATATGGGGGCACTTGCTGGCTTCGAGCCCATATATTGGCCATTCTGCAGGCTAGCGCAGATCTGCAATATGTCCAGAGCCAGGAGCCCAAAACACCCATCCCCTATTTTTGCCAGGCTTTTCTCTCTCTGGTGGCCTTCAGCCCACACTTGCAAGGCAGTTGTGGTGGTGGGTGTGACATCTCCACACACAGCAGTGTTTCTCTCTTGCTTAGATCATACACCCCTCCCTTCTCAAGATCCTGCAGTGGTTCCCAAATGCCTCCCAAATAAATTTGAATCTTCTCTATGTGGGCCTTAAAGCCCTTCACACTGTATCCCCTTCCCCCTAGACATCCTGCACAATTCAGGTTCAAATGCAGACAAACAAGCAGCCGACAAATGACACTGTCCACAAATGCTCCTGGCCTGGATTCTGCCACAGGTGCTTGCAAAACCTCATCCAAAGACTCACTCCTCTACCTCCTTCTAAAATGGTAAATGTTACCTGTGAGGGATAGGCAGCAAAGTCCTACCAGCTATTAACAGCTTGCCCTGGTGCAGATTCTGTCATCAGTTTTGACAGAGAATGGAGCAAAGCCCCGCCTTAATAGTCTAAAGGGGCGGGGGAAGGGACTCAGAGGAGCTCAGAGCAGTCCGGGAGGGGCAGGAGGAGGAAAGGGGCTCTGACGTCGAAGCTATCTCTGTCACGATTTTACCCTGGGCTACAGTCTCAGTGTTTCTACTTAAATCAGTCAAAACACACTAGTCCTTGCTCCTCCAACCTTGCTTCCCTCTCCACACACACATGATTCCTTATTTCACTTTAAGGCTTCAATCCTCAGGCCAAGCTACTAATTGGTTCCCTAGCATAGGAGTGGGGGGTGGGGGGTGGGGGAAGACATGAAATTGAGTAGACACAGCATATTTGCTTGTGTATGGCCAAGTGTTGCTGGAGCCCTCTGTTCAGTGGAAACACTAAAGACTTCCCAGGAAAGCTCTCTCTCTCTCTCTCTCTCTCTCTCTCTCTCTCTCTCTCTCTCTTGCTCTCTCTTGCTCTCTCTCCCTCCCTCCTCTTCTCTCTCTCTCTCTCTCTCTCTCTCTCTCTCTCTCATCCCAGAAAGCTGAGAACTGAGTTTCTCCTGCAGTGAGCTTGACCCTCCAGAAAAAGGATAGGGAGGTAGGTCTGTGTCTCCCAGCCTCAGGCTCCCGGGCTAAACTGACACATTATGAGGGACCCCCCCTAGGTTAAAGTGTGCATACTGCTTACCTCATCTCCAGCTGGGAATACTCACTTGGTGCTTTATTCGGAGTCAGCAGAGTTCCCCACCCTCTCTTGAAAAGGGCGCCCCCAAGGGAGCCTTGCTCTTATAGCAGTCTCTCCCATGGGCAGCAGTCCAGAGACAGCCCCGCCCTCCACCAGAGCTGCAGGATGCTGAGGGGACCCCCCCCCCCCTACAGGTTCAGGGCTCTGCAGCTGGGCCAAGATGCCAAAGGGGAGGGGCAAGCCTGTCAGAATTCATCCTTCACTGTGACCAAAAGCTTACTAGTGGCAGCTGTGGGGAGGGGGTTACCACCTGCTTCTGAAGAAAACTGTCAAGCACTTGCCCATGCGGACGTTTTAATGTGTGTATCCAATTGCTCAGGTGTGATGGGGCCCGAATATAAGACCTGGGCGTGCTTTATTCCAGAACAGAGTTCTTAAGGGCACTGGTGGAAGTGTCCACAGTAGCTTAGGGGGTGGGATGGTATGTTCTCTCCCTCCCTCCTTCTCTCTCTCTCTCTCTCCCTCCCTCCTCCTCTCTCCTCTGTCTCTATCCATTTCTCTCTCCTCTCTCCTCTCTCTGTCTCTATCTCTGTCTCTCTCTATGTACCCCGTCACCCTGTGTGTGTCTCTGTGTGTTGGTGGAAAGCCGCAGGTACTGGATCTGCAGTAATGTGCAGTTACCATGTAGTTTCTCAGGGACACTCAGAAAAAATATGCACACACACACACACACACACACACACACACACACACACCAAGCTCCAAAGCACCAGCCTGGAAAGAAGTGTGTGTACACATTTCAGCAGAGCTGGAGGGGTGCATGTAGTTGCATATGTTTGGGTGACTGCTTTGTTAGCATCTCGGTGGAAGGGGGCAAGTGCAGAGGTGTGTGTGTGTGTGTGTGTGTGTGTGTGTGTGTGTGTGTGTCTGTGTGTCTGTGTCTCTGTGTGTTTGTGTGTGCGCGCGCGCCAGCGCGCCTGTATGTTTCATCTTTGGATGGGGGTGACTGTGGTTGAGCGCAGCGAATGTGGTGCTGCTATGTGTGCGTGAGAGTGTGCGTCTGTGTCCGCTTGTGAACATGGCCCCGGGAACCACGCACATGCTTCAGACAGCTGTTTTGGCATCCCCGGGGCTCTGGCTTCGCCGGACACCCGGCTAAGTGACCACCTTCCAGCAGCCAGGCCCTCATCTCACCAGCTCTCCCCAAGGCGCCCACAGCCCCAGCGCGCACACAAAGGCTCCATAATGAACGCGCTGCATTCCCCTGCGTTGGGCTCCTCACCCTGCACCCGGGGCGGCCAAGGCGAGCCCGCCAAGCCTGAGACTCACCGAGTACCGAGTGCCCAGCCCTCCGCTCCCCTCGCCTCGCCTCGCAAACTCCAGGCGGCCCGACGCTCGGCTCCCCCAACCCTGCCCCTGTCTCCCGGGGGCGCCCAAGCGCCCGTCGACCCCCGAGGCAGACCTGGGCGACCCGCCACAGCCACGACCCACCCTTGGCCAGGCTGAGCCTGCGGGCGCGCCCCCCTAGAAGCAGCGCGCTTCTTACCTTCCTCCTCCTCCTTCTCCTCCTCCGCCTCGGCGGCGCGGCAGCGGCGGCGCAGAGGCGGCGGCGACGGCGGTGGGACTAGGGCGCCGGTGCCCCGGAGCCCGGCACGGGCGTGGGGCTCAGTGGCGTAGGGCGGTGGGGCGGGCGGAGGTTGGTGGGGCGGCAGCAGCTGGCCCGGGACGCGGGGAGCTGGCGCGCAGGCAGCGGGCTGCGGACAGGCTGGCAGCGGCGCGCGCGGGCTCCTCGGGCGGGCTCCATGGCTGCGCCGCGGGCGGCACCATCTCCGTGGCTCGCTCGTCACTCTCTCGCTCCAGGAGTGCGGCAGGCTGCGAGGTGACGGATTGCGCCGTGGCGGCCGGACGGCCGAGGAGGGGAGGGGAGGGGAGGGGAGAAGGGGCGGGGGAGAGGGAGGAGGGAGGAAAGAGGGGAGTGCAGAACTCGGGGTTGGGGAGGGGAGCCTCTCCCGCGCCTCTCGACCCTCGAGTGCTGGCGTCGGTTTCCCCGAAAGGGAAAGTGGCTTAAAGGCGCAGCAACTGGCTCGGGTCACAACTAAAAATAAACACAAAATTGACAATTGGGGAAAGAATCTCCCAAGACACGACCCAGCCAACCCAGCCACCCAAGCTCGGCGCTGCCTCACTTCTTGAACACGACCATTCAGGCTGGGCTTTGCCGGGAACTGCTGGCAGCGAAGAGGGCAAGCCAATTTCTAAAGTAAACCCGGGAAAGGGGGTGGGGGCAGGAGAGAGGAAACTGCTGAGAAGAGACAGCAGCCTTGATAGCTTCGGGGCCTCCATTCTCTGCCCCCTGACCTTGCTTCTCTCCCCTCCCTTGCTTGCCTTCTGTTAGGGATGCCCTCCCTGTAGCTCCCCTCCAGGTCACCACCGCCAACATCCTCACACACCTTGAGTTTCGGCTCAGGTTCCTGCTAGCAGCACCTCACCCCAGCACTGGAACATAAGCAGCTCAGAGCCCTGGTCCAGCCAGGAAGCCCACCTCTGGGAGCACAGTCTGGCAGCTGGCAGAGGTTTGCTTGGAGCATACGATTGGCTTGGGGAGAAGGAAGGAGGTTAAGGGGTGTGTGTGTGTGTGTGTGTGTGTGTGTGTGTGTGTGTGTGTGTGTTCACCAACAGATGGAGGGAGGGTCCTAGATGAACACACACACACACACACACACACACACACAAACACACACTCTCTAAAGGAGAGCAGCTTAGGCAGGCACAGCATAGTGCCTGATGTATGATCTCAGGCCATTTTTAAGAGACACGCTGTGAATACTAAATGCACAGCTATGGATGGAGATTCTAGAGAGAGCTCTTGGTATCCCAGTTGGCACCAGCCCCTCTAGAAGAGTTTTAAGGACCAAAAAGAAAATCTGCTCTTCTTTTTTCTCAAAAGGTAGTCTCAGTGGGAACCCAGAGAAAACAGGAGGCTGGACAATGGAGTTATGAGATGGTGGGTGTAATTGAGGCCAGAAGAAGCAATGGAGTTTAAGATCCTTTGGTGATACCAGATCCACCATGTAAATTTGTAAATTTCCAAGCCTCAGAGGCACCTGGTAAAGACAGTGAATACTGGCCCCTCTGGGCCTTAGGAATTCTAAGATAAAAAAATGAGTCCTCCTCCATCTCTCTATGTACCTGGATTATGGAAGTGAGTTTGTTAATAAACCAAGGCCTATTCCAGTTGGACTCATTTGCTCCTCTCTAGTTTTACTGAATCGCCAGAGAGAAAAGGATGCTGAGAGGCGACTGTTGGGATACCAAAAGGATAATCTTGTAGCCAGCATGGGATACCCAGGATACAGAGGGGATTTCTGGGCTTGAGCTTCCAGTGTTGTGGCTCTCTGCAGCTGGGGTCAGCTGTGGAGTAGCTGACTAGCAGATTTGACCATCTTTCCACTGAGCACACTTTTTTTCTGTCTTCCTGGCAGTTTCTACCTTGAAAGAAAGGATGGAAATTTTCTGCATCTGGAGGTGTGTGTGTGTGTGTATGTGTGTTTGTGTGTGTGTGTTTGTGTGTGTGTGGTGTGCCTGGGCTGGGAAGACAAGCTGATGGAATTCTCAAAGACAGATGAAGAGAGAAAGTGAAAACATTCCAGATTCTGGGAGAAAAAACACTTCACATTCCTGGCAGATGTAAGGCAGAGTCTCAAACAAGAAGATGGTTTCAGAGACATGTCATGCATACACTGGGACACATGCAGAGGTCATACATGGAGCCACAGACATGCCAAGCTACTGCATATCCATGTGCACTTGTACTTGCGCATGCTCGTGCACGCGTGCGCGCACACACACACACACACACACACACACACACACACACACACACACACTTAGTTACAGAAGGATGCAGAGAAGCAAGAAAGAGCTGGCCTCTTGTCCCCAGGGCTTTCAAGTATAGAGGAATATTTGCAACAAGACAGGGCCTGGTCTTTTCTTTTTTCTTTTCTTTTCTTTTCTTTTCTTTTCTTTTCTTTTCTTTTCTTTTCTTTTCTCTTCTTTTCTTTTCTTTCTTTCTTTTTTTTTCTGTCTTTTCAAGACAGGGTTTCTCTGTATGGCCCTGGTTCAGGCCTGGCTCCCTTCTTTCAGGGTAGTGTTTTCTGTGATGGGATCCCCATGTAAGGTTCCCTATCCTCATCCAGTTTGGTCTTTGCTATAAAGAACGGATATCCCAAATTGGTGTGTATCTGTCCTTACAATGAAACTCACTGGTTAGGAATAGCATCAAATGCTTATTTGGATTAAGCCCGCTTTTGCCACAGACATGGCTCATTCAAAGCATATGCTTAAGCTCCAGTCAATCTGTTGTGTGGCAAATAAAAGGAAAGAAGGCGTGGTAAAGGGAAGAGAGAACTAGGGGTGGAGCAGTGTCAATACAGAAGGCATGAGTGAAGTCTCCTGAGTGATGACTGAGGGGCACTGGCTGGTTTTGAATAATGATTAAGCATTTACTGTTTGGAATCTGTTTATAGGGATGTGACCTAAAGTAGGTTTTCTAACCACTCTAAACCTTACCTGTGGGATGAAAGGGAACCTGCTCATGCAGTTGAATTGTTCAATGATATAATGGATGTCTACTTAGTAGTAGTTACTTACCAGTAGTTTACTTTCTACTAGTATAATGGCTGTCTACTTACTAGTCCAGTCCTCTATGTAAAGATACCATATTGTGTTCTTTATGATGCCTCATTCCTTCTGGGAGGGATGTAGCATTTACATCGATTCTTTTGGTCAAAGGGAGTCCCAAAGCAGGCTGCCCGTAGTCCACACTGGTTGGATTCACTTCCAAATGAGAGACTAATGCTGAGAAAAATAATGTAGATAGTGTCTTTGTTTTTGTTGTTTGAGAAATTGTATGTATTTCTCGTGCTCACCAGATGTGAGAGAGGAGCGAACGCAAGAGGTTTGGTACAGAGAGGGCAGGGTGAAGGTTTGGCACTCTCTACCCTGTGCCCAGTGCAGCAGAAATAAACACTAGCATGTCTAACTGGGGACCCTGATTTAGTCACTCTATAAAACTTGGTGAGGAGGGGAAGGACTTTAGTGTCTTCCAATCACATGGCAAGTAGATGACAAACACTGATCCTGCTGCAATTTTCTTTGCAATTGAAATCAATATGTTGAGATGAAGTTAGGAAGTGATACTGTTTTTGCAGAGGGAGCTGGAGGCAGCACAAGTTTATTGGCATTTAGTCTATACTGTAGTCTACAACATAGACTTAACAAACAAGCAACCAATCACCTATAACCAAGAATCCCTTTCTCCCAATAGAACCCTTACTTCCATGCATTAATTAATTTCATAATCACTAACACTCTCTTCATTACTCCATAAATTTTATGGTCAAAGGAGCAAGAGGAGCAGGAGGAGAAAGAGGAGGAAGAGGAAAAGGAGGAAGAGGAAAAGGAGGAAGAGGAAAAGGAGGAAGAGGAAAAGGAGGAGGAGGAGGAGGAGGAGGAGGAGAAGAAGAAGAAGAAGAAGAAGAAGAAGAAGAAGAAGAAGAAGAAGAAGAAGAAGAAGAAGAAGAAGAAGAAGTTGTCAAGAGTCAAGCAGCAATAAATAGTAGAATCCGGATTTTAACCACATGATGACAATAGTAATTATTATTATTGTTGTTGCGAGGTTTCATTCAACACTTACTATGAACACTGTTAGCATTTTATTACATTACTACAATTAATCCTCACAGCAAACCCAAGAGGGTAGGTACTTTATTATTAGATTTATTTTAAAAGAACCTGAAGGCTTGGCAATGCTAAATCATTTCTGTAAGGTCACACAACCACAGGGTCTAATTCAGAATTTGAACCCATGTCTATTTGACTGGGGCGATAATTCCTCTTTAAAAAAAAAAAAAAAAGCTATGATTTCTAGCCTTCAACTATCACACAACAGAGACACATGGCTAGCTTTTTCCAGGGTCATTACTAAGCTGTCTGCCTCTGTTGGGGCTATCCACCCATTTACCCACCCACCCACCAACCCATTAGCATCCAAGAAAAGATAAATGATGAAGACCAGAATATCACCAAGGCCTGGCAATATGAAGTGCATCTGTCAAAGGCTCCAGAGAGATCCATTCAAATTGGCCAGGGAGGCCCCAAGACAATAGAGGAAAGAATGATGTAATTTGAAAGAAACATGAGGAAACTCCCATCATAATTTTCAGCCCCTAACTATTTCTGCCTTGCCCTTCAACAAGATATATGTCCGCCCTCAAGCATTTGGAACCAACTAAGGCCCTGATTTCAGGGTTGTGATGGGTGGAAGAAAGGGTAAAGAAACTTCCCGAGCTACTGGGAAAAACTAGGAGCGACCAGGAAGGCAGAGTGTCAGAGAGAATGCCAGAGAAAAAGTGAGAAGAACCTTTCAAAGGAAAAAGTGATGTGTCCTAGGAGGGTGGAAGCCAAAAGGCTTGGCAATTATGCTAAGAGGGCATTTTTAGTGGCCCTTTGTATACTAGGGGAGCCTGTTCACAGCCTGTGTGCTGAAGACACTGAAGAGCCCGCTATGGAACAAGATGGAACAACAGCAGCTGACAAGCAATAAACTGCCAGCTAGCAGCTTCACAAGGAGCCTGGCAGGCTGACAGGCATGCAGGCACCCTCTCCCCTCAGATGCAGCTGCTGAGCAGGACCTGCCATGACACTAGCGTCAGGCTACCCTATTAACAAGTGTCCCTGTCCTCCCAATTTGCCAGGGAAACATCCAGTCACAGGGGAGTGGTCCTTGTGTCAGAACTGGGTGCTATAGCGGTGCTTCAGTGACTAAGAGGGAGTGTCACTATTCCTACCTCCTTTCTGACACAACTGAAACCCAGGTTTCTCTGCTGCTGCCAAGATGGTTAGTCCCTTCCCTCAGCCTCACCTGCCTCTGCCAATTTCATTCACAGAAGCAGCATTGGAGTGACGGGGATTCTACACACACACACACACACACACACACCCCTCCTCAAGAAGAACCTTCCTCTAAAGGTCCTGAGTAATGTCCTCCCCTACATAGCTCCTCTGGTTCTGATATATCTCCCTCCCTCTCATTAAAAAAATTGATTTTTTATGTGAGTATACAAGTTGTGTGTGTTTGTGTGTGTGTTTGTCTATACACACATACCCGCACATTCAGATGTGTGTACATGTAGAGGCCAAGGGTTGACATTCGATACCTTCAATTGGTCACCCCTTATTTATCGGGATAGGGTTATTGGGATAGGCCCCAGATAGCCTAGAATTTGCCAAGTAGACCGAGTTGGCTTCAAACTGGAGATATCTACGTGAGCCTACCTCCAGAGTACATGTTGGGTATCCATCTGCCTTACTTTTAAAATGTTTTATTACATTTTATTTATGTGTGCCTCAGGAAGTGAGGAGTGAGGAGTTCAGAGAACAACTTGTAGTCAGTCCTCTTCTACTGTGTAGGTCTGGGTGAACTAAACTCAGGTCGTCTGGTTTGGCAGTTAAGCCCCTTTACCCACAGAGCCATCTTGACAGCCCACTTGTCGTACTTTTTGTTGAGATAGGGTCTCTCCCTAACCCTTGAGCTCACCAATTTGCTCAGGTTGATTGGCTAATGAGCTCCGGTGCCACACCCACCTCTGGATCCTTCCCCTTTGGCACTGGGGTTACAAATACTTTCATGCTGTGCTCGCAAATACTCATGTTCTCCTGCCTGCGTGACAAGCTTTCTAGCGACTGAGGTGCCTCTTGAGCACCTTCCTTTTTGAGACAGGATAGCTGTCTCAAACAGCTGTCTGAAACTAGCTGAGGCTGGTTTCAAATTCCCCACATAGTTCAGATTGGTCTCAAACCCAAGATCCTTCCACCTAGGCCTTCTAAGCGTCAGGTTGATTGGCATACACCATCACAGACAGCTATCTGGGCCATGTGTGTTTTCTGAAATCACTCTCCAACCTAAATCAAAGTGTAGCTCTGCCAGACTCCCATTTGATGAACAAGTCCGAATTTTCTCAGGTAAACACACAGAAAGTAATTGGTAGTGTCTATTAATCTTTCAACCAATCAAACACAATATTCTTAACCATCAAATAAATTGAGTCTCTGGAAGTAAAGGCCCAGATGCCAAAGAGCACAAGCTTTCTTTGAAGTCTCACACTTGGCTCTGAACACAAGTGAAATTTGACATTCTGCTCTGTTGTAGTCGAGTTCAATTTCCCATGACAGTATCACATATCTCCAAAATCAGTGCATAAGTTGAAGCTCTAGATAAGATGTACAGCATGTGCAGAGTCAGGTGATCTTGTGGTTCTGCATTAGCTCATAAGAGGTACAGAGGTTCTCATCTGAGAAGTGCTTAGGGATTGTGTCATCCTGGAATCTCTTTGCCTCTTGCTTGGTTGTTTCTGTGGAAGACATTGATACCCTGAAAGAATCACTGGAAGAGTTTGCTGTGTGGGCATGTGTGGCTGTGGCCGAGGAGCCTGTCTTCTTGTCAGGCTTCATTTCCCCCACAGGACTCTCAGCAGAGCTGGCTCTAGTCCTGGGTCCTAGAGGGAATGGGCAGCCAGATCCGTAGTGTGACGCCAGCTTTCCCCTTACTCAAATTCACCTGCCCTCCAGCTGTGTGAGCTGGAAATTCTCTTTTGGGTTAAGGCCCAGTCTCCAGAAGGTCCTGGTAAATTGCACATGTTATCTGAAACGGACAGCACATTAAGTCATTAGCGCCCATTAATGCACTTGCCTGAATAAATCTATCAGATTGCCTGTCACCTCTCAGACGGCAGAGCTGTGAGGGAATGAGACACTGACCAGGGATGCTTCACTGGGGTTCTGAAGGGTGGCTGGGCTCTAGTGTGGTGCTTCACCAGTGATTGGTCCTAACCCAGCTGCATCAGAATCACCCCAATAGCTGTGAAAAGAAAGGCTGATTCCTGGGCCCCACTGATAAAGCTTTGGACTTTATATTGTGCCCCTGTGCTTGGGAAACACCTGCTTCAGTGCATAGCCAAAGCAGGCCTGCAGAGAGAAATGCTGTGATGGAAGGCACAGAGCCAGGACCAGGAGAACCTAGTGGATGCTGCTCTGAAATGTTCCTTTATCTCCCTCCTTTTCTCCTTCCTCTCCCCCTCTTTCCCTTCATCCCTTCTTCCCTCTTTTCTTCCTCCTCCCCTGTTTCTCCCTCTTCTTCCTCCTCTTCCATCTCCATCTCTTCAACCCCTTGCCTTTTTGCATCTGGGGGAAGAGAGAGAGAGAGAGAGAGAGAGAGAGAGAGAGAGAGCTACTGAGGTGCTGCTTCATTGTCATCTCCCTCTTTCAGGCAGAGGGAGCCTCACAGATATGCTAGTGGCTAGGAAGGCCTTAGAGTGAACGCTAGATTGACAGGATCTAGGGAATTGCCCACCCTTCCCTGTATGCCTTCCCTTTCCCCCCCCTGCTGGCATTGTAGGCATGTTTGCCCTCCTGTAGTTAGGGAGAAAAATACCAATTTAAATGGATGCTGACGGAGCCTGTCAGATGCCAAGTGCTTGCTGCAATTGCTACTGGTCCAGCTCTTCTCCGGGAGAAGAGAGTTCACAAGTGCCAGTGTTGCCAGGAGCTAAGTCCCCCCCCCCCTTGGGAGAATATGTAGGGAGATGTTGTGTGCATGGAAAGGGTATACAGGCAGGGGAGCAGAGGGACTGGGTGCCTCCTATAGGCATTCCATCCTGGGTAGTCAGAAGTGCTTTATTTAATTTTCCTGTACTTGTAGTTCTCCCAGTGTATGTGTGTGTGTGTGTGTGTGTGTGTGTGTGTGTGTGTGTGTGTGTGTGTGTGTGTGTGTGATGTGTGTGTACATGCACACAAGATAACAGTAATGAAAATATAATGTCTACCTGAAACTTTTCACAGGGCTATAGATACACCTGGGGTTTTGGTTTTTCCTTAAGGAAACCACCACAGAGAGACAAACAGTCTTCAAAAGATCATAAAGAAGGGTGTTAAAATGCACCTTCCTCCACAGCCTCTGAGATCCCGATGGAGCTAACAGATAAATTTTTGCTAACATGCTGGGCAGTGCTAGTGGATCCGTGTGTTAACCTTCCAATAGATGCATCTTGTCCCAAGCTACCTTCTCCCGCTCTTTCTTCAAAGGCAAGAAGCAGTAGGAGGAAGACAAGAGGCTGAGGAGTTTAGGAGCACCTATTCCTACTAAGGCACACTGTCACTAATGTTTTTTTATTTTCTTCTTTTCTCTACCTTTTCTAGACCTCTCTTCCATGTCTGTGACTGCTGTTCCCCAAAGAGGGAAGAACAAAAATCCACACAGGAAGGGAGATTCAGGCTTGGATTATATGTCTTGCTGAACTAAAGCAATTCCCTCCAGCAAGGCTTGACAAGACCATCCTTACTGATAGTAACTTGCTGTGTTTGACTCCTGTAGGCTTTTCATCCTGGGTAGTCAGAAGTACTTTATTTAACTTCCATCAACTGATTAACCTTTCTTCTTGTGACTTCTCATATTATCAACCTACAGAAACCTTGCCAAGCTCATGGAAGGAGGTCTGGAGAGAGAAAAAGATGGAGAGAAGGGGACAGGTGGGAGATGGGGACAGCTACTGAATAACAAGGGCTGAAAAAACACCTTATAACCATTCTGAAGTGATGCACAGACATTTAATGGCATTTCCCTTTCTCCAAAGCCATGGCGTAAAAAATGGGAAAGCCTTCATTAAGGCACTGCAGGCAGACTCTGGTAGTCCAAGAAGGATCCTATTTAGGGGGAAGGCCTAATTATAGTTTCTTTTTCATCTTATCTCCTTCTCTTGTTCATTAAGACCAAAGGACATTTGCTCAGGAAATCAGATCTTGGTTTCAGAAGATTTCATCTGCTCCCACAAATTGAATTTCCCACCTGGAGTCAAATTCTCTATTTATAACAGAGATATCATCTGCCCAGAAATCTGTCCTTTCGTGCGGGCCTAAGCTGGCCGAGATGTGCTTCGAATGATGACAGGTTCCATGGGTTAGGTAGGCTTCAGAGAATAGAGGCTGTGATCACAGCATCAGGAACCTAGACAATACCTTTCCCAGAGATAGCTGGGCCCAGGCTGGCTTTGTCAATGAAGGCCCAACCCTAATCAGTGCTTCGGCACTTTTTTTTTTTTTTGGGGGTGCTACAGTTACAAGATAATGCTTAAGGGCTGGTCTCTTGACCTCCACTGCCAATCCACCATTCTCACACCTACAGATCTTTCCAAAAGCATGATTGGTAGAACGGCACTTCTGCTCCAAAGCCTTTAGTTTCTGCCTCTCATCAACCTGCAGCATAAAATCCAAATGCCTTGATGTCATAGTCACCTCTTGGTGCCTCCTTCTGAGAGCTGCTTGCTCCAGCCAGATGTGACTCCCCATACTTTCCTTGTCTGTACCCTAGATCTTGCTTTTTAGTTTTGTTGTTTCTATGGGCCTAGGACACTTCCCCTTTGCTCCCTGGCTCAGTGTAAGGGGTCCTAAGAATTAGGATGCATAGAGGAAAGAGCATGCTGGAAGTATTAATGCTTTCTCTCTCCCGAGAACCTTGATGTCAGAAAAATTCTTATCTCTAAGTTTGGGTAGTTGGGATTCACAAATCTCTATAGGCATATTTTCTGTTAGTTTATTATTTTTTTCTATTAGCTCTAACACAACTACGATCATGGCAGAGTCAGAGTCAGACTTTCTCACTCTCTGGATTTAGACAAAACTGTTAATAAAATAGTTTTTCAGTTTTTTTAAATCTAGGTTATGTTTTAAAATTTATTTGGGAGGGGTGAGGAAGAGAGGGGAAGGGAGAGAAAGGGGGCATGGGGAGAGGAAGAGGGAAGGGAGGAGGACAGGAAGAGGGAGAAGGAGCAGGGGCACATGTGCCATGGTGTGGTGATCAGAGGATAATTTTCCAGAATTGGTTCTCTCCTTCCACAGCAGATTCCAGGAATCGAACTCAGATCGCCAGGCTTCTGTTTTTGCTTGCTGAGCCATCTCACTTGCCCGGGTATAGTAATGTTTGAAGGTGGCAAATGCTTAGACTCCATGTGCCAGGCCTTGTGCACCTGGGCAGCTCCCTTTCTCTGAGGTACTACTCAGCACTTCTCTCACTGCACCAGACGTTTGGCACAAAGCAGAGAATGAAGTACCTTGTCGCAGCACTGTGTTCTTGGCTTGAGCAGAAATGCATCCTTTTGTGAACACAGCCCTGTCCTTCCTCCGTGGGCATAGAATAAGCTTTAGCATCTGTTTGCTTTCTCCAAGTGCCTTGGGCCTATTCATAAATGTTTCGCTGATGGAGGTAGTTAGGCCCCGGTTTCCTAGCCTAATTTCTTCTAGCTCCCTGCAGCTCTATAGTCTCTATGAGATGCTTTGCTTTTAGCTTTCCTAGCCTCCCTCTCTCCATCTTATCCTCTTGTCCTTCACTCGATGCTCCTAGCACCATCCACTAGCGTCTTCCTTTTATTAATCATTTTGATGGTTCTTCCTTGGACCCTCTTCAGTTTCTCTGAAATTAATCATCCTGGAGGCAGCCAAGAAAAATTTGGGAAGTTGGAGAAGTTTGTCTTTAATATGACCAAGCCCTTTCCTCCAAGGGGTTCAGCATCTTCTCTTGAGCCACATGGCCATCATTTTCAGCTTCTGTTCCCTGAGATTGAACTTCAAGTCAAAAGGCATGTCAATAATGAAGGTAAAAATAGGTGATTGCTCAGCAAGATAATAGGTCTTCTTTAACCCTGAGTGGCTATAAGTGGAGACAAAATGATTATTACAAAATGGTCAGAAATGTAGTTCCCAGGTCTCAAAGGAAAATGGTAGAAATATATTCATTTTAGGTGTGTGTGTGTGTGTGTGTGTGTGTGTGTGTGTGTGTGTGTGTGTGTAGTGTTGAGGGGAGGGAGTATCACTAACTATTCACAGGTCCCCCTGGCACATGAAGTTATTCAGCCACACTCCATGCTGTCCTGGAAAATCTTTTTAACTAGAAGATGGAGGTGGGGTACCCGGTGTCTTCTTTAGGTCTGAATCTCTGTGCAATCACCAGGCAGACATTATTTTCTTTCTTGTCCCTGCCCAAGGAGATTTTAGGTAAAGGGAAGTTAAGCAATGCATCTTTAGCCACTGGTTGTTGGGGGGAACAAAGCCAATATTTTCTTAACACTTCCTGGGTATCCGATCTTTACCATATAGGTTCCATTAAAGAGCTCATTAAGTCCTCATAACTGAATTCATGCTTTGGTATAGATGAGGAAATTGAGGCACAGAGAATCCAAAATAACTTGCCTAAGGTCACCATCTAATAGGTTTCAGAGCTGAAGTTTCAGCTTAGATGTATCTCATGTCAGAGAGCATAAATTGTACTACTAATGTGCTCTGACCCAAGAATTAAAACTGCATTCATAGAGCAAGTCCAGAAACAATGGACTCCTTTTGGTTTCTTTCCTTACACTCATGAGGCATACTTCTGTGCCTTATTTTGTCACCATGTAGTTAGTGATAAGGACATACCCTTACCTTGTCTAGGTTTCCTTCATGTCTAATTCAGAGGCAGTGTAAGTCAGGAGATGAGATCATGGACTGGGAAGTCACACTGCCAAGTTCAAACCTCCAGACTCTGCCACTTGACAGCTTTGTGATTGCACAAGATGTGTAGTCTCTTTGTGTCTTAGATTCCTCATTCATAAGTGAAGATAATTAATACTTACAAGAGAACTATGAGAAGAATGAAATGAAGCAATGGAGTATCAGGTTTAGCACACTAGAAAGTTCTTGACGAAGATAAAGGTACCCTGAAGGCCTACTGGTATGTTGTACTCATCTCAACAGTAACCTTCCCATCCCATACTGAACTCAAGCTCCCCCTTTTAAATGCAATTATAGCTTCCTCAAAATTAAAAAAAAAAAAAAAGAACAACTTTGGGCATCAAAGGACATGATCAACAGAGTGGAAAGGCAATGTATAAAATGGGAAAGTGTTTGCAATTAATATCTTGGATAAGGGATTAATTTTCTGAATTTGTAAATGACTTCAATTCAACAAGCAAGTCAACAACACAATTAAAAATGGTCAAAGATTGGATGGACACTTCTCCAAAGAAGGCATACAGATGCCCAAGGGGCACATAAAAAGATGCTCTGTATTACTAATTACTGAGGAAATGCAAATTAAAAGCACAACAAGATACCACTTTGTACCCATTATAGAAGTTACTGTGGAGAAGTAATAAGGAAATAATAAATGTTGGTCAGGCCACGCAGAATCCAGAACTCGTGTGTATACTGCTGCTGCTAGGAAGGTAAATGGTCTCCAACATAAACAAACAAACATGGCTTTACCACACCATATAATGATACCACTTCTGTAATAAATACCCAAAAAAACCTGAAGACAGCATTAGACAGATATTTTTATAACTATTTAAGTAGCAGCTTTATTTAAAAAAGAAGCCAAATATAGAAACAGCTCAAATGACCATCAACTTGTGAATGAGTCAACATAAAGGGATCATTCTCAGCCTCAAAAAGATGGAAGTTCTGACAAATGCTACACCATCAATGGACCTGGAGGACATTATGCTAGGGAAATGAACCAGATGCAAAGGACAAGTACTGTAAATTCTACTAGTATGTGTGTTAGGACACCCTAGAGGAACAAAGCCGATAGAACGAATATATATCTATATATGTACATATATATGTATATATATATATATATATATATATATATATATATATATATATATATCTCAAATGGGAATCTGTTAGACTGGCTTACACGATTACTGTTGGGTACTCCAACAGCAGCTGTCTGTATTGCTTGGTAGGCTGAGAACCAGAAGACGCTCAGTTCTTGAGGCTGGATATAGGAAGCTAGAGGGAACTAGGGTTGAATGCATAGAGATTTAATTGTGCAACATGAAAAGAGATCTGGAGGTGGATGGTGATAGTTGCAGAGCCATGTGAATGTACACATGGCTGTCAACACAAACATGAAAAAGAAGGAATTTTTAGGCTGTACATATTTTTATTACATTTTAAAAGACAAATAATCTAACAGGAATGATGCGCACCTTTAACCTGAGCACTTGGGAGGCAAAGGAAGAGAGACTTCTATGGGTTTGAAGTCAGCCTGGTAAACATTGTAAGTTCTAGGACAGCCACGTGAGTACCTGTCTAAGCTATTTTGTGAAAGCATGCCTCAACAACCAAGGGAGAGGAGGAGGAGGAGGAGTGGGAGGAAGAGAAGGAGGAGGAAGAAGAGGAGAAAGAAAAACAAGTCTATTTGTTCCTTAACTCTGTAAAACATCCAGGCCCTGTACAAGACAATAAACAGGGCAGATAAGGCTCTTGAGCTCACAGAACGTCCATTGATCCAATAAAGAATACAATCTTTTCACATAACCATAAATCCTGGGGGTGGCAAGGAGGAATAAAACAAGCAGGCCATAGTAGTATTCACCTATAATCTCAAAACCTAGAAAGTGGAGGCAGGAAGATCAGACATTCAAGGCCATTTTCAGGTACATAGTGAGTTTTAAATAAGGACCATTCGTTCATCCACTCCTTCCTTCATTTTATATATGTGGTATGTTTTGACTGCCTGCACGTCCCTGCACTCTTTGTATTTCTAATACCCTTAGCATCCAGAAGAGGGCACCAGATCCTCCCGGAATAAAATGCAGTTGTTTGTGCACTGCCCTGTGTGTGTTGGGAATTGAACCTGGGTCCTCTCAAAGAGCAGTTACAGTAATCTTAACCAATGATCCATCACTCCAGTTCCCACATAGTGAGTTTGATGCCAGCTTATGTCATATAAGACTGCCTCAAAACACCAAAAAGATTTTTAAAAAGAAGCAAAATAGTGTGATTAGTTTTGATTGTAGATTTGACATGCTGTTGATTCACCTGGGAAGGGATTCTTAATGAGGAATTGAATAGATTAGGTTGGATTGTGTCTATGCTTATGAGAGATTTTCTTATGTAGGTTAATTGAGATAGAAAAACCCACTCAACAGGGCAGCATCATTTCAAGGCCCTGGACTGAAGCAAAACAAGAGAGCACACATGCATTAACCCACCACTTTCTGATCTTGACTGTAGATGTAATTTGACTAGCTGCTTCAACTTTCTGCCTCCTTCTTGAATTTCCCTTCAATGATGAACTACATGTTGAATTGTGAGCTAACATAAGTCCTTTTTTCCCTAAGTTTCTTTTGTCAGAGTATTTTATCATAGCAACAAGAAATAAAACTCAGGTGTCCAGTTATGGAGAAAATTAATCAATTAAGGGATAGATTTCCAGAGAAGTCATTTTGTGGCTTTATCCTAAATTCTGGATGGAAAAAAGGGAGGACTTAGCTATTTGAGGCTCTGGGGGAGGTCTTTCTGGGTACTAGGAACATAGCTAGAGTAAAAGCCCCCGAAGCTGGTAAATTTAGAACCTTAAGAAGGACTGTGAATGTAATGATGCATTTGGAGAGAGAGACAGGGGCCTAACCCTGGCATGCTACAGTAAGGATTTTGATTCTGGCCAAAATTTATAGCAAATAATTAAAGAGCTTTAAGTAGAGAACAACTGATCCAAATAGACCTGTTTGTTACTATGACTTGTTTGGGAATTAACCTAGAGAAGAGATGTTGCTGGCTCAGGATAAGATAGTGGCAGCAAAGATAAAAAGAAGTGGACAGAGGTCTTATTGATAGACTAGATCAAGAAGTAAGAATAGGGGGCTGGAGAGATGGCTCAGTGGTTAAGAACACTGACTGCTCTTCTAGAGGTCCTAAATTCAACTCCCAGCAACCATATGGTGGCTCACAACCAGTTGTAATGAGATCAGATGGCCGATTCTGGTGTGTCTGAAGAGATCAACAGTGAACTCTTATACATATGATAAATAAATCTTAAAAAAAAAGAAGTAAGGACAACACAAAGGTTGACATTTGCAGTTTTATTGAGCAGGTGGATGATATGTTGTTGGTACTACTTACTAGAGTGGAGGAAAAGTGTGTGACGAGTGCGTTGGATAGTAGAATTAAGTTCGATTCTGGCTCAGGTATATCTGGGATTCTTACAAGGCATCCAAGAGAAGGTACAAAGTAACACAGGTGTGATCATCAACACCACCAAATATTATCTCAGATAATTTTACATTTTATGTATGTGTTTTATAGTTATAGATCCCTGTGTATCCAACAAAAGAGTCAGGAGCCTCCGTATTCCCAAGACATACAGTACCTTATGCCTCCTGAGAGCCAATTTTTCAGTAGGACAAGTGAGTGGGTATTTCTTTGTATCTCTCCTGGCATTTGGAATTTTATCACACAAAGACAGACATTCATGGTAGATCATTACTGGTTATCTGTCTATCAAACTATAATCTATCTATCTATCTATCTATCTATCTATCTATCTATCTATCTATCTCACTGTATTTATTAAATTAACTGACATTAAATGTGGTAGGCCCTGCAGGGGACCTGACATTGCTAATATCTATAAGTCTAGGTTGGGAATCTCTACTAAGTCATTTTGCCTTTCTACATTCAACCTCAGAGGATCCAGTAAAGGAGCTAATGTAATCAATTACTTAAAAGAGGAGCTTGTAATTGGGATAATCAATTATTTCCCGGGACTGGGTGGCATACTGGAGATGAAAAGGACCAAGGGAAATCCATTCTTTTAAAAAAAAAATGTAGCAATAAAAGGCTCACAATGTCCAGAGAAAGATCAAATTAGTTGGGAGAGAAGAGAAGGGCCAGGTATCTGAAACTGGTGGAGGAGTGTCCAAGATGAAAATAACTAGCTACAAGATGCCAGCCAGTCTCTCAACCTGTTTCTCTGTTTCTCTGTCTCTGTCTCTCTCAATTTTTTGAGGATAGATCACAGAATTGAAGCTGGGCTTAAGCTTGTGAGGGGATTCCTGCTTGGCCTTCTTTCTTGAGGAAGAGAAATCAAAGTCTCACCAAGTAGTCCTGACTTCCCTGAAGCTTGCTATGTAGACCAGGCTGGCCTTGAATCTACAGAGAGAGAGAGATCTGTGTCTCTGCCTCTGGGGTGTTGTGATTACAGGCATGAGCTCAGTACACTATTATTGAATTTACACCACTCTGTGAGTCAAGTATTAGTACTATTTTTGTTTTAGAGATGAAAAACGGGTACCAGATGGTAAATGAACTGTGCATGGCTACCTAGCTGGCAAATGGCAGAGCTGGTCTCAGTTCAGAGCATTTACCCTTAAAATCCACTCTACTGCCTCTAGAGATAGGGAAGGAAGACTATATGAAATCATATGCATCCTGGTAACATTATATATACTGAGCAGGATGTATTTATGATATAGAGATATATGTATATATGTAACAACAATTAAAGAAAAGAGTCCATGAATTTGAGAGAAAGCAAGGGGTAGGTCTATGGGAGGGGCTTCAAGGAGGAGAGAGAAGGGGCAATGATGTAATTATAATTTCAAAATGTAAAAATTTATTATGAAAAATAAACTGGGATTATATAAAATGTAGATTCCATTTGAGTGCTTGGTTACCAGCTCAGAAGAAAGGAAACCAGGGTAAGGGTAGGAACTGGGAAGAAACTACTTGGAAGTTAAGATGCCAAAGTTAAGTTTTGATTCACCTAGATATATATGTTAAGCATAATTCACCTGAAAAACAATGTGAAATCAGAAAGGCTCCAAACAAAGGTGTTCAAATAATTAAACAAATAAAGAAGCTCACATCACATTCATATAAATTCATGATCTTAAAAAGTATGGTGTAAAATTACCTTCACCTACATAAGGTGTAATATGAAACATGAGTGAATTTTGTTTTCAGACTTAGGTCCCATTCCCAAGATCCTTCATTATGCAATAAGGAAACATTCAAAAATATATAGAAACCCCAAATCTAAAACACTTTGCATCCTCACACATTTCAGATGAGAGATACTGAATGGGTATTGATGTTGCCCGATGTTGGGACATCTTACTGCTTACAATAAAACAGCTATTGATATTTGGGGATTTAAGAAGGGCATGGAATCCAAGGGCATGTGTTCTCAGGGCTGAGGCTAACCACATCCCTAGAGGTGGTCATGAAGATAGCACAAGCTACCAAACAAGTGACTAGATGTCTACCACCAGGTCTTTTCAGTAACTGTTGAGAGTCAGAATACCATGTCTTGTCTTTGTCTCTGGCTTTGAAAACTGTGTCCAGTGCACAAGGGGCATTCCAAGATCTCCTCACTTGCAAAATCTATGGCTCCGTTGCCTTGCCTTTCCTATGCCCACCAATCTTTCCCTATTCTATTGCACCTGCCAGCTGATCCAAGAGTACACAGCACATTCCTCTCCTCCCCCAGCTTCCTTGGAAGTCTTCTGAGGAAGAGAAAAGCTTCAGTTCTGCATAGTGCCATTCTAAAAGGGAGCACACAAACTCTCGTGTTTCACGTCTTCATTCCAGCAGGATTTCAGACACACTGCAGTTGCCTAGTGATTGGTCACCTCTGGAATCTGGCCAGGGTGAAGTTCCATCACTCAGGAGACAACCTGAACCCATGACACTCTTGCCTCCTTAGAAAGAGACGAAGCATAATTGCAGGTAATAGGTTTGTAGGCCCGCAAAGCAAGGATTGTTCCCACCATGAGCCAACTTCCTCTTATCCACCTCCTCTGTGTCTCCAATATAATTATATAATATTGTTGTTCTACTATGAATTACCTTTGTAACACTACACATCTTAAGAACATACTATACCCTATTATTTCTTTATGGTAAAAACATTGCAAGTCTTTTCTTCTTTTTGATATGTGCACTATATAATTAATCTAGAGTCACCCGTCTTTGTAATAGCACACAGGAACTTCGTGGTCCGATCTAACTGCAATTTAGCACTTTTACCCATTGCTGGCACAAAAGACATCAAGAAAAGCAACTTAAGGAACAAAGGCATTATTTTTGGCTTAGAGGTCCAGGGAAAGTCAATCAAAGAGGGGAACGCATGGCAGCAAGAGGGGCAGCTGGTCACACCGTATAGGTTGGAGTCCTGGGATGAAGAAAGAGGAGAGTTAATGGAGCACAAGTTAGTGAACAAAGGAATTATTTTCCATCTCAGTTAATCTCATCTAGAAACAGCCTCAGAGGTATGCCTAGAAGCTCATCTCTGAGAAGATTCTAGGTCCTATCAAAGTGACAATCAGTATCAGTCACCATGGCACCCATTGATCAACTTGTCCCCATCCCTCCCGTACTCCAGTCTCCTCAGCCTCTGGTAATTTCCATTCTCCCTTCAGTTTCAGACAGATGATTTTTTTTTTTTTTTACATCTAATATGTGTGCACTCACGCGTCTTTCTGCACTTCACTTGATACAATGATCTCCAGTTCTTTATAGGTAGTCACAAAAGATTGCAATTTCATTTTTAATTTGTTCTTGCTTATTATCAATTATGTTATTGTTGTTGTTTTGTAGTGTTGGTGGTCAAACCCAGGACCTTGGGCATTCTGAGTAACCAGGTGCTTTACCTCTGCGCTATACCCTTAGCTCCAGCTATTGTTGTTAATCTTTTGCTGTAACTGATTTTCAGATTGAACTTTATCATATGCATGAGTGTAAAAAGAGAAAAAAAAAGCCATGTATATGATGATTAGTAATGAATGCAACTTCGGTCACCCACCACAGTGTCTAGAATATATTCCCCACTAATCAAAGCAAACCACTGTATCCATTTCATAGAAGCTGAAGGTAGGAAGCTGAGGAAATTGCTTTGTGGATGACAGTGCTGCTCTTCCAGAGCATCAGAGTTTGGTTCCATGTCTAGTGGTTCATAACCACCTGTAACTTTAGCTCCAGGCCATCCTCTGGCTTTCAAGGGCACATCATTGGCACACAGTCTCTTCCCCCCCACACACACATACTCACAAACATAAAAAAATAAAACAAATAGGAAGTGGAATAGAGGGAAGAATACAGACTTAAATAATTCTATGCAATAAAAGTAAAGGAATCAACATTTGACCCAGAAAATCAATTTCTACTAGTATTACTTATAGAAACATTGATTCACTGGGTGTGCTGGTGCACTCCTTTAATGCAAGAACTTGCATGGCAGAGGCGGGCGGGCCTTTGTAAGTTCAATGCTAGCCTGACCTACATAATGGGTTCGAGGCTAACCTGGACTCCATAGTGAAACACTGTCTCAAAAAAGTAAAGAAGTCAAGAGATTCTGTCTAGTCAATAGCACAAAAGATATGGGTATCTCATCAATGGTGTTGCATGCCCATAAGTACATACAATTTTCATATTTTTATTTACTATTTAACAACTGATTTACATTTGAAAGTAACTCGAACAATTATAGCAATACAGTTTAATAAAGGTTCAGTGAATGTAGTCTATCTCCATTTCTGATGAGCAGAAGTGAAGTAATGGATGCAGGCATTGTGAGGTAACATTAGGCCACTACATTATGGTTAGTGAATACACGCACTGTGGTGCTTCAACTGTAGAGCCAGTCACCGAAGTTCTTAAGTGACTGAAGGATAACAGCATGTACCTTGTGATTATGTTGGGAAAAGCAGGATTCACATGTGGGGCAGGATTGGTGCAGGATTGTGCGAAAATCTCACATTCTGCTGAACAGCAAACAACTGAAACCTTATAAATCTTCATTTCTGGAATTTTCCATTTAATATTTTCTGACTGTGTCTAATGGTGAGTAACTGGAACTATGGAAAGAAAAATGACCAAAGACCCTATGGGCGTGGGCAGAACTTTGTGATTACTTTCCTATTGTCAATGTTTATAACATTTACATTCTGTTCTATAACTATGATTATAACTCCCACGCTTTATTTATAGGTTGACTTTAAGAGCTGACAAGCAATAAATAATATTTATATTATTTTGACTTTGCAAATTTAATTCACTGCAGACAGAGATATATTATGATTTGCATGGATTCTACGCACTTTGGTCTTCCTGCCCCTTTCTTATATTAAAAAAGATTTCAAACTGTATTTTATGATTGCATTTTGTATAAAGATAACTATACTAATATTGTATAAAAAGGCTTTGGGGACCTAAAAGTTCATTTTCCACCTATTTTTAAAATAAAACATTTTCATGTTCACAAATGTCATATAATGGGATCATACGTATCCTTCCTTTCATGTGTAATTTTTATTGGCATGATTTTTATATTTTAAAATAGTTTTATTAAGATCCAAGTGGCCAACAATAGACTGCACATATTTAAAGTGAACAAGTTGATAGGTTTTGACATCTGTTCATATGCATGAAACCATCACCATAATCAACATATTGAATCCATCTTATGTCTTCAAAACCTTTCCTTATGTCTCTTTGGAAACAATTCTGTCTCAAACTAATTAAATCACTAATCAGATTTTTGTCACCATAGATTAGAGTTCTTTTGTGTATGGCTTCTTTTAAAATCATAATTTTTATCAGTCATTTATGCTGTTGCATGTATCAGTACTCAATTCCCCCTCTCTCTGTGTTTGTAGGTAATATTCCATGATATGGATACTCCAAAATTTGTTTACCCATTTAATTTCACTACGTCTTGGGTTAATTTCTGATAACTTTAAATAAATATACTGAATACAAACTATGAATATAGGAAGGGGATTATATGTATACCTGGGAAAGGGGTCTCAACAATTTTGGGGGTGAAGCGAATGGAAGAAGAAACCAGAAAGTCAAATATTTTATGTACTTTCTCATAAGTGAAATATGTATACATACATATATGACATGAATAAAGAAGGGTGACTATTCAGGAGCAATGGTGGGGGACGTTAGGTTAATGGAAAGGGAGAAAATGAAGAAAGTGCTGTAAGAGATATGTATAAAAATGTCACCACCATCTGATTATTTTGTTTATTTGTTAAAAAATTAAAATGTTGCCTAGAATTTCCATGTACAAATTTTTGTGTGGACTTCTTTCTCTCTATGAACTGACAAGCTGGGTTGCATGTTAGACATATGTTTACTTTTCTAAAAATTTATTTTTATTTTTGTGTGTACATGTGCGTGTCTGCTGCATGTATGCCAGTACCTGCAGAGGCCAGAAGAGGGCATCAGATTCCCTGGACCTAAGTAATTAGGAGCTGCCTGACATGTGTGCTTGGCAGGGTTAACCACTGAGCAATCTCTCCAGCCCCAATGTTTACTTTTATGACATTGCCAAAGTGCTTTCCAAAGTGGATGTATCCTTTTAAGATCTTACAGCAATGAATCAGACTTCCAATCGTTCCGTATCCTTTCCAAAAGTTGGAGCTCTCATTCGCTTCAATGACTAGTGGCTATGTAGTTGTGCATGGTTGAACTGTTAATTCTCATTTCATGAATGATGAATTTCATGTGATTATGGGCTATTTTACATCTTTAAATTTTTTTTTCTGTAAAGTGGCTCTTCAAAATATTTCAGCTTTCAAATAATTGGCTTGTTTCAATATGTCTTATAAATTCTTTATATATGTCTTTATATATTCTGGATATAAATCCAATATGTAATTTTCAAATGTGGCATGTGTCATAGAGCAAGAATTTTATATTTTATGAAGTCCACTGTGCCATCTTTTTAAATGAATCAAGCTTTGGCCCTGCCTAAGGCCCTTCTCACTTCTCCCCTTCTTTCTTATCCCAATTCTCCATGTTTTAAGCAGAATCCTATGAAAGCTCCCTAGATTCTTGGAGTGCCTGCCCTTTAGAAGCTCTTTTTCTTTCATTACCATCCCTGAGTGTTTGTACTTTTATTTTTTTCTTTTATTGAAAATAGATTCTTTTCTCATACAATATACCCTGATGATAGTTTCCATTCCCTCTCCTCCTCCCAGTTCATCTACACCTCTTGCCCTTCCGGATCTACTTCCTTTCTCTCATTAGAAAAGAACAGGCTTCGAAGAGATAACAAGCAAACACGACAATACAAAATAAAATAAGAGAAAGCAAAAGTTTCCTATAGAAACTGGATACATACAAGCTCTTTTTCGTAAGGGTGAACATGATGGGATCTCCCCCTGACCAGTTAAGTTATAGGGCAGAAGTGAAAGAATTTTACAGATGTTAGTAATGTTCTAAACCAGTTTAAATCAAACAGAAGAGATGCTCTCCTGGGCCTGAGTTGATCAACAGAAGCTCTTTAAAGGGGATGGACTTGCTGAACTTGAACAAAAGGCATGCCAAAGACTGCCTCTGGAGCAGGATACCTTCTTTGTTTCTTTCAGGTGATGTGATCCAACACAAGACCTCATGCACACTGTTACAGTCTAACACGTATTAGAGACTAACAATTGAGCCCTGTCACTAATGTACAAGTAATAATTGCTAAGGTTTTTATTGTCACAACTTTAAGGAATTGAGTTCTGATAATTGTATGAATGAGTATGAAAAGGCCCCAAGGTCCAAATGTCAGTACATCTTGGGAGCATCATGATTCTCAGTCTCTTGAAACTTGGAGTAGAGCACCCTGTTATGCTATACTCAGAGTCCTGAGCTGCAGACAGTATGTGACAGTGAATCATATTAAATCTACTTGTCTTTTGTGGTCATTTGTTAGGCAGAAATAGAAAGCAATACACCTTTGATGATTTTTTTTTCTATTTTGTCAACCACAGTCTTCATTTCTACAAACTTATCATTTAACAAAAAAACCAACTCATACTTTATGTAAGTAATATTTTCATGTGTTTCAGAGATCTAAGGACTATACAAAGGCTTATACTGCAAACTATTGCAAAAGGCCCGAATGTATACTTGCTTTTTATTTTATTTTTTATAGAATTATATTCTTGTTTTACAGATGCAATATATTTTCAAATGTTCCCATGGATACTCTTTGGAATTTTATTTAAATCCAGTTGTGGCTTTCTGGAATAAATCTACTATGTCTTGTTCATTTTGTGATTTCTCTCATGTTCCAGCCTTTCCTTGTGTCTTAGGTTCTTTTGTTTCTTGTCCTTCTGTTTTTTAAAGATTGATTTAATTTATATGCATTGGTTTTGTGCCTCTATGTCTGTGCAAAGATACCAGGAATCCCCTGAAACAGGAGTTACAGACAGTTGTGAGCTTCTATGTGGGTGCTGGGAATTGAACCCGTGTCCTCTGGAAGAGCATCCACTGCTCTTAACCATGTCTCCAGATGCTGCCTCTCCAGCCCCTCTTGTCCGTCTTTTAAAATATCCAGTGGAGAAAGGACAGCATTTTCAACAAATGGTGCTGGCACAACTGGCGGTTATCATGTAGAAGAATGGGAATTGACCCATTCTTATCTCCTTGTACGAAGGTTAAGTCTAAGTGGTTGAAAGATCTCCACATAAAACCAGAGACACTGAAACTTATAGAGGAGAAAGTGGGGAAAAGCCTCGAAGATATGGGCNTGGTTGGAACACATGACTCCCAAGGTAGGAGCTAGAGAAAGTACCCAAGGAGCGGAAGGGATCTTCAACCCTCTGGGTGGAAGAATAACATGAACTAACTAGTTACCCCTGCGCTCATGTCTCTAGCTGCATATATGGAAGAGGATGGCCTAGTTGGCCATCGTTGGGAGGAGAGGCCCCTTGGTCATACAGACTCTATTTGCCCCAGTACAGGGGAACGCCAGGGCCATTACGTGGGAGGGGGTGGGTAGGGGAGCAGGGCGGGGATGCGGGAGGGTAAGGGAAAATTTCTGGATAACATGTGAAATGTAAATGAAGAAAATATCTAATAAAGAGGGAAAAAAAAAAAAAATAAGGCTGCTGAGAAAGGACCGGGACTTGGGTGTATTTTTTGTTATTAACCTTTTAAAGGTGGGGGTCCAATTATTAAACTGCCAAAAGCTCAATGCATTAAGATTTAGCTGCTTTAATTCTTTCTAAATACTCAGCTCAATTTCTGTAATACAGAAATCCTTTGGTTTCAAACTGACAAATATTTGGCTTGCATCTCATCTTCATGTAGGAGCTAAAGGGTTCCCTCTCCTATCTATAGATCTTATAGTTACAGTCCTATTGGCAGCCCACTTCTCTCCTGTACCTTCTGTATGTGTGGTCTGGTTAAGGTTTGACTTGTTTTTATGTTTGTTTATTTATTTACGAATGAGTGTGGATATTTAGAGGAGGAAGCACATGCCATAGCACCTTTGTGGAGGACAGAGGACAATTTTCAGGAGTCAGTGTTCTCTCCTTTCATGTGGGCTCTGGCAATCAAATGAAGTAGTCCAGTTTGGCAGCAAGAGCCTTTATCCGCTGAGCCATCTTGTTGCCCCAGAGCTGCCTCTTGCAGCTGCAGCCCTTCCATATAGAGTTTATGGAGGTCTGTTCCTGCCCTCTGCCTTATTAGTTAGCAAAATGCTCCACATTTTCCCCCTGATTTTAGAAACGTCTTCAGATTTCTTAGGCTCTCCTTTTCCCTTTGTTATTGTGGGTTTATAACTGCATTGTTGTTTTAAAAGAAGTCTCTGACTGGGCGTGGTGGCACACGCCTTTAATCCCAGCACTCAGGAGGCAGAGACAGGCAGATTTCTGAGTTCGAGGCCAGCCTGGTCTATATAATGAGCTCCAGGACAGCCAGGGATACACAGAGAAACCCCGTCTTGACCTGGAACGTGTAGATTGGCATCATCATGGCACTTATCACATGAGCTTTGTTGAGAATTAAATACTTGTGTGGAAATTATATGGCACAATGCCAAGATATATATATATATATATATATATATATATATATATATATATATATATATATATATGAGTTATTATTGTTGTTGTTATTTCTGTGACATGTGGGTGAGGAATAGTTTTGGACACAATATTACTCTTAATTTTTAATGCAATATTGCAATTAATTCTCTGAGAATTTCATATATGCAACCAATATATTTCAATTATATTTCCCCACACATACTCTTCCCTCTAATTTCTCAAAAGCCTACTCACCATCTTCCACCACCTCCCACCTTATGACCTCTTTTGTTTTTCTTTTTTATAGCCCAGTGAGTCCAACTTGTACTGCCCATATATTCAATCATAGATATGTAGGGTCATTCCCTGGAGTGTGGCTGACCTACCAGGACCTACAAGTCTAAAGAAAACAGTCTCCTCCTCCATTGGTATCCTCCCATTGCCAATAGCTTCCTAGCTAAGGCAGGGGAGAATCTTTTCATTAATGTCCCTGAAAAGCATGCCAGGCAGGTGAGTGACCACTGTAGTGGACAGGAAGTCAAGCTTGGTTTGAGTTTTAACTCTTTTTGCTCCTGAAAACGATGGAAATGGATGTTTGGAGAAGCTGCTACCTCAATGGGGCAAGCATAGGAATGGAAGCAATTAAGCAAAACTGCAGCAACAAGACCCTCAATTTTCCCTTGCAGCTAACTTGGGAGCCAGCTGTGCTGACAGACAGAAGGTGGTCATCATTTGCTGTTGCTGCAGCTGTAAGATCCAACAGAGGCCAGAACGAAGGCAAAGATGATCATTACAAAGGGTTCAGAGTTGCCAGTGACCCAAGCAAACTATAGAGATTGGAGAGTCAAGCCAGAAGTTAAATAGACAGAGATCAGATTTGTTTCTATTCAGGGAGTTGAAAATCTTCTCACTAGGAGCTTATTTTCATCACTGTTCATTAGGATCCTTCATTTCCTCCCATGTGCGTTTGAGCACGGCATTTGATGATGCTCATGTCTTCTTTGACAGAAGTCTGGAAGACCGGCCACTTACATCTTCTCTTCCCCTCTGGGAGAGACAGCTACTGGAGGACGGGACTAATTGCAAATGCATTAGAAGCAGGTTTAACTTAGTAGGTTTCATAAATTCTTAAGTAGATTTGCCAAATTGCAATCCTGTCCAATGAGACATTTCTAGCAAGCTTAGTATACTGCCTAAAAGCACACAATTACTTGGAGGTTGGTGTTATTTTACTGGAGATGGGCGCCTACACTGATCTCAAACTTAAATTCCAGTCACATCTTCCTCATATAACTATAGGCATTGCCACCATGCCCACTGAATTTTGTGTCTTCAGAATTAAAATGGTGTTTAGTATCAGGGTCCTGAGTGTATTACAAGCCAGAAGAGATTAGGGCTAATTTTCTTATTCAATCAATAAAGCTATCTAGTCACCTTCCCCAAAGAGATGGAAGGGACAAAAAGCAGAGGAACTTAACTTGGCCTGTGGAGGGTTGGGGGGAGGGGGCAGAGGGAGAGACAGAGACAGAGACAGAAAGAGAGAAATCTCAGTCTGTACATAAAACTAGTGTGATTTTTCAAGGTCTCCTACTGTGTGTAAAACAGTCCATAACTCTAGATTTTCAAGAAGGTAGTGACAAAAATCATTGCTCTCTTCCCTCATTTACTTGGTCACTTGAAGATCAAAGGGAAACAGAATAAAGCCAGGTAGTGGCAGAGATCACTCAGAAAGAAATTTATATCTGTATCAAACCGTAGGAGGCTCCTTTCCTTCCCAGTACTTTTCCAGCAGCACATAGTAGAGCTGAGAAGGGGTCCCAAACTTGACTTTAGGGCTACAAGTCCACTCCATACCCATTGTATTTCTCAGAACCATCCTCTTCTCTACCTCAGTCTTTATTCATGATTACACGTATCCCTGCCTTACCAAACTCTGCAGCATTGTTGAGAGTATGGGATGGGCAGCCATGGAAGTGGTCCAAATCATCGAGAGTCCATTAAGTATAAGATGCTTTTGTGTATTAGATGTAATAAGGGTATGATAGCTGGCCTCAATTTGAAACAAGAAAATAAGCAGAAAGCCACTTTAATTTTCTGAAACAGGGCTTCACTGTGCAGCTAAGGCTGACTTTAACCTCCTCTCCCCCTGCTTCTGTATCTCAAGTGCTGAGTTTATAGGAGTTTCCTACACGGCCTGATTAACTTTTGTTTGCAATAAAAATTGTCCTCATTATGAAAACACTATGTAATTATTGGAAATATACAGTGGTGACAAAAACAAAACAACAACAACAACAAAAAAAAACCAACCCTGACTCATCACACTTAATCCCACCCAAACACAGGTAGCTTGAGTGGTTAGGATTTTGGACTATTTCTTTCAGTCTCCTTTCCTTCATGAGGGCAAGAACCATGCCTGTTTGGTTTACTTTTTACAGCACTATGCCAAACACAGAGATCAACCATAAATATTTTTAATCAATTGGTATATGTATCCAAACATGCTTTGTATTCTACTTTATCTGCTTCATCCTGAGAATATTTTTTAGTAGTAACATTCTTTCAAAACATCTTTTAAAATGTTTCCCCTGGATTTCCTCATATCACTGTACCAGCTTTCTATTATGGGATATTTAGATTGCTTCCAGCCTTCCACTATTACAATCAATCAAAGCTGGGATAAATATCCCCAAAGTTCGTGTTGTGTCCGTACATATTTGTTTCTTTTGGATAAATTCCTAGCAGTGGGGTTCTTGGGTAAGCATAGTTGAAAGGTTTCTAATACATACATCATTTTGTCCTCCACAAAAGTTGTACCAATTTATTTACCCACCAGCAATATCGACATTTTCCTTCTAAATGGGCTTGCTTTTGATTTTGACTTTGTCACATCTACCTATATATTTTTTTCTTCCATTGCATTTATGCTAAAGGAAGTCCTCAGGGAAGACCCTTTAAGATGATAAAAGGTCAATTTATATGCAGTTCTTGCTTTTGCAATGCAATGTATTCATGAAAGCTTTATCATAAGATGGTCTCCATACTGGGAAACAGACCAAGCTCATGCATACCCATGGCTGTATTCATCTATCCCAAGGTGATCAGTTTCATCATCAGGAACCAATGAATGTATAGATTAAGACTGCAAGCAGGCGAATTATAGGTGCCCAGAAGGCAGAATTTCAGGATGTGTGGCAAAGAACAGCACTTGCCTTTAAATGGTTCCGACATATCTTGAGTTTTAGGAAATTTTTAGGATAGGTAAACTTTTTTTTTTTTTTCAACTTTTATTAGATATGTTCTTCATTTACATTTCAAGTGTTATCCAGGAAGTTCCCTATATCCTCCCCCCTCCCGGCCCTGCTACCCTACCCACCCGCTTCCACCCCCTGGCCCCGGCGTTCCCCTGTATTGGGGCATATAAAGTCTGCGTAACCAAGGGGCCTCTCTTCCCACTGATGGCCAACTAGGCCATCCTCTTCTATATATGCAGCTAGAGACACGAGCCCAGGGGGTACTAGTTAGTTCCTGGTTATTCTTCCACCTATAGGGTTGAAGACCCCTTTAGCTCCTTGGGAACTNGATCCCTGGCAGCCGCAGTCGTTGGGTCCATCCTTTGGATTGAGCTGCACAAATGCTCCCTTTAACTCTTTCAATGTGTGCATTGTTCTTAATTCTAGGAAGGGGTGATGTGTCCACATTTTGATCTTCCTTCTTCTTGAGTATCATGTGTTTAGTAAATTGTATCTTGGGTAGTCTAGGTTTCTAGGCTAATATCCCCTTTCCAAAGTTTGAAGGACCCTGCTGTATAGGTCTGTTTGATCAGCAGGTGGAAATGAGGGCTAACGAAGCCCCCAAATCAGCCAACTTGAGATGTGCGGCACAATCAATAGTTTGGACAGTTTTGCCCTTGACTCTGACTTCAGGCCCTGGCTGAAAAATCTTGGGTGATTTTTGAAGCTACTTAGATGACTGAATTTTGGAATGAAAAAAAAAAAGTCCAATAAAGCCTTTGGTGGGAAGGGAGGATAATATATTTGGTCAGTGTTGTCCAAAAACACTACCTATGATTTTTTGTTTTTTTTTTCAAGGGCACAGAAGAGAGGTTCCAAAACCAAAGTCTTGTCATTAATCTTCTCTGTGCCTACACCACCAAGCAGATTGCCAAGCAAGCTCTTAGTGTACAATACACATATGTGGAATGGGTTGAATGGATAGTTGCTTTGTTAGTTGGAGCATTTTGTCTAGTTCCTGGTATTTTCTGTGCCTGGCTTTCATCTTTCCGTTCCAACCTTCTCTACCCTATTTCACTTTCTTCCAAGGTCCATAGACTGGATGTCTTCTAACTGTACCCTTGACTAAGACAATGTTCTCTAAGGCCATGTGGATTTGAGGTAACCCCCCCCCCCACACACACACACCTATTTGGTGTGAGAGATATTGGACAAGTTATTTATCATTTCTGAACCTCAGCTTCTCTATCTGTAAAATGAAACTGATAAAGTTTACCTCTTTGGGCTGTTGTGAGCAGGAAATGAAATAATTTATGCAAATTAGCATTGTAATTGGCATGAAATAAGCACTGTGTGGTTGGTAGCTATATTGGTTTCCCTGTGGCTTCTGTAATAAATTGCCACAAGTTTAGTTGCTTAAAATAACAGAATGTATTCTTTCATACTTACTTCTGGAGGCCAGAAATCCAAAATCAGTTTCAGTGGGCTGAAATCAATGCGTTGGCAGGGCTCTACTCCCTCTGGGAACTCCAGGGGATAATCTATTCCTTGCTTCTTCCAGCTTATGGTGGCCTCCAGAATCCTGTGGTTTGTCATTATATCACTATTCTATGCCTCTGTGGTCATTTTCGCCTTTCTTCCTTATGTGTACCTAATTTCCTTTTCATTTGTCTTATAAGGATATACAGATTGTTTTTAAGATGTGCTCAAATAATCCAGGATGATCTACAGTGTACAGCCTAGAATGTCCTATGCTCTTTTGACATTTCTGAGACACAAAGAGTTCAGGGTTCTACCTGTGATTCCCTTTGATCTTGCTGGGGAAGTGCCCCTGTCAGCATTCCCTACTCAGCTAGTCTCCCTATCAGCTAGTGCAGCTACACTCTACCTGGTCCACAGCCTGTGAAATTATTCAAACAAGGCATTCACATCTTTCCACGAGAACCTAGGATCTATCTTACCTATCTTAGGCTTTCTAGTGCTGTGCTCAAACACCAGGTTCATAAATAATTTTTGGAGGAAAGAATTTATTTCATCTTACAACTCTTGGGTCATATAGCTAAGAGAATTCAAGACAGAACACTGGAGGCAGGAACTGAAACAGAAGGCATGAATGAGTGCTGCTTACTGGCTTGCTCTCCATGCCTTGCTCAGCCTGCTTTCTTATACCAACTAGGAATACCTGCCCAGGGGGTAGCACTGCCCTCTGTCACCTGGACAATCATCAATCATTAATCAAGAAACTATCCTACAGGATTGCCTACAGGGCAATGTAGTGAAGGCATTTTCTCAATTAAGCAGTTCTCGTCCCAGATATATCTAGATATATATTTGTGTAAAGGTGACAAAAATTAACCAACTCGTTACCCTTCTCTTGCTGCAGAGCCTGCCTCCCACAGCCTCGTCTGGCTTACTCTGTTTTCAAGTATAACCCTGTATAGCTCTTTGTGTCATGTGGTGTATCTTCTCTCCTTCTGGTTATGAATGTCACTAATAAACTATTGCCCCTTTCATGCACGCAATGTCATGTGTCATTGGGATCATGATTGGTTGTCAACTTGATACACCTGGAAAGAGGAAACCTCAGTTGAGGAATTGCCTCCATCAGATTGGCCTGTGGACATGTGGGTAGGGCATTTTCTTATAGGTGGGCTCTTCGATGGATGGTGGGTGGTATGCCCTCAGTAGGTGGACCTATAAGAAAGTATGAGCAAGCCAGTGGGAGCAGGCCAATAAGTAGCTCTCTTTCCTGGTTTCTGCTTTAAGCTCTTGCCTTAAGCTTTTTTTTTTTTACTTGGTTTCACCTTGGTGGTGGATTATAACTTGTAAGCTGAAATAAACCCTTTCCTCTCCTAAGTTGCTTTTAATTATGGTGTTTATCACAGTAACAGAGAACAAATGAGGACAGTCATGTATTTGTTGATCCCCAAAAACCCAGGCAAGATGTTCTACCCTTACTAACAGGATGAACAGGAAGCAAACAAAAACACTTCCCATTTCAAGCACCTTACTGTAATCCTGTATATACAAGACTCACTCCCCTTTGTTATGGGTGCCAAGGAAAAATACCTATACCATATACCACAGAGAGCAGAGATTAGGATGCAGGTACATGGCAAACATTTTTAGCTTATCAGAGTAGCTGCTATTTTTCAAAGAAAGTTCATATACCTCTTGGCAACTTCAAAGGACTTATTCCTCAATTCAGCATATCTGAGTTCTGATATCTGAGTTCTGTTAAGGAACACTAACAACTTCTTCCTTTTTAGTTTTTAGGCAAATGAGGTAACACTCAAAGAGAGAATTGAAGTTGGGTTTTGTACATCCCTTGTGGTAAGGATACTTCTCATTGCTCAACAAACTTTCACTCTAACTGCTCTTCCACACAAAACTTCACTCTAACTGCTGTGGAATAGCTGGCTATTTCCCCCTTATCCCACGTTTACTTTGATACATGGCTTCTTTGAAAAAATACTATATTTCCCGTCTAGCCAGAAGTGGTTGCAAGGTATAAGCCAATGGGGCGCAAAGTTCAGTCCAGTGGAATGTAAACTTAGGGATACGGGTCAGCGTCTCAGAAACTTCCTTAAGAAAGCAGACAATGTATCTTGTCTGAAACTTGCTATGCCCTATTATGTAGAATGCAGATTTGATGAATGGCACACCACACTACTACCTTGGATCACAAGGAGAAGGTAAATACCATAGGAATGACAGGATATTGTGTTTGATGTAGCCCGGATTCCTGGATATCAGAGGACAGAAACATCAGAAGCTTGACATTTACATGAGAGGAAATAATATGTGTTGTTTAGCCATGCTTATTTTGGGCTTTCTGTCCATAGAAATTGAGCCAGTTCCTAAATAAAACAGATCCTACCTCTCCTCTGCCTACCTTTTCTTCTCTATGTGTCATGGTTTGAATGTGAACTGACCCCCTCAGGCTCACATGTTTGACATTTTGCTGCCAGCTGCTGATACTGTTTTGTGGAGGTCATGGAGGAAGAGGGCACTGTGGGATGGAGTCTTAATATTTTATAGCCCATTCTGCTTTCTGTCCTTTCCTGGCATCCTGATCCATTGTGAGCCAGAGGTGTCATGTTCCTGCTGTCATGCCATCCCTGGCTCAATGGACTGGACTTTCTGACTGTGATCCAAAACCAACCCTTCCTCCATTTGGTCTTAGTTCATAGTAATTAAAAAGTGATGAATACCCCTTTACCCCCTCTTCTTATGGTGGTTAGTTTTGTTGGAGGAACACTGCCTCCAAATATAATAGACCTTTCTCAGTATCAAGTATGATTTTTCACAGCCACATGGCTTTATTAGACAACTCAGTTATTTGGTACCTCATCCCAATGACCTTGCTCTCTGCGCCACTTTAAGTACCATGACTTTTCTGTTTCCCAAATTACTAATTCAAATAGCCTACTTTAAAAGTTGTTCTTGTTTATTTACTCAACTCTTTCGATTGTGACCCTATTTTTTAAAATAGTATTTTTAAGGACCCCATTATATTCTTTTCATTTATGATGTGTAGTTCTAGGAATGGGACCCAGGGCCTTAGGGGTGCTACCACCAAGCCACAGCCCTAGCCCCGCCCTTCCCTGTCCTGCCCTGCCCTCTCCTCCCCTCCACTCCCCTCGCCTTCTCACTTAGCTTATATTACATGATTCATCATCTCAATATCTTGTCATTATCTACAACTCTTATTTTGCTCTGAATGCATCTAATAAAATTCCAATTATAGATTATTTATTTATTTATTTATTTATTTATTTATTTATTTATATGGTTTCACTATGCATCCAAGGCTGGCCTCAAAATTGGGGTCCTTTTCCTTCTGTCTCCTGACTGGTTAGATTACATATGTGCACGTGAACATCTAGCTTTTCAGTCAAAGGACCTGTATACCAAGAAAGAGTGCCGTTATTATAAATTTCTGATAATTGAGCATATCAGGTATGTATAGCACACCAAAAACCTATTATTTGATAGAACCCACTAAAATTGAGTAGGAAAATAAAAGTAACTAAGTTCATGAGAATAAACTGAGCAGAAAAGCAGACCACAGAGGGTAAGAAATGTGAATAAATATTTGGAAGATGAAAAACAGATTAAAAAGCAGACCCAAAAGGACAAAAACCAAAACCATGCATAGGGTAATACCAAAGAGAATCAAAGCAATATACCTGTAGAAGCCTTGGAAAGCTCATGAATTTGAGCACAGTTGGGAAAAGAGTAGAATTGAAAAGTTTTGCTTTGTTTTGTTTCCCCACAAGCTTGTATGAGAAAGAGCTATGCTCTGGATTTCTTTCCCTCATCCTGGCAACACACAGAAGATTCATTTTATGGAGAAATTGAACCAGGAAGACTTTGGGATGGAGAATACTACACACGGAGGCAAGCACCATCGAAAACTACTCAATTAAGTAACTAAGTCGTCAGTGTTGAGACCTAGTAATTGTTGTACTCCAAAGGAATATAATAGGATCCTTGAAAATACTATTTTAAAAATAGGGTCACAATCTAAATAGTTGGGTAAATAAACAAAAACAACTTTTAAAGTAGGCTATTTGAATTAGTAATTTGGGAAACAGAAAAGTCTTGGTACTTAAAGTGGCTCAGAGAGCAAGGTCATTGGGATGAGTTACCAAATGTTAGCTTTATGCAGAATTGTCAGGCAAGGGACCAAAAGGTTGTTTTCTAAAGAAACCCAATAATCCAGAGAAGAGAGGCCCTTACTTTCATCTTAGTGCAGGACAAAAATGGCCAGTACAAGCTAGAACCGGAGAAAGTGATCTCAGGACTCAATGAGAAGCTCTATAATAATTATTCTATGACCTTTACAATTAAAAACTCTCACTGTTAGGTATAAATGTATAAGGACATGAGATAATGAAATAGTAAGGCAGATATTTATTTAGTGCATGAATCATGTAATATAAGCTAAGTGAGAAGGCGAGGGGAGTGTAGGGGAGGAGAGGGCAGGACAGGGAAGGGCTGTAGCTTGGTGGTAGAATATTTACTTATCACCCCTAAGGCCCTGGGTCCCATTCCTAGAACTACACACCATAAATGAAAGGAATATAATGGGGTCCTTGAAAATATTATTTTAAAAATAGGGTCACAATCGAGTGGTATTGAAGCCGTTAGGGGCTTTCAGAATTATGTGTGTGTGTGTTTTAATTTAAGTAATTTGAACAGCTCTTTTCTTCTTGTGATATAGTATAATTTACAATACAAAGCAAGCCTCCTTTCTATGCCTTGACATGGAAATTGTCAGTCCTTTCCAAGCCCAGAGGAGCTTCCAGCGTCTCATCTTTTGTACTTTCAATCTTGTGAAACATCGGAGAGTTCTTTCACTATGATATTTTTTCCCCAGCCTCAGTTCTGCTGGAGGTATCTTCGTTCTTTTTGTTACAACCATTTCCCTCATTTATGTTGATAAATTCATCTTCAAGTCATTTCTCTGGCCGCTTTTCTTGAAATTTTCCTTTCCTGTCACTCGATGGTCCTTTATCTTTTCTTCATCTAAGTTATGGATGCCCAGCCATCAACATCCACCTTAGCTAATCCTTGAAATCTAGGTGCAGATTTTACAGCAGGAGCCTTACCTATGTGAGTAGCTTCACCATACAGAGCAGCATTAATCAAATCATGCAGACTTCTAAAATGATTAAAGCAGGCTTTACTGGAAATAACTTCACTGCCTTGGCCTGAACGGTAGCCAGAATGATTGGAATATTTTATTATTATTATTATTATTATTATTATTATTATTATTATTATTATTATTATAGTCTTCAATTCAAACTAGAGGAAAACACGGCATCTCAACCACAAGAAGCTTTCTGTCTCTGGTACAATTTTAGCTAAAGATGCCTGTGCAAGTTTATCTCATTTTTGGTAGCATTCATTGAACTTTTCAAAATTATTCACACCACAGCTTCATGCAGGCCCCATCTATCTTAGCTTTGCTGTTGCCATTTTCAAATTACATCCAATTTTACTTCAGGCATTTTTACTTTCTAAGTCTTTGCCTGCTTTTATCTTTGTTAGCCAATTCCCTCTTTGGCTTACCCATTTTTTTTTAAACAAAAAAAAATATCATGAGGATTTTTCACTGGAGATAAATAAGAGCAAACTAGAGCAATGCTTTGTGGTCTGTGAGTCAACTAAATAAGAGGAGTATAGCAACCAACAGACTTTGAAAGAGGTGACAGGGTCTCCATGCACACCTGTCATTTATAATACATAATGATTTATGGGCTGATGAGCCAGCAGCATTTTCACTTAACGCAATTACTCTCAGTTATAATACCGTGATGACTGAAATCTGAACTGTGTTGCTGGGAGACTAGTGGTAACTGAAATCTTTGTACAGTCAAGATCACCTCCCTTGACGATTGCCATTCACCCAATGAAACATCTGGCTTTCTGCCCATTGCTTGCACTAAAGCCTGCCACTTAATAAGCCTTAAAAGACCTTCCATTAAAAATTTAGATAGAAACCTGGCAGGGTAGAACATGCCTACAATACAAGCACTTAAAAGGCAGAGACAGAAAGATCATGAGTTCAAAGCTATTCTAGGCTATGTAGTCTCAAAAAATTAAAAGTGCAAATTAAATCAGGCTCTCTAGTCCCTAGAAGAAAACCTCAAACATGAAAGCAAGAAACCAGACAGACAGACAGACAGACAGACAGACAGACAGACACACACACACACACACGCACACGCACACGCACGCAGAGAGAGAGGGGGAGAGAGAGAGAGAGAGAGAGAGAGAGAGAGAAGTGGGGAGGGATAGGGAGAATAGACTCCAAGGAAACAGATAATACAGAGAACAGAAAAATATAAACCCAGATAATTAATATCCTTAGAGAGGTAGTGTGTTTTATCCAAGGAACAGAAATAGGACTATTAAAAAGAAACAGAGAACAAGAGATAGCTATTAGAAATTAAAAATAGTATAAACTGATTATAAAGCATCACTGGTAGTTTTGTAATAGAAAGACTCTTACCTCAAAAACTAAAGCAAAGATTGTAATTGAAAATTGGAGAGAATAAAAACAAAAAAAGGAATCAATTCAGAAGGCCAAATTTAATCAATAAACGTTATAAGAAGTGAGAAGAGAGAAAGTGGGTAGCAGATTTAAAAATAAATAGCGTCAAGTTCCCAGAAATGAAGGAGATGAGTATCTAGATCGTAACTTCCAGCAACTGCCCAGTTCTGTTAATGAAAAAAGTCTCACCAATGGCAAATTATCAGGACAACTTAGAACACTGTAGATGACAAAAATATATTAAAAGCTTTCAGAAAGGAAAAATCAGGTCATAGAGGTTTACAAGACTAAAAAGGTATATTAGAACAGGTATATTAGAAGTTAGAAAACAAGAGAATATATAGTTTTAAAAATCTGAGTTTAAGTTATTTGTTCTTTTTTTGAGAGAGTGCCCTGCTATGTAGCTGAAGCCAGCTTTGAACTCATGGTCTTCCTGCTCCATTTCCTTAAGTGTTGAAATTCCAAGTTCATGCTATCCCACCGGAGATGGGAAGATTTTTAAGTAAGACATTTATATTTAGTAAAGGTGTTAATCAAGATTTAGGAATAAATGGTTTTTTTTATATGCAAAGTCTAGTCTAAATAAACTTCCCTCCTATGGATAATCTCTTAGGAAACCACCTTGTGGAGGTGCTCAAAAAGCTAAAAGAGTTTGGACCCAGGCAATAGGAGATGCTTCATATAGAAAGATAACAGGAAGCAGTAATTGAATAGTTGTGCTGGGGTCTTAGTCGTTAATTACTCCAGAATGGAGGAAGAAGATGGAGACCTGCGTGACAGTTACCACCATTCAGACAATGGAATAAACAGGGTTCCTCGTGTCTTTGGATAAAATGACCAGCAGTGGCAGTAGGCTATTTTCTTTTTCCTGAGTTGGGGCTGAGCACACATCAGGCAAATGCTCTACCACGATTCTATGTCCCCAGCCCTAGTTTTACATTTTGTTTTGAGACAAGAACTCATTGTATAGCTCAGACTGGCCTGATAATTATGGTGATCCTGCTGTCCCAGACTGCCAAGTAGCTGGAATTATGGGTCTGTGCCATCAAGTCTTGTTAATGAAGGGGATTTAAGAAATATTTGTTATAGGTATGTTGGAAATCAAGAAAAAATATTTTTTTTTTACAAAGTATAGTTAGTTTAGGGAGAATAAAGGGATATAGAAGAAGGGAAATAATACTATATAATTTTGCTGGTAGTAAAAGATTCTGACAGACATCAAAATGTAAAGTGTGGAAGGGAAGTTCAGGAGGTCTTAAACCTACAAAAAGAACTACAGGCAACTAAGGAATACTGAGAATGGGAGCAGCAGCCTTCCCCAGGGAAGAGCACAGCAAGGGTTTATCCAATACCAAATGGTTAGTCTTGGAAATATATATACTAGTGACATTATATGTACTGAGCAGATTGTATTTATGTATTTATAAACACACAGACACATACAGACACACAGACAGACAGATACACAAACACACATACCACAATTAATGATGAAAGAGCCTATGAATTTCATGGTAGTGTTTTGAGGTAAGGAACAGAAGGGAGGAATGATGTTATTATGTTTCAATATAAAAAAATTACTTTTTTTTTTTTTACAATGTGAACTGTAATGGTGCTCCAATTATTGCAACAATGGAGGGTACGAGGTGAGTTCATGTGTGTGAATGCTGGCCTTACAATTTTGACAATCTGACTGCTGTTGTAATTTCCTAAAATACAACTGTCCTTTCTATTGGGTCTTTCAGATTGCAAACACTTCAAGCCCTCTCTTATTAAGAAAATTAAATACAAAGCAAAAATAAAATGAACCAACCACCAAGCCAAACAAAATACATTTCTCCAGCTTATCAACACCTGAGCTAATTGTCTCATCTCTGTCCTACTCCTTATTAGGATCTAATGTCTTAAAAGAATAAGATAGTTTGTATTTACTCCATGTATTTTCTCTGGCCAAACCTAATTCCTCTGCAAAATAAGGTAGCTTGGCAAGGTTTCAGGGCACAAGATCTATATACATAAAATCAATTATATTCCTATAAGATATCTACTTTCTGAGAGATGATCTAAAGATTCAATATAATCCTAACCAAATTTCAGTACAGATTGTGTGTGTGTGTGTGTGTGTGTATATATATATATATATATATATATATATATATATGAAAGTCTCAAAGAACTAGAATATGAAAATAATTTTTAAAAATAAAAAATAATTTTTGAAACAGAAAATTTTGAGTATTAATACTGATGCCAAAGCTTACTAACAAATTATGCTAATCTAGACAGTGTAGTATTATATATGAATATATATATGCATTTAACATACACATTCAAGTTATTTTTGAAACAGCTGACTATCCAAACTGAACCCATTTCACTATCTCACAGTATACCAGAAATGGATCATACATCTAAAAAGAAAAGCCTAAACTTCAAAAGCTTCTATAAGAAACACCATGACTAGAGATGGTTCAGCAGTTAAGAGCTCTCGCTGCTCTTGCAGAGGACTAGAGTTCAATTCTCAACACCCACATGTTAACTCACAACCATCTCAACATCCAGTTCCAGAGCAATGGACACCCTCTTTTGACATCTGTGGATATCTGGCACATCCATGGAGCACATATACACACACAGGTAAAACAGTGTATACATAAAATACATACATACATACATACATACATACATACATACATACATACATACACACACACACACTCATACACATATTTATTTAAAGAACCTAATAGGGCAGGTTGGGGAGATAGTTCAGGAGCAAAGAGTGCAAAGAGAACCTGAGTTTGCTCACTAGTATGCACATCAGAGAGCTCATAATTGCCTGTAACTCTCACTTCAGGGGGTCAGTACTTATACACACATGCACATGTCACCTGTCCACACAAACACAACTTTGTACCTCTAATGAAAAATCAAAAATAAACATAGTATCAGGAATTTTTTGTGACCTTGCAACAGGTAGGAGATTTTTTGGATATAAAAAGCATGGATGATCCAAGAAATTGAAGTCATACTTTATCAGAATTTTTGTCCTTTAAAAGATACAACTATGGAAATATTAGAGAAATGGATCTGGAAAAAATTAGGGGGAGGGCCAAGGGGCAGATGTGATCAAGGCACATTGTATGGAATTCTGAAATGATTAATAAAACTGTATTAACAATGAAAATACACAGAAAGTTCAGATAGGTACCAGGTCTGCAATGTCAGCACTTAGGAGGTTGAGGCACAAAGTTTATGTCCAGACTTGGGCTACATAGCAAGACCCTGCTTAAGAAACCGAACAAAGAAAGAATGAAAAGAAAAGAAGGCCACAGACCTAGAGAAAATATTCATTATATATATATATATATATATATATATATATCAGATAAGGGAGCCAGATCACCTAAATACATTTATAGATCAACGATTTAAAAAGGAACCTTGTAGGCACTGCTGGTGAAAAGTGTAAATTAGTGCAGCTTCAATGGAAATCAATATGGAGGTTATTAAATGCTAAATGTAGATAAGTTACATGATCTAGCTATATCAGTCCTGAATAATGTATCTAAAGGAATGTATGTCAGCATACATAAGAGATACGTGCCTATCAAAGTGCACTGTGGCACTATTTACAATAGCTAAGATATAGAAGCAGCCTACAGGTCTGCCAATGGTTGAATGGATAAAGAAACTGTAATGTGTCTATATATGAGGAATATTCAGCAACAATGAAAGAGTAAAATCATGTTACATGTTAAAAATGGGTGGAATTTAGATCATCAAGTTAAGCAAAATAAGCAAGACACAGAGAAAACTTTTCTTTCTTAGAAACTAGGGACCCCCCCCCATGAAGATAGTAGAGGATGTAAGATAATGCGGGATGTAAGATAATGCGGGATGTAAGATAATGCTGGATGTAGTTTATTGGTCGGCTACTTGCTGAGCTTTTCTGAGGCTGGAGGTCAAATCTTAGCACTGAAGAAACAAAACCTCAAAATATATTATAGAGCAATTATGAATTAATATTTTTATGTCAAGTGTATTAGTTTATTTTTATCATTGCTGTAATTAAATAACTGACAAGAAGTAACAGGAGTGGAAGGATCAGTTTTGTCTTACAATTTAAGAAAGGATAGAACTCATGAATGTGCGGATGGCATTATAGAAGGAGCCTGAGGTGGATGGTCACATTACATTCACAGTCAGGAAGCAGAAAACAGGAAGTAGGGTTGAGCTATTAAATTTTAAGGCCTGTCCCCCAGTGACTGACTTCCTTCAGCAAGGCTCCACATTGTTTGGGGGCAGGGTTTCTTTGTGTAGCCCTGGCTGTCCTGGAATTTGCTCTGTAGACCAGAATGGCTTCAAACTCACAGAAATCTGCCTGCCTCTGCCTCCCAAGTGCCGAGATTAAAGGCATACACTGCCATTGCCTGGTTTAAGACTCCACATTCTTAAAGGTCTCTCACCCTTCTAAATCGTGCTACCCACTTGAGACCAATTGTTTAATCATAAGAGTCTATAAGAGACATTATGTTCAAACCACACCAACAAATCAAAGATAAACATCCAAGTTATGTATTGGATGACTCTATTCATAAAAAAATGTCTCACCAGAGCTGGTTTTGTCAAAATGTACCAATTTGTCTAAATACATCAACTCTTCCTTTAAAATTGGTGCATTTTAATGTATAATTTATAGTTCCATAAAGTTGATTAAAAGTAAAAACACTATTTTCTGATGATGTATGTGGTCATCTAGAAAATTCAAAATAACATACAGAGTACCTATGAAAATTAATGTGTTTTATCATTGAGTTCTATACATACCTGTTGTATTTCCTTGTGCTAGAATACATACAAAAATCAATTGTAAAACTTCTATCATTATTCTGGGTTGAATTTTGAGATAAGAAATGAATGTAAACTTGGTAAAAATCCAAATATAGCTAGAAGTTTCTTTAACATTATTGTAATATCAGTTTCTCCTCCTCCTCCTCCTCCTCCTTCTTCTTGTTTTTTTTTTTTTTTTGAGGTAATATCTTTTTCTTAATTTTGACAAGAGTTCATGGAAATATAAAAATCTTTTAAACTGTAAAAGCAAGGAAATCAGCCTGAATTTCCTTCTAAAAATTATTCAAAAACTGAAAAAACAGTACTTCAACTGTATGTCTTTGATGGGATCTACACTAAGAGAAAATGAATTAAAAATAAATTAACAACTGCTTGGTTTAATTTTCAATGTATCAGCAAAGATAGTCCTCATTTACCATCTGGCCATGAATTGTATTATTATTTAGGTAATCTTGCAAAAATGTATAGCAGTCAAAACAAAAGCATAATGAAAAATAACATGTGGTAGAATGTTTACTCAGCGTTCTGGAAGCCCTAAGTTCTATGCCAGCACGAAATGAAAGACTGAAACAGGTGTGCTGGTACTGACCTGTAAGCCCAGGTACATCTTTTGGGAGATACAGCCAGGAGGATCAGAAGTTCCAGACTACTCTCTGCTACATAGCAAATTTGGCACCAGCCTGGGATGCATGAGACCCTGTTCTCTAAATAACAGTAACAAGTGCATCTGTTACTTTTCTATTATTGTGATAAAACACCATTATCATGGTAACTTGTGAATAAAATCATCTAACTGGGCTTGCGTTTTCTGAGGAAAGAGTCCATCTTGTCAGGGCAGCATGGTAGCAAGAAGTAGGTGTGTTGGTTGGAGCAGCAGCTGAGACCTCACATCTCAAAACCAAAACAGAAAGCAAGGAGGCAGACTGGGGACAGCCCTTGTCTTTTGAAACCTCGAAGTCCACTCCTTGGTGACACACTTCCTCTAACAAGGCCTCCTAATCCTTCCTAAACTGCCAACACCCGGGGACCAAGTATCCAAATGCTCCAGACATTTTTTTTGGGGGGGGGGACAGTTCATTCAAACCACCAGCACCACAACCATATTTAAGAAGATATTTGATAGAACAATTGATTTGTGTAAAGTGAAGCTTGGCATAAAATCTTGAACAATACAGAATGTGATCTCATGGCCTTTTATCAGAAAGGGGTACTTCCTATTACACAATTCATTCTCTTTTAATGTGAAACCTTTTGTATTCTCTGTTCTTCCTTTATGTCTTTTAAAATATATTGCTCATTTATACCCGAATCTGAAAAAAAAAATTCATCTAAGATAGCTCCGTTTGAGGTTTCACCGATGTAATCAGTTTTGTTCTCATTAGCGTCTGAAGTGCTGTTATCTTTCTTCCAGTCTTTGCATTCAGTTTCATCTAATAATTATAAAACACACCCCTTTGTCAATTTCCTTCTTTTTGTTATTATGGGAGGAAAATTTTTAAAAAATTGATTTTATTAAAAGCTAAGAAGATATTGTAAAACCAAAACAAAACAGCATCTGATGCCTACGAGTGGAATGAAGGCCCCCTAAACAGATAATTCTAAAGCAATTTATGAAAGGACACCTAAATAAATGGGCAGGTTATAAATGTCAGTACTGTAAAGAAGTCATTTGTTATTAATTTGATCTATAGGTTCAAGAGAATCTCAAACTTCAACAGATATATTTTTTCACATATGGAAATTGACAATCCAATTCTCGAATCTGTATGTGTTTTAGTTACTTTTTCCCTTATAACCAAAGAGATATCAAGAATGAACTTACAGTGTGAGAGGTTTAGTTTTTGCTCATGCTTTCAGGGGATATGGTTCATAAAGGTGGCGAAGGCATGGTAACAAGAACATCTGACAGTGGCGACATCTATCACCAGTCAGGAGTCAGAGGGATGAATGTTAGTCCTAATGATGAAGTCCTTTTCATTCATTATTCAGGGTGAAGTCTCCCCTCCTCAATTAAACCCTTCTAGAAACACTCCCAGAGACACACCCAGAAGTGTGATTCCATGGTGATTCTAAATCTACACAACTTGACAATGAAGATTAGCCATCACAATGTGAAGATTAAGAAAATTGAGAAAAGCCAAGACAGTCTTGAAGAAGGTCAAAAGTGACAATACCAGAGATCACGCTCTGTGGATTGAGCCATTAAGATAATATGATATTGACACAGGATATAACAGAGTAGGAACTCTGAAATCAAATCTAAAATATATCAAAGAAGACAATGCAGCTCAGTGAGAGATAAAAGAGAGTCCTTTCAATAACTATAATACTTTTCAGAAAAGTACCACTTGGTTATTTATCCAGGGGAGACTGTATGTTAACTCCTTTTTATACTACATACAAGAATGAACCCCAGGTAGTTTTCAGTTGCAAATGTAAAATGTAAATCAAGAAACCGGTCAGGAAAAGGTTTAGTAGAGTATCTTTACAGGATACTCACACGGAGGGACTCTTAAAACTGGGACAGTCTAAATTAAAAAACATGTTAATAATGAATTCTAACAGGATAAAATAAATATACATGGCTCTATATTGTCGTAGACAAATAATTGAATTAAAACATGCCTGCCTTTGGATCCCTTTCTCCTACCTGGGCTGCCTTGTGTGATCTCAGGGGGACGGGGGGGGGGGGGGGGGGGGGGGGGGGGGGGGGGGGGGGGGGGGGTGGTGGGGGGTGGTGGTGGTGGTGGATGTTTTTAGTACTGATGATGCACCAGGGCAAGTTGTTACCATGGAGATAGAAGGGGAAGGGAGGTTGGGGGAACTGTGTCAGTGGGATGGGGAGAAGAGGGAGGGGCTTTAACCGGGATGTAAAGTGAATAAATACATTTATGACATTTATGAAAAAATAACGAAGAGTTAAAAATAATAATATGTGGGAAGGTATCTTTTTCTTAGAGAATTTCAATAATTAAGTAAGTGATAGCTGAAACACATAATTGTCATAGGCAAACACCACACTAATAATTATGGCAAAGCAAGAAACATTAATGGAGCAAAACTAATGGACAAAAGTTTAAGGAGAGTCAGGGTGGTAGAGTACTCTCAAACTAACTTCCCCAAATATTTAACAATCACAAAGGCTGAAAAGAGTGACTTCATAGTGATGAAACCTAGCAAACATCACATTCACCAATGAGCTAGGTTGTTTTCACCCATAGTAAGGGATTTTATATATATATATATATATATATATATATATATATATATATATATATATATATATATACATACATATAAAATCTCAAGCTACTCAAGAAAATAGATAGGAGGTCTGGAGGAGGTCACTTGAAATCCAAACAAGGGGAAACATTCCCCCCCCCCCCACATACACCAAAAACGTGGAAAAGTGGAAATTTTCACAGACAAACTATATAGAACCACAGAGCTGAAGCACTGAGCTTGAAATTACAACTGGCGGGGAGGGGGCTGGGGATCCCTGAAAGTTCAAGTCCTTCTTCAGCACTTCCTCAGAAGGATAGCAAAAACAGCATGTTATATTAAGTTTGATAGATGACAGATAACAGCGGAAATCATTGTGTAGGGATACAAATTGAGTCACTCACAGTTCATCTGAACTTTGAATCGACACACAGTTTTCATTGATTTTTCTCCCTCATTTTCACCATCCCATTTCCACCTACTTCTAGTACCACCCACATACTAAGCATGATTGACTCATGCACATGAATTAAATCATCATTGTACACAGCTTAACTTTGTCTTTTTCAATAGCATTCCCCTTAATTTGAACATTTCAACTTGAACGTTTCAAACAGCTTCAGTATTTTCTTGTCACTTTGAAATATCACATACACCTTCGCCATAAACAGTTGCTGAAATTATCCGGTGAACTCGTGGCTATTAGCACAGTCTATCACACACTGAACTTACTATGCATAGATATAGAGAACATGCACTGGTCTAGTGCCGGAGGCTCGGTAAATAGTACTGACAGAAATTATTAAAGAATGCGGTCATATGTTTAATTGTATTTCAAGTACATGAAATATTTTTCTAATAAAATCCTGGTGAGCTGTTTTCTAGCTGTATAAAAGAGAATGCAGGTTAAATAATGGTCTAAATCGTAGTACATTTATTTTAGTTAGAAGCAAGTGAAAAGTTGGGGATATAGACTTTGTGGTAAGGAGTTTGAAGGCTTGGAGATCTATAAAGTAGTGGTGTAATTGGAAAGGGTTTTAGGCAAATGGTTAGAAACAAGAATGTGTCAGCTCTTGCTTACTGTAAATGTCACTACATGCAAATCACCTAACATTAGTCATTCTTTTTCCTCATTCCTAAAATGACATGATAGGCTTAAAATTAGTGTTTTTTTTTTTTAAATTATGTTAGCTACATCTAGTGAGGTCTTTCTTGAAAGAAATTCTTTTTCAAGATGCATGGTCAACTATAATTTTCAATGTAACACAATATTATTCAACATTATAACTGCCGCTATGCGAATCTTGGCTTTTCCATTTGCTGTTTATTTTTTGACAGAAATGTATTGTCACCTTTTTCTTCTGTAAAATAAAGGTTTGAACCAAGCAAGATGGTACATGCCTATAATCCTAGCACTCTGGTACTGGAGGCAGGAGGAGTTCAAGTTCAAGGCTAGTTTGGGCTACACAAGCTTTGTATCAAAATTAAATAAATAAGATAATGTTTGCTATGTACCATTATGCCATATGAATACAGATATAAATGTTCTCAACAAAATACTTATAAATGAATCTGATAGCATATTAAAGGATTGTGTACCATGACCTAGTGGAATTCATCTTAGGGATGCAAAGGTTGTTTAGTACAAGAAAACCAATGTAAAATGTCACATTAATAAAAGGAAAGATAAAGTACATGATTATCGCAGTTACATCAGAAGAAACTTGTAAGATAATTTATGAGAAGAAAGTATTTATAAGTTATATAACTAATAATAGCATAGTAGCCAGAAGACATATAGAACCACCTCTTACAGCTCAAGATAAAAAGAAATTCAAAACAACAATAAGGTTTTCACACCTACTATTATGGCTATTATAAACCAAATGAAAACACAAACAAAAATTAGCCTATGTTATAAAGGACATGGAGCAATTGGTTTAAAGTATTTTGTATATCAGTGGTGAAAATATGAAGTAATGCAGCCACTGTGTAAAACAGGTTGTCAGTTCCTCAAAAAATTGAATATAGTATGATTATATGACTGAATAATTTCACTCCTAGGTACACAGTCAAAATAATTGAAAACAGGGACTCAAAGAATACACAGAACTCTCATTTTCATAGCAGTACTATTTATAATATCCAAAAGGCCCAAATATCTGTCAATGAATGGTTAGCTAAACAAATTGTTGTGTGTTCATACAATGAAATATTATTCAGCCATAAAATAAGATGAAGCTCTGATGCATATTATGGTTATAGACAAATCTCAATACCCATGGAACAACTCCAGATACAAAAAATTCTATGCTGTGTGATTAACATATGAAATATCAAAAATAAGTAAATCCATGGCAGTTGTCAGAATTATAGGAGGGGGAGGGAATAAGTAGGAAGCATCAGCTTAGTGGTTAGTGTATTTTCTTTTCTTTTTTAAAAATTTTTTTATTATATATTTTCTTTATTTACATTTCAAATGCTATCCCAAAAGTTCCCAGTACACCCCCCCCCCCCCACCGCCCTGCTTCTCTACCTGCCCACTCCCACTTCGTGGCCCTGGCATTCCCCTTTACTGGGGCATATAAAGTTTGTAAGACCAAGGGGCCTCTTTTCCCGGTGATATAGACTAGACCATCTTCTGCTACATATGCATCTAGATACACGAGCTCTGGGGGTACTGGTTAGTTCATATTGTTGTTCCACCTAAAGGGTTGTAGACCCCTTTAGCTCCTTGGGAAATTTCTCTAGCTCCTCTATGAACATCTCCTTCTATATTTGCCAGGCACTGGCATAGCCTCACTCGAGATAGTTATATCAAGGTCCTTTCAGCAGAATCTTGCTGGCATATGTAATAGTGTCTTGGTTTGGTGGCTGATTATGGGATGGATCCCCAGGTGGGATAGTCTCTGGATGGTCCATCCTTTCCTCTTAGCTCCAAACTTTGTCTCTGTAACTCCTTTCATGGGTGTTTTGTTCTCTATTCTAAGAAGGAATGAAGTATCTATACTTTGGTCTTCATTCTTCTTGATTTTCTTTTGTTTTGCAAATTGTATCTTGAGTATTCTACATTTCTGGGCTAATATCCACTTATCAGTGAGTGCATATCAGGAGACTTCTTTTGTGATTGGGTTACCTCACTAAGGATGATGTCCTCCAGATACATCCATTTGCCCAAGAATTTCATAAATTCATTGTTTTTAATAGCAGAGTAGTACTCCATTGTGTAAATGTACCACATTTTCTGTATCCATTCCTCTGTTGATGGACATTTGGGTTCCTTCCAGCTTCTGGCTATTATAAATAAGGCTGCTATGAACATAGTGGAGCATGTGTTCTTATTACCAGTAGGAACATCTTCTGGGTATATGCCCAGTAGAGGTATTGCTGGATCTTCCGATAGTACTATGTCCAATTTTCTGAGGAACCTCCAGACTGATTTCCAGAGTGGTTGTACCAGCTTGCAATCCCATCAGCAATGGAGGAGTGTTCCCCTTTCTCCACATCCTTGCCAGCATCTGCTGTCATCTGAGTTTTTGATCTTAGCCATTCTAACTGGAGTGAGGTGGAATCTCAAGGTTGTTTTGATTTGCATTTCCCTGATGATTAAGGATGCTGAACATTTTTATCAGGTGTTTCTCAGCCATTTGGAATTCCTCAGTTGAGAATTCTATTTTAGCTCTGTACCCCATTTTTTAATGGGGTTATTTGAATTTCTGGAGTCCAGCTTCTTGAGCTCTTTGTAGATATTGGATATTAGTTCCCTATCAGATTTAGGATTGGTAAAAATCCTTTCCCAATCTGTTGGTGGCCTTTTTGTCTTATTGACAGTGTCTTTTGCCTTACAGAAGCTTTGCAATTTTATAAGGTCCCATTTGTCAATTTTTTATCTTACAGCACAAGCCATTGCTGTTCTGTTTATGAATTTTTCCCCTGTGCCCATATCTTCGAGGTGCGTTTTCTTTTTTTTTTTTTTTCAACTTTTATTAGATATTTTCTTCATTTACATTTCAANTTCCTTCTTCTTGAGTATCATGTGTTTAGTAAATTGTATCTTGGGTAGTCTAGGTTTCTGGGCTAATATCCACATATCAGTGAGTACATGTTATGTGAGTTCTTTTGTGAATGGGTTATTTCACTCAGGATGATGGCCTCCAGATCCATCCATTTGCCTAGGAATTTCATATATTTATTGTTTTTAATAGCTGAGTAGGTGCATTTTCTTTAGGGAGATGAAAATGTATTGAGACTAGAGAGATGGGGTACACAGCACTGTGAATATGCTTAGTGCCGCTAAATAGATCGTTTAAAATTTTGTATTTCTTAGTCTTTTCTTTTCTTTTCTTTTCTTTTCTTTTCTTTTCTTTTCTTTTCTTTTCTTTTCTTTTCTTTTCTTTTCTTCTTTTCTCTTTTCCTTCCTTCCTTCCTTCCTTCCTTCCTTCCTTCCTTCCTTTCTTTCTCTCTCTCTTTTTCGTTTTTTTTTTTTTTTTTTTTTTTTTTTTTTTTTTTTTTTTTTTTTTTTTTTTTTTTTTTTTTTTTTTTTTTTTTTTTTTTTTTTTTTTTTTTTTTTTTTTTTTTTTTTTTTTTTTTTTTTTTTTTTTTTTTGAGACAGGGTTTCTCTGTGTTGCCCTGGTTGTCCTGGAACTCACTCTGTAGACCTCATACTCAGAAATCTGCCTGCCTCTGCCTCCCAAATGCTGTTGTTAGTATTTTCAAGTCAGGGTTTCACTACGTACCTCTGGCTGACCTGAAACTCATTCTGCAGTTTCAGCTGGCTTTGCACTCACAGAGATCAGACTGCATCTTTCCCCTGAGTGCTAGAATTAAAGGTGTGTGTCGCTATGCCATTCTTAGATTACTTTAAAATGGTTAATCATGCAGCTGAATGCAAGTGGTGTATCAGCAGTTCCAGCACTTGAGAGTCTGAGCCAGGAGGATTGTTTGAATCCTGGGTGGGATTCAGGGCCAGACTGAGCCTTAGAGGAAAACTACATCAATAAAATAAGAGTCCATTAAATAAATGGTTATCTTTTACATCAAATCAAGATTTTGCACAACAAATGGAGCAATCACCAGAATGAAAAGTTAATATACACAGTGGAAGAAACTCGTCGTATTATATATTCGACAGTGGTTTAATATTGAGACTACATAAGACTTCAAAACTCAGCAGCAGGAAAGAAAAAGAAGACATTCAAATGATCACTAGGTATATGAAAAATGCCCAGCATCAATAATTATCAGGAAAATGTATGTCAGAACTCATTCCCATAAGTAGAGATGTTAGCAAAAGGAGCAAACCCATTAAGTTCTGGTGTGGTGTGGAGAAAAGTGAACTCTCCTTGAATGCTGTTAATGGGCATATTGGTACCGTTGGAGAAAAGCATAGCATTTCTTCAAGAAATGAAACTAGTACTGTCATATGATCCATCAATGCCATTTGGGGGCATGCATTAGGAGAAATAGAAACAGTATAATGAAAAGACATCGGAATCCCTATGTTTATTCACAGTTTATATTTAGCAAGACCTGGAATCAACTTAAATGCCCAGCAATGAACGCAAAGAGAAAAGATGTTCTATACAAGCACACAATGGACTGCTGTCTACCCACAGTGGAAAAAAGGAAATCATATCACTTATGTCAAAATGGGTGTAAGTGGAGTTGATTATGCTAATTAAAATAATCCAAGAACAGAAAGACAAATACCACACAATGTCATCTATATATGGAATTCAAAATAGTTGAACTCACAGAAGTTTCAAGTAGGGTGATTGTTAACAAAAGTTGAAGAGAATAGAGGTAGGGGGGATAAGGAGGAAGGACTCAGCTACAGGCACATAAGAGAACACTCTTGTATCTTATTGCACAACAGGATGGCTACAGATAACAACTTGTAGATTTTATAAAATTCAGCGAGTTAGGATAGATTGGCCATAAAGTAAGACTTATTTGAGATGACAGATACATTTAACTTGATTACATAATGTATATATGGATTGAAGCATCACATAGTATTCAAATACACATAGCCCCAATTCTTCTGTATCTGTTAAGAATACAATGAAATAGAAAAAACTTGGATCCCTCAAAAATGCTTTTATAATCAAAAGAACTCAACTGTCTCTTCCTGATGCTATCAACAATAAACCCAAGTTGTACCGAGAAATATAAAGCGGAAAGTAAACTAAAATCGTCCAGGGAAATATGGGAGACAAAGAGAGAGAAAGATTTGGATGAAGGAAAGGGAATATAGGAATGATGTAACTACATTATAATCTCAAAAATAAAAGAAATAATTTTAAAAGGCTAAGGGAGCAAGCTTTGTGTGTGTGGGTATGTGTGTATGTGTGTCTGTCTGTCTGTCTGTGTGCACCTTGTGTGAATATGTAGGTGGGTAGGTGTGCTGTGAGCATCACAGAACAACCACTGGTGTTGGTCGGAATCTTCTACCTTGCTAGAAACAGGGTTCCTTATTCACAATTTGTATACCAGGCTCACTGGGCTGTAGGCTTCCAGGGTATCTATTTGTCTCTCATCTCACCCCAGGAGCACTGGGGTGACAGAAGCATGCATCGTTGTGTCCAGCTTTATATGGGTTCTGGAGATAGGAACTGAGGTCCTCATCCTTACGTAGTAAACACTTTATATAGTGAGCCTCTCCAGCCCTCCACCTTTTTTCTTCAGAGCAGGTCGTATATGAATCTTGAAATCACCTATTTCTCTAAACTTGTTTGCCAGCAAGTCTTAAAAATCCTTCTGTCTCTGCTTGCTCAGTGTTGGCCTTACAGCTATGCACTATGGGGCTCAGCTTTTACATGGGTTTTGGGATTCAGGTCCACATGGGCGAGTGGCAAGCCCGTTGCTCACTGAGCCGTCTCCCCAGCCATGGCACATTATTTGTAAGGATGAAAACGATGTTTCCAAGATGGGCTATAACTCATGAGAGTACTCATGATTAAGCCCTGAGTTCAGTCCCCATTACTGAAAAGGAGATGGTAAATGATAAAATGTCCTAAAATTGGTAGGGTTAGAGGCATAACTCTGAATATATTATGATTAAAAGCTATTGTCTATAATATACTATAAGGGACAAACCATTGCTATATAGATTGTTTTTTTTTTACTTCAAGGCATTTCGTTTTTTTTTTTTTTTTACTTAAAAAGTCTTTATACAATATATTTTGAGTATATTCTTTTCCTCTCTCAACTCCTTCCAGATCATCCTTACCTCCCTACCCACCCAACTTCATGTTCTATCAAACAAAAAATGAAAATCAAACAAACAGTCCCCCCAATAACACACACACACATACACAAATACCAAAACAGAACAAAAAGGTCACACACATAGGTCTGGTTTGTATTGGTCCACTACTTCTGAGTACAGGGCCTGCCCTGGAGTGTGGTTGATACACCCAGTATCATTACATCAGAGAAAGCGAATCTCCCCCTTTCCAGCAAGCATCAATTGGAAATAGCTTCTTGGTTAGGAGTTCATCTGTGTGACCACTTCTCCCTCTCAGTGCTGATACTTTTTCTGGTGAGAACCTGTGTACATATGAACTCACAGAGATGGAGACAGTGACAGTGAGATATCTGTTTTAGTAATTACATGACAAATAAACATAAGCATTTCGTTATCCAATCTTTTATAGGACATTTTACATTACTTTTGTTGTTGTTGATAGCTGGTTTCTTTTGGGGGGAGGGCAGGTTCAGTTTCACTCTGTAGCCCAGCATGGCCTTTAACTTAAGGAGAGCCCCCTGTCTCAGCCAAGATCTTGAGTACTGGGATTATAGGTGTGAGCAATTGTACTCTGATTCCATTTTTGAAAAACAAACAAACAAACAAACAAACACATATGCACATGTAATTTTAATCGTGAAAGAAATTGTTAATTTTCATTATGTGAGTTTCACCTCCATTAAAGAAAGAGTAGGGGTGTGGGAATCTCAAAGTCTCAAAGGGTAGGAGCACTGCCACCAAGTGTGATGACCTGAATTAGGTCCTCAGACTCCATTACAGGCGAAGGAGAGAACCAACTGCCACAAGTTGTCCTCTGACGCCACATATCCACTAGGACATGCACAAAAGCATGTGCACACACAATTAATAAATGCAATTTTAAAAAGAAATCTATTTCAACTTGAATTCTGGAAACAAATGTTTCTGTCTAGCACCTAACTGCTAGTTTATCCTGTAGCAAACATTTAAGGAAAGCGGCTGTAAACAGGCTCATGAATTATTATTAGATGTTGGAAAAATATTTGGAGACTTGCACCGAGGATTTGCTTTTGAGCAAGTCTCTCGTTTGAATGTTTAAATCTATGGAATTGAAAGTAGGAACATTTTGTGACTATTTAGAAATTTAACAAATCACTCTGGGATTCATGAGGTTGCTTTTGTTGAATCAGATCACAAGATGATTTTTTTTTTAATTTTGTTTTGGGATCTGGGTGTGGTGCTGTGTAGCTGTAATCTCAGCATAGGAAGGCTGAACGCGAGCTTGAGGCCCATTCAGGCTAGGTCTGAAAATCCTGGTCCAAGCACACTAACCAATAAAAAAGATGAATTTACTTTATTTTTGTGATGACATTATATTTTTAAAAATTGGCTCCACACCTATAATTTTAGCATTTGGGAAACTAAGGCAGGAGGATTACTATGAGTTTGAAGCTAGCCTGGGTTTTGTAATTATGTCTAGGCTGGCTTAGGGTGCAGAGTGAGACCATGTCTCAAAGTAAAGCAGCAGAGAGAGAGAGAGAGAGAGGAGAGAGAGAGAGGAGAGAGAGGAGAGAGAGAGAGACAGAGAGAGACAGAGAGAGACAGAGAGAGACAGAGAGAGACAGAGAGAGACAGAGAGACAGAGAGACAGAGAGACAGAGAGACAGAGAGACAGAGAGACAGAGAGAAAGAAAAAGAAAAAGAAGAAGATAAAGAAAAAGGAAATTTGAATGTTTCATGGAAAATGATTTGCTTGAAGCACATTAAAGGCCATTGGAGTATTTTGAAAAAGAGAAATCCACAACAGTATAATGTTGCCAAAACTGAAAACTACGCTAATGTCCTTCAATAGGAGAATTGATAAATTAACTCAATGGATAAATATGCTGCAGTGAGACTGGATGTTCAGCTCCTACACACAATTATATAGGCCTCATAAGCAATGCTGCAGTGATAAAAGCCAGACATAAAGGAGCCCACACTGGATGTCTCTATTAGAGTTCAAAAATAAGGGAAATTACTCTGCTTTGTTAGAAGTTAGGATAATGTTTAGCATTGTTGGGACTAGTTAAATGACTGTGTCACAAGGGCTGTTCTGAGGTGTTATCGTTTATTTTTCCTCAATTCTGATGCTAGTTGTCCAAGTGTGTTAAGATAGTAGAACTCCATCAAGAGGTACACCTGTTTTCTGCTGCTCTGTATGTATGCTGTACTTCAATTAAAATTTACCAAAACAAGCAATCAAGCAAGTAAACAAACAAATACCTCAAGCTCACATATCCTTTCAGTTAACTATGTAGCATCTCTTTCCTCCTCCATCACACACACCGAACTTCTGAAACCTCTGGCACTTGCTGTTTCCGTTTCCCCAGCTTACTCTAATGTGACTTTTTCTCCAAATCTGTTCTCGCAGTGGTCACCAATTTCCTCTCATGTTAAACTCAAAGGCAATGTGTGTGTGTGTGTGTGTGTGTGTGTGTGTGTGTGTGTGTGTGTGTGTATCCATGTGTTATTTTTAATTTGATTGATTTTCCAGGAATATTTAATACAAGTAGCCATGTCCTTATTGTTTGAAATATTCTTTGTATGGCTTCTGTGACACAACACTTGTAGGGTACTTTTCCTACCTTTCTCTCTCTCTCTCTCTCTCTCTCTCTCTCTCTCTCTCTCTCTCTTAAAGGTTTATTTTATTTATATGAATATAAATATAAATAGCTATTCTATATTTATAATATATGATATATTTATATTTATATGAGTATAAATAGTATACTATAGCTATTTCCAGACACACCAGAAGAAGGCATCAGATCCCTTAACAGATGGTTGATGAGCCACCATGTGGTTGCTGGGAATTGAACTCAGGACCTCTGGAAGAACAGTCGGTGCTCTTATCCACTGACTCTCCAACCCCCTACATCTCTTATGACTACACCCTTGCCTAGTCATTCTCGTCCCTCTGGCCACTAGATGTTGGTTGGTCATCCCATAAATTCTCAGCTTTAGATTTTCACTCCTCATTCTACGCTCCCCCTTTAAGTGGTCTCATCCATTCCTATAGCTTTCAGCACGATTTATATTCAACTCCAGTTAGCAGACATATCCTCGACTTCTCTAAGTTTCAGTCATATATCTAATTACTTAGCACACATCTCCATTTGAACATTTTATAGCCATTGCAAAACTCATTTGTTCAAGTTGAAATCTTAGTTTCTTTCTGCCCCAAGTGTATTCCTTATCTGTCCTAATCATTTACACCAGCATCTATCCATTACTCGAATTGGGGTCATTTAAAAAGTTAAGTCTTCTTTCTGTGTGTATCTCTGTCTCTCTCACTGTGTCTGTGTGTACATGCACTGTGGAAAGCGTGTGAAAGTCAGAGGCTTCTTTAGGAGTAAGGTTTTATCTTTCTACCATTTGACTCCCAGGGATTGAATTCAAGTAGTCAGGATTGCCAGTGGGTGCCTTTACCCACAGAGCCATCTTTCTGGTCCTGGTGACATTTTTTTTAAACAGTCCCCAATTTCTCACATACAAAATCTGAGAATGCTAAACTTACTTCACACTTGGCAATTCGAGCCATGGAAGCATATGGGAAGGTAGGTTGAAGAATTCACAGCAACCTGTTCTGAAGGCTTCTCTAAGTTCTCTAAGGGACGCCAGAGACTATTGTAGTGCATCCCTTAGATCCCCCTCCGCTGTTGGAAGTAGTGGCCAATGTCACCCAGTTATGTCTCTCTTTGGACTTTGCTCCTAACCACGGGTGATTCTGTCCACCACTGGACAGTGAACACAGTGAGCAGCATCCAATGAGAGCACAAAGGCTCAACAACAACTTCAGATGACTTAGCAGAGAAGCTACCCCAGCTCCAGAACTCCCTTAAGAACACCTGTGCCTTTCTATTTCTCATCCTCCCTTGCTCTGGCCCTGTTTCCCCCACTTCCTCACTGTTACTCCCGGCACCAACGGTCCTCCTCTGATCATCATCTGGATTCAAATCTTTGAATCCATCTCTTAGGTTTACCAGGAAACCTAAGGTAAATTTTCAAGTGTATCTTCCTAGATGAGCAAGGAAGAGGCAGCTCCAATTGAACACAAAGTGTATTTTTCTGTTCTCTTCATTTAAGGGAAGCGTGGAAGAAGGTAGAGCATTTTTTTTTACAAGGAAGAAGGGAAGGTGCCTGTAGCTGAAGTGATAACTTTAGAAGACTGTATGTTCTTAAGAGCTTGAAATTTTTGTACAATCATGTAATGCATTTTGATCAAGTCCACTGCCCCTTCCTTATCGTACTACTCTCCCCTTATGAACTATTTCCTCTAAGTTTCACATGCTATCTTATTTTTTAAAAAGATTTATTTATTATTATTATGCATAAGTACACTGTAGCTGACTTCAGATGCACCAGAATAGGGGATCAGATCCCATTACGGATGGTTGTGAGCCACCATGTGGTTGCTGGGATTTGAACTCAGGACCTTTGCAAGAGCAGTCAGTGCTCTTACCCACTGAGCCATCTCCTCAGCTGTTATCTTCTTTTTTAATTCACTGAGTTGACTTGGTGCTGCCAGAATTCCGGGATGTAAGACCACCTATGGGAGCAAGGGTAGCATCTCAGGAATATCATCCTTAAAGAAAAGCAACGTTTCCTCAATTAGCAGTTGGCAATATTGCCATAGATTTGTATGACTATTCATGTCTTTTTTCACTCCTCCATGTTGGGTTTTTGTGTGGATTGCTCTCAAGAAGGCCTTGTGTGTGCTTTTGCAACTGCTATGATATGTGCAACTACACTGTTGTGTCTGGGAAACACTACTTTTTTGTAGTTCTTAAATCTTTCCAGCCCCCTCTTCCATGATGATCCTGGAGCCTTGGGGCAAGTGGTGATATACATGTCCCAGTCAGGACTGGAAATCTCAGAGTATTTTCCTCTTTGCACATCATCAGAGTCTCTGTGTTAACTGAAAAAAAAAAAGAAGCTTTTACTGATTAAGGAATGCTATACTTTTATGATTGGAGCTAAGAATGATTTCATCTCTGCTTATGAAAATAGAGTTCTTAAGATATTGATGAGCTAGGACCATTTTTATGCATCCAGTCTAAGTCACCCCTTTCATCATCTCCCGTTGCTGTGATAAAATACTTTAACATGAATAACTTAAAGGACAAAGGGTTTACTCTAGTTTACAATGCAAAGCTACAGTCCATCATGGTGGGGGTATCAAGGAAGTATGAGTTTGAGGCAGCTTGTCACATCACAGTGAGAAAGCAGAGAGGGTTGCCTAGCTCACTTGCCCTATCTTAAAGGCGGGAGAGAAAGCTCAGTGGTTAAGATCACATACTGTTCTTGTGGACCTGGGTTAAGTTTCAAGCACCCATATAATAGCTTACAACAGTCAGTAACTCCAGTTCCAGTGTGATTTGATGCCTTTGTCTGCTCTCTGGGGGCACCAGGCATGCAAATACATGTAGGTAAAATACTCATACACTTTCTTCATTTTATGCAGTCTAGGGAAGCCCTGCTCAAGAAATGGTCCTATTCACAATTAAGATGGGTGCTCCAACACACCACATCAATTAATGTAATCAAGACAAGACCCTACAGACATGTGCAGAGGCCCCTCTCCTAAGTGATACCAGACTCTGATAAGTTCACACTTAATCAGTAAACTCTTTATTCCTTTTCCTTATGAAAATAAACTCTTGCCTGCCTGGCAGTGGTGGCACATGCCTTTATTCCTAGCACTTGGGAGACAGAGGCAGGTGGATCTCTGAGTTTGAGGCCAGCCTGGTCTACAGAGTGAGTTCCAGGACAGCCAGGGCTACACAGAGAAACCCTGTCTCTAAATTAAAAAACAAAAAAACAAAAAAACAAAAAAACAAAAAACTCTTGGCCTGATAAGCCCTGAAAATAGCACTTTGCTCACAGGTGTACTATGAAGAAGACTGATAGTAGAGGTTCCTTTGTAATCTTTGCATACCTATTCCCAATAAATGCAAATTTCCACATGTATATATACACACTGAAAGAAAGAGAGAACTGTGTATCACAGGCAAATATATGAATATTTTATTTTAGAAATCTGAGAGCATGTGTAATCTTGAAAGATTATGAACATGGAGCATAATATTTCAAACTCCAAGAATAAGAACATTTATAAATAGTTCATGCACAATATTTTATTGTTAACCTCTTAGTTTTAGATCTTGGAGTCCGCTTTGAGTTAGTTTCTATGTATGATGTAGGTAAGGGTTCAAATTCATTCTTCTGTGTACATATGAGTGTGCATCAGTGCGGTTGTATGCAATTGGAGGTGACTGTTTCAGTATTGACTTCAACTTTCTGACTCTATCACTTGCCACTGAGCCAGGACCTAGGTGGGCAGCCAGCAAGCCATAGTTCCTGCTCTTTCTGCTCTACTCCTATCATGGAGTTACAGACACAAAGGGTCACACTCATCTTTTTCTGGGGATTTGAACTCAGGTTTTATATGCTTGTACAATAAGTGCTCTTATCCCCTAAAACATCTCCCCAGACCTTCAAATCCATTCCTTTGTATGTGAATATTCAGTCTCTTCAGCATCATTTGTTGAAAAGATAATTCTGGAACCATTCAGATGTTTCAACCCTCTTGTCAAAAATCCATTGACCATAAATGTCAGGGTTTGGATTCATTTCTTTCATTGAAAATTGTTTGTTTTGTATTTTTCTTAACACAAAAGTAATGTTGCAGAAAAATACATGTAACCCAAACAAAGATCACATGGTTTTCCATAAGTTTCAAGGTCACACATTCCAACTACTGTCAACACTGAAAATATTTAAAAAAGACTCCTTCCACACTATTTTCTGAACTATAAATGTCATTCTATAATATTGATTTGTATCTTGTTTTCTAAATAATCACCACAATGTTCTGAATGATGTTTCATCCAATAAATATAGATGTTCATTAAATCATTGCTTTTATTGAGTTTACCCTGATTTATTGTATGGATATGACAATTGGTTTTATCCTATTTCCTACTGGTAGACACAGTGACCTGGCTATCACAGACATCCTTTTGCATATACCTTCAAATATCTGTCCAATATTTCAGAGGTATCAAACTACCAACAGAATAATTGATTTTTGCTCACAGGTAAGTTTTAATACATATGTATATATAATTTTGAATTTGTAAGGTTTGTTTGTATACATCCCTAGGAATAGGATTGGCAGGACTCCTGGCATTTAGTTCTGATTCGGCAAGGTTCTGCTACTTGCTTGCCCTGGAATGGATGATTGGACTCTCTCCCTGGGCGAGTGCCATAATAAGTGGGTGGAAGACAGAGAGGATGGTGTGAAGCAAGCTTTAGAATTGTTCTCTGTGCTTACTGATGACCCAAGTCCCAAAGGCATCTTTGGGGATACAGTACATAAAACTGGAAGGACTAATGGATTAGGCATCTAGAGATCTGGATCTAGTTCCAAGTGTATTATAATATTGCTCTGTGACTTTGAGCCAGTTATTTAATCCCCCTGTTGTTAGCTGGTTTAATCCCTGTAAATTTCATTTCCTTACACTATTTTTCTGAGAATCAAATGTGGTGTTGTGCGATACGTGTTTGGAAAACCAGAATCCTACATAATTTTATGGCAGTTCTATTCATCTTAATTTCCCAGATTGTTTTACATTGGGTCAAACAGACCTAAGCTTGTCGGTGTAAACTATTGTTTGCTCATAGGACCTTGTTTTTAGAAGTGCTGATTTCCAAGGGTAGACATGATTCTGGGCTGCAAGGATCTAATTCGGTGCGCTTGTGTTCCACAATCATTTATGGATGATTGCACATGCCAGACACTTTGGATACAAAGATGACTGTGATTAGTCCTTGTCTTTGCAGCGCTTTGTAGTCCACTAGAAAGAGACAATCACGTACTGAAATCAGCAGGGAACAGGGATAAGAGATACAAAAGAAGAGAGAGCCAAGACTGCAATAAGAGAAGCAATCAAGGCCTCAAGGCACAGGGTCTATAGAGGCAGGCTTGAGGAGGAGAAAGGACCAGGTGTGTGTATATGTGTGTGTGCACGTGGGTGCCTGGTCGTCTCTGCCAGAGCAGTAAATCTGGGGCTAGACTTTATCTTAGAATCTGTGCTCATTTCTATGCATTTACATTTTCTTTTTTTAGCTTTGTGTTTCTCTTCATTTTCTAGTCGAGTTCTTTTTGAAAAATGCTAATCTGGTGTTAGCTGTACTAACAGGAAAAGAGATTTGTCTACACTCATGCCAAGAGACTTGGAGAACCCAGAGTGTTCTCAAAGCCAATAGTGCTGGTAAAAGTAAAGAGCCTATTTGGAACCCAGGGAAGAGCTTGGAGGTGCTCTTCCTCCCTGCTGCCTGCGTCATCTGGCGTTCTTCTTGGACCCTTTCCAACCCCATCACCTTGCAACCATTTGTCTGCTGCCACTGTGGCAGCAATAACCACAGACTTTAGAAAAGGCCAACTAAACATCTCTCTGCCCTTTTTTTTTTCCTAGCCTGCCTCTCTTCCCCAGTTTGGATGTCTAAGCATTTTTATTCCAACTAAAAAACCAAAACGTGATGATTATTGAAACCAGTGGAAATAAGGGATAGTGTTCTACTCTTAATGCTCATTAAGTTTGTACTTAATCTTCTTCACCACAATTAAGCCTTTAAACCAGCTAATATACTTAAACGAGGTGAAATGAAAAGACTTACTGTAAGAGATGACAGGAGGCTCTTTGGGAAATTAAAATCTCCAGAGATTCCCAAAGTGAGAGTTACTGAGCCAAGAAAGAGAAATAAAGAAAATGACTTTTAACGCTTAATAAACAGGATGCCAATTAGGCCTTTGACTAAAAAGCTAGATGATGTCAGTATTACCAGTGGGGGATGGGTTAACTGGAGCCAGGGAGTTAACCACTGTGTTGTTTCAAGGTCTTCTTCCTTCTCCTCTTTTTTTGTGGGTAGATGAGGAGGTGGAGTGCCTATGTTTTTGAGACAAGCTCTCATTATGAAGTTCAGGCTACCTTGGAACTCCTTATGTAGCCCAGGCTGGCCTGTAATTTGCAGCAATCCTCCTGTTTCTGCCTCCAGATTCATCTTTCCTAAGTGTATCCTTTTTTTTTTCTCTCCTGTTTTTCCTTCTGTGATATGGGAAAAAACACATGATGCTGTGGAAATACCTGCTTGCTTATGTGAAGATTTTAAAAGGGTCTTTCCTTATTTTCCATGCCACCCATGCTGCTTCCGAGGTGTAACTTAAGTGAATGCTTTGTGTTCTCACCATAGACTGAAACTATACCATACTCAGAGGATGCAGCCCAAGCCTCCTAACAACGAAGCGCAGATGTAGGATGAGAAAACAAGCTGGCAGTTCCACAAGCTCATGATTTTCTGTTATCTTTCTGGACACAGAACCTTGTCACAGCAGCCCTTTCTTCTCCACCCCTTCTCCCAGGACAGAAAAGCAGCAGCCCTAAGTCGTGGGAAGGACACCTCCCAAGTTGGGAGGGTTTCCAGGTCCCAGTTTCTACCAGCCAGAAGTTTGATTTACCGGCACCATCTGTGGGAAGACAAATGGCCCCTTCTGGCTGTGCTGGCCAGATGCAGAGAAGGAAGGAAAGAAGGAAAAAAAATGGAGGGAGGCAGATTAGTAAATCAATAAATATTCAAGTGACATATAATGAATAGACAAATAAAAATTCCTCATAGAAAGGTGGTGGGTGTCCTGAGATGGTGATGTTGACTTGAAAGAGGTGACACTTTTTTTAGCCCAAGGATAATCTCTTAAATTCTGGCTACAAACAATACAGTATAACTCTTATGGTTGCCATGACAACGAGAATCCCTCTCCTCTGATGTCAGTTGGTTCTCCCTCCTCCTTTGGAATCTGGAATGCCAGTTTTCTTTCTGCTGTAAATGTTGTGCCTGGTTTCAAGGACTCAGTGATGGGCTCACCTAATAACTCCCTGTCTCTCAGGACTGTTTGTTCCAGAACCCTAAGGTCATATATAAGAATATGGACAAAAGGGAGCCTGACATGTAGAAGACTATGCCAGGGCAGACAGACTGTTCCAGTTAGGCATGTGAACTATTTTAAATGATGCCAGGGCCAGCCTCTGACCAGCCTCAGGTCCATACCTCTCCTCTCTCCACGTTGCCGTGGCACCACACTTGACTTTTAAGAGAGTACAGGTTTAAGAATTGCTTTAGGGAGTCGACTCAGGACTCTGGTATAATTTGAAGTCCTTCTGCTGAAAGTCTCTTTCCCAGTTGGCTTGCCTGAAGCTCCTATTATTAGGACCATTTTAACAGATGAAAACCTTGAAAACAGCTGCCAAATGAAACTGCTCCCTGTGCAGAGTATTAACAACTAGCTTGTAATATGCAAGAATGAATCGTAGAGAACAGGATTCTGGAGGGCTCAGGACACAGGTAGGTCAGTTTGGATGCAGGGTAACACCAGGGATTCTATATCCACTGTCTTCATATTATTCCTAAAGTTATCCTTTGTTTACCCTAGTTTGGCCAGCTTGAAGACATTTGTTGTTGTTGTTGTTGTTGTTGTTGTTGTTGTTGTTGTACACATTTACAAGGTGCAGTTTAGACAATGTGTAATGATCAAATCAGAGCTACTAAGAGTTGTATCTCTTTAAACACTATTATTTTTCATTAGCATAGTAATTGTACATATTTATGGAGTGCAGTGTAATATTTCAATACATATATGCAATATGTGTACTGATCTAATCAGGGTAATCAACATTTTCCATCTATCATTATTTTGTGTGTGTAATCATTGAGTGCCTATCTTCTTGTTATTCATAAAACACACAGTAGGTTATTGTGAGCTGTAGTCCTGCTATGCTATAGAAAGCGAGGACT